>VZSZ01011533.1:122723-226056 GCA_013398815.1 Ibidorhyncha struthersii | reverse complement strand
CCGGGAAAAAAGTGCTTGGCTTCCACGCCTGGCTGCGGGGAGTTACGGGGGAAGGAAAGGCTGAAAGTGCGCCTCTGCGTTGGTTTATTTCTCCAGGTGCTGCTTCTTTTTTATTTTGAGTAAAGGATGTTAAGGAGAGTTCACTGAAGAACGGGTTCTCCTTTAAAAAAAAAAAAAAATCAAACCAGAAACCCGCAACTTTTTCGGCAGCCGAAAGGGCTGTGTGAAGGAATCCTGATGAATGAGCGTAGCACTGAGGGAGTTGTTGGTTTGCGGGCTGCGATCGCCTCAGCTGTTCGTTTATTCCTTTTTTTTTTCCCCCTCCAAGGCAACTTTTGAGGCGAGGAAGCGGGTAACAAAGCGCAAGTTTAAGACAATGATGCTTTTGCTTGCAGCCTAGCTGAACGGGGTAGAACACTGGAATCCTGCTTTTCCCATCAGGTAGCAAATACCACGCATACGATTACTTACAGAGAAAGAAAGAACCTACTTTGCTCTGTAAATGAGGGCTATGTTTCACTCTGAGCAAGGGGTGTGAATGTTTTCCTGCTGCCAAATGAACATACCACAAAAATTTTCTTTTCATCTGGGACAGAGACGTGTTTGTAGATCTCTGAATACGGCTACAGTGGTGGAGGGGAGTTACGTTAGGCTGGATGTAGCATTAACCCCTCAAGCCACAGTAAGCGATACACAGAGAGAAATTTGTTTCCGTTAGTCTTTTCCTGACTGCGATCTATACTGCAGTCGTATAGTGAGTGGTACAGCGAAGGAAGCCCTCCTCGCTATGGGTTCAAATCTTACTGAAGGACCCAGAAGTTGGTGTTTGCATCTGTCCCGTAGCCTGGCTCTCTGCACAATGCCTCCTTATGAGTAGCCTGAAAATGAAGGTGAAGCGGGGAGATCTGCCTACACACAACCAGGCTCAAGCCAGTGTTTTCCATCTCTTAGATTTAATGAGCAACAAATTTTGTGCCCAGAAAAGAATCCAGCTCACAGCTCAGGATTTCGATAATTAATATTCCATTTAAAAAGCATGTTTTCAGAGTCAACATTATGATTACAGAGAGAAAACAAGCAAACAGGGAATGACTTGACCTGGTTTCCTTGCTTTCCCGATCTAGCCTGACAATTTTGTCAATCAAGTGGAATTTCCTCTAATGTCTCTGGTACATTACTTTAGCAGAAGAAATGAATGTGCAAATATAGTCACTACTTTCCCTCCCTTCTCACAATGATCTCTTTGTATTAAGCAACAGGCTTTTGCATAGATCAGGTGGCAATCCCACAGTGTCACAGGCTGAAATTGCTCCTCTCTCATTTCTGAAATTACACCCCTGCGTTTGAGCCAATTTAACCCCATCTGTCTGTTTTGGAGGGGTCAGTCAGAGAAGCCTTGATCTGGGGTGGATCCTATGTCGTATAAGGCAGGAGGAGCCCTGCCGTGACTTCAAGGAGACCAGCATCTGCCTCAGCATCAGCCTTCCCTTTGCTCCTCAGACGTGTACGTTGTCTGGAAAAATCTGTAAATGAATCAATTTTCTGCATTTTCTGTCTTCAAAGGAAGACTTTACTGTAAACCCCAGGAGAACTGCCAACCAGTAACAACCAGGTAGAATGAAAAAGACTGATTGATACCAACAGGTCCTTAAAAACCTTTTCTCAGCCCTCTGTTTCAGCCTTTGTGCCTCTTTGATCGCCAGTCCTTGGAGGCTGGGATCACCTCTCCTTCATGGTTTGGAGAGAGCGTGACCAATACCGTCCAGAGCAGATACCAGTGCTGGAAGAAGCTGTGGTGCAGCAGGACAAGCCCCTGCTCCCATCGGGGTGCCTTGAATGATCCCACAGCGTTTTGCCTCATAGTGCCCATGTCCCCATAGGACTGGGAGAGAGTAGTCCAAGTCCAGCTCCTCTGTTGAGACCACTGCAACTTTTGTAAGGTGTAATTGGAATTTTCAGCTGAGTTGTCTCTCTGACATGCATGCGCATAAACTGCATGTGTGCAAATATTTAGGAGACCTCTTGATCCAGAAGGTGCTTGTTAATTGGTTGGCAGGAAGACTCATAGCCCTATTAATGCATATCTGCTTTCAGCATTAATGACTCATTCAAAAAAAACCCCATGTGACATTTTTACTTTTTTAATAATTTCTTTATTTTTAGCTGTGTGCTGTCCTCACCCTCTGTCGTGCCCACCCCTACTGCCGTAGCACACGGTGTTCTCATATCCTCCATCTCAGGCTGGGGCAACTTCCCATGCTTGGAAATGCAATTAAGGTGATGGAGTTTTAATTCCTAGAGAAAAGCAGCTGCATCTCTGGTGTTAGGTTGTGATGTCATGACACCTGCGGTTCTGCCGTTAATTACCAACAGGGAACGTTAAAAGTCTCTTCGTGGTCTTTGTTCTCTTAGGAGTGGCTGGTGAGTTTTTGTTTGCTTGCTTTTTAAATCTTAACATTTCTGCCGCATCGGCTTTACTGAATTCTCTAATAAATGCATTGTATTACAGCACTGACAACACCGTATTCTAATATCCCCAAAGTTACAAGGAAAGAAGTAGTTTATCTTTTAAGTAAATACCGTTCTACCTGACCGTACCCAACCTCTTACCCTATTCTGTTACCTAGAAGTGAGCCGAGTGACAGACTATCCAGACTATTCTTTCACAGTGCCAGAAAGCCATCAGACATTTCACAATCCATTTCCTGTGACATTTCCATCTAAGAATCACCTGCTCTGTGGTGATGCTCTAAGGTACTTTTTTCCTCACTCACCATCCAGCAATACGTAGGCAATAGTAGAAAGAAGTACAGGAGGCCAATTTGCATCTGTCACCCAATTCCCACGGGTGCTGTAAGGTGAGGGACAATCATGGCATGAAATATGAGGGATGAGAGAATCGTCATCTTCCAGGGAAGGTCCCAGAAACAAAACCATTTCTTTCTGAGACTCTTTAGTAACAGTTGCTCTGAATTAGAAGGAATGATATCCTTCTTTGTAAGGTGATGGCTTTGAAAGGTTGCTTTGAGAAACTGCAGGCAGTGCAAGGTTCACTGCGTGACAGAGCTCAGAAACATTCGGCTCAGGCATTTCTGATCCCAAAAGCAGGTTCTCAGATGAGAGAGTATTTGCACAGCGAGTACCAGAAGAGATACCTCTAAAAACATTTAACAGCTTGTTGCGGATTATCTCTAATTTTGATCAGGCTGTTTTCTTAATGAGGTCCTTTCACATCAATTAGCTGCTGAATCCGATGTTTAAAAAAATAAATCCAAACTTTGTCTTGGCACATGGTTCCATGAGGACTCTGTGGAGATTTCCATGATACTCAGGTCTACCAGCATTCAGAGGAGCTGGCTTAGTCATTCTTCCCATCTGCTCTGCTTCTTCCTCCCTCCGCTGCTCTGCACACGCTTCCTGGCTAGCTGCTCCTCATCCCTATCGCCGAGCATCCTGGCTGGCGGCCCCGCTCTCCTCCCTTGCCGTACCTATCTATCCCTTGTGGCACCTTCCGTGAGGAAGCTCAGGTAGTTTAGTGCCGAGATCAAAGAGCTGAAATAAATGAGCTTCTGTAAAGCAGCCAGGAAAGAAAAAAAAGAAAAACCCACCGAGGAAGCAGTCGTAGCAAGCAGGACTGCAAACATCAGTAGCGAAAAACTTTGAGTTAAATCACCCCCAAATCGTGAGATTGCTTTAAAAATTGTGATAGTTAAACACAGGCACATTTGAGTTCTTTTTCCTCCTTTGACCATTTATGAGTCAGGTTCCTAGCTCCTTTTTGCAAACAGGGCCAGTAGGAACTGGGACAACTACAACAAACTGGAAGCTGAGGTTTGTGTGTAGTCGTGGCGCTGCAGGAGCTGGGGATGTAAGAACAACGGCTCCCCGATGCCTCGCTCTGCGACACCGGGAACCAAGGAAGCTGAGTTCCAGTGATCTGCCAGTAGCATGCCCTTTGCAAGCCTGTGTTTTCTAGTGTTGGTAGTCCACAGATGAGTGTTGGAGAAATTCCCCAGGGTGATATTTACCCCAGTAGCTTCTTTGGAGCAGGAACAGTAAAAACTGCAGCTTGCTGCGAAGTTAGCGGCGAGAGGCAGCACGGTCCGGAAATAGCAGCCTCCTACCCTTTTTCGCTCTCCCAAACTACGTGCTGTGTCTCATGCCGAAATGCCTGCTCCTCCACATCGAGAGTCATTTCATCTCGCTGCTTCCTGAGAGAGATCGACATCTTCTGCAGAGCACACGCCGCTGAGGAGAGGAAGGCAGCTTTGGCCTGCGGAGAGCAGAACTCAAGTACTGCGTGGGTGGCCGAAGACAAGAGCTTCTGAAATGAGGGAACAGAACAGATCTCTAATCTCCAGACTCTGACACATATCGCACTTTTCTCAGTTGCTTAGGAAAGAGATTTGCATCCAAAAAGAAGTGGGAGGTTTAAATAGGAGTTCGTACACACACGCATTTATCTTCTGTGGTCCGTGCGGTAATTTTCATTTTGCTAGTCCCATGGAACCCACAACACTTCATAAAATGCATCCCTTACAAATGTGCAACCAGGGGAAACAAAGCAGCTGCCCAAGTTCCTATCCACAGTGTCCAAAAGCTGAGCTCCGTAGGCACTCATGGAAACTGGAGGCTGCAGAGTGTCACTGAGGTAAGCGCGTATTCTTGGGTTGTGCCAAGATGCTGAAGCTAGTGTCGCACCCCCAGAAGAGGTGCCAGGCATGGTCCTACCTCTGAATGGCCCAGGCCACTCGTGTAGACTGAAGCTACTGATGCCGTAGCTGCATCCTCCTAGGACACTAACGTAAGAGCAAGGCATAAAAGAGTTGGATCCACAGAAGCACCTGGCCATAGAAGACGCCAACTGACATGTTTGCTTACAGGGATATGCACCATCTGGTACCATGTGAGCAGCCCCTTCATGGCTTCATCCACCACCACAACCATAGCTGTGTCCTAGATCACCCACGCACCCACTCTGGCTGAACTGACAGCCCGATCTGCTGCAGTGAAGTAGCCCAAATAAGGCACCCTTTCTTCTTCTGGGTGGAAAAACCTCCTTGGACCTGTCTGTTTACTGGGAACTGCTGAGCAGGTTTCACTGTGGCTCATCAAAATTTTCCACTTCGCAAAAATCAAGCGCTAGACCATTGCTTCTCCTGCCTAACACCATTCTTATTCACGCCCTGTCCCAATTTTCCTTGTAATCAATAGCAGGAATTTCTTTTTGTAGCGCACACAAAGACAGGCTCCTTGAATGAAGAAAAGTTTGCATTTATCCAAAGGCTTTGGTGGGGTAAGCGGGGACGGGGGGGGACCGGACACCCAGGGCTGACCTCCTGGTTTGTTTGAGGCGCTATCTGAAATCAGTGGGAACCGCGTGTGTGCCGCGATTGCATGGACGAGCTCCCAGAGCTCCGTGTTTACAGTCCTCCCGCGTGCGAGGCTGAGCCCGCAGAGCTGCACAGGGGACATTTCTCCAGCACAATTATAAAGACGGGGCTGGTAAAACCCCTGGGATTGTCCCATTGAAATGAGAAGGGGAGGGCTCCCGTTTCTGCAGTGCCAGAAAAATCACAAATTTGCACGCGGAGCAGTGGTTCAAGGCCGATTTCTGCCGCCTGTCTGCGCTTACTTGNGGAGGCTGTCCTGCCGCCCCCACTAATCTAGCAGCAGCCCTGGCACCCCTCCGAGGTCAGGTCTCCCTCTGCCACCCAGTTGTCTCTGACACTGGAGCAGCGGGGAGAGGAAGGGTGATGATTTCAGAGTAGGATGCATCTGGAAATAAAAAGTGACCTGATGTTGGAGGTGCTGCTGCATCCCGGGGAAGCATTCGGGGCTCGGTGTGTCTGAAACGTGGGGCTCCTTTATCAAGCGGCTGATCTGTGGGCTGCTAGGATTGCAACTGGTGGCCGGTTCCTATTTCTGTTTCGCTTGCCTTGAAGACATCTACTTTGCAGTTCACAGTGGATTTATCCCAAGGAAAGGCTTCCGCTGCTCTGCATGGTGAAGTCCTCTCCCCACATGGCGTGGCCGGGCAAACCCAGGAGGGACAGCCACGCTGGGCTTCCCACACACCCAGCTGGCCAGACTTGCTGTACAACATCCCGCTTCTGCTCCCTGGCACCGGCGGCCCTCCCATGGGAGGTGAGACCACTCCACTGGGACAGGCTGTCCTTGTGGTGTAGAAACTCCAAACACACAACGTGCCCCAGATGCTCTTCAAAGTGGGAGAGAAGCCTGGAGAGCGCCTTTCGGTGCCTGGGCTTTTGGCCTGTGCCAGGCAGCACAGGGGGAAATCCATGCCTTCGTGTGGGGTGGGAGGTGAAGGGCCCTCGATCTGGGCAAAAGGGCCACCACTGAGGCGTTGCTTGGTCTCACTGGTGGAACCAGCTCTCCTATCGTCGCCTTGGTTGTATCCCACACTTTCTTTGGTGTGCAGCTCCTAAAGAGGCAAGAGCATGACCAACTCATTGGAGTAGTCCTGAAATCAACTGTTCTTTCCTGGGAAGTGCAGCAGGGCTCTCCAAGCCCAGAGGAGGGGTGGTCAGGCAGTGTCACTGGTCTCTGAGACTTGAGGCTTCATGGTCATTGTTGACAGCAGCTCATGCGCACACCATCGTATGGCTCTGCTTGGCAATGCCTCAGGGGCTACGTGGAAATGGTTATTATTTCTGTTGCGGTCAGGCACAAACACTCCAAGATCCCAGCACAGCCCCGATGTGCAACACATAACACATCGCAGTGTGCTTTCCTCAGAGAGGTCCCACACCGGCCCCCAGTGAGGGCATGTGACAAATGAGGAGAGGAGGAGGATATGGTGACAGCGTGGTGCCCAGCTGATGCACAGCTGGCCCATTTCAGGTGATTGAAAGGGGTTTGGGTTTCCCTCAGAGAAATCAATCAAGAGGGGCTGCACAGCAGTGTTGGTACTTCTGGAGCCAGAGAAGCAGCTGGTTATCAAGCTCAGGCAAAGGAGGGCAAGTTAATTTGGGGGGTGGAAGAGGGGTAGGTTGGGACAGAGTGCGTGAAACAAGTGGGCTTTGGGCTAGACTAATCAGCAAAGCAGCAAAGGTGGGTAAAAGTCAGAAGGGGCAAGAAGAGATAAGCAGAGCAAGGCTTTACTCGAGTCATTTCCAAAGTGTTTCCACTGCAGTAAAGGTTTGTCGGCTGATCTCAGTAGCCATGCCTTGTTTTTAAAAGATTAAGCGGTATTGTAGAAGGAAGGGTATTAGTTTATGTTTCCTCTAGTGTCAGCCAAAGAAGATAATCACAGCTATTAGGTAGATGAAGTGAGTATTTCCTCTTCAGAGAATAAATGCATTCTGGTAGTTTTATACACTGGAAACACTGAACTCTTCAACAGTTTGGACTGGGAAGAAGTTTTTCTGTTTTTAAATATGGCCGCGTGTGGCTGGGAGAAGGGACTTCTTCCACGCTGCAGTCCTTGAGCGATTCTCTTTAATTACAGCATTCAAATAGCTGAGCCCCAGGGGCTGATGTCCTCTCTCAAACATTGCAGGTGCTGTAGCACAGTTTCCTAAAACTTTGGAGAGGAGACTGGTCTTGGGTCAATTCAATCCAAAAGTCCTTTGCCAAGACTGGAAAAGCAATGGATGTGGGTTTAATTAATTCAGTAC
The DNA here is from genome assembly GCA_013398815.1 of Ibidorhyncha struthersii. Taxonomy (NCBI): domain Eukaryota; kingdom Metazoa; phylum Chordata; class Aves; order Charadriiformes; family Charadriidae; genus Ibidorhyncha; species Ibidorhyncha struthersii. The sequence goes on along the minus strand of VZSZ01011533.1, from coordinate 218,416 downwards.
TGCATAGAGCCTTATATACAGCTAACCAGGCATCTGAAGATACCTCTAAATAGCAAGTGGACTGGCTTGGATTCCAACCAGTGGCCATGTGGTGTCCGGTTCATTATCTCTTACACCATTTTGTCTCTCATTGAGAGATGACTCAGTGTAATAACTTCTTATTGCAGCCAGTATTTTCTAAAGGAGATATTGAAGGTAGACAAGTTCGTGCTGAATTTTCATGGCTTTAATAGCAGTGGTTTTGTAGTGGGTAGTGGGATAAAAATCTTCTTCCCAGAGTATTGGGTAACATGGTATTGGATGCTGTCTGGTTTCCATACAAGAGACAAGCACTGAGTGTAGTCATGAATTTTTAAGGGACAAAACTTTAGCCTCTCTGAAGTTGCTTTGCTCATTGGTTAGGAAGGAAAATTGCCAGACAAGAATGAAACCTTCTGAATTGAATCCTGGGGATGTGATTTCCTGCTTCCCTAATTTGCAATGAGCATGGCCTGTGGCATAATAAGAAACTCCAGAATGCGATGCACAATTTTTCCTCTGTCACTGTTTTTGAATAAAATCAGTGTGCAGTTAATCCAGTGTTATAAATCTTGGTAGGAAGGCCTCCAGAGCAGGTAGATTTGTTTAATCACTTGGGCTGGAATCCAAACCACTGGAGGATATAAAATATATACACTAGGCCATTCACTTCACTGAAAACACCTTTTTCCCATCCAAGGAAATAGCTGTGGCTGGCATGAATATATATTTGGCAAGCTGTAGGGCTAAACAAATTTCTCAGAAAATCATCTTTGGCCAAGTTACTGACTATATTTCAGCACTGTAACTTCTCAAGCTCTTCAGCTAAGACTTTCTGACAGAGAAGTCATCCGAAATCAGTGATTTGCACTTTGACATGGTGGAATCCTCACCTCTGCTCGCCAGGCTCCCTGTCCTGATACCAGTCAAAGTATTACTTCCAGTTTGGAGTAGACCTTTGCAAAAATTACTTCTCCTGTGACATCTGAAAGAAATGTGCAGTAACAATTCTAAGGTATCCTTCTTTCAGCCTATTTTATCGTGTTTGTGTCTTGATCTGTAGCTTCTTGAGGAATCTTGTTCGTTAATGTTTTCAGCCATGTCTCACTAAGTACACTGATCCTGCCAAATAAGAGTATACATTTTTGTTTTCTGATTTTCCAGCTATCACCAAAATTCCTGTATGGGAGAATTTCAAGGTGTCCCAGTTTCAGCAGTTCTTATGTAGCTTACACTAAGGAATAAGGTTTAGCATCCCAGAAAAAGTCAGGTTGCAAGCTAAGAGCTTTGGGTGTTTTTGGAACGTTAATTGCCTCGGTAATTCACTAGGTATACTACGAGCTTCGTCCGTAGTGAGATCAATTCCCATCTGGCGTAGAAAATTATACAGACCTTCACAGTAGGAGTTTTTGCAGTAAGTTTCCAGTAGTGCTCTTTCACACGGGTCGCTGCCAGCTTGTCGTTGTGGTTGCACCCTCTGACTTTGTTGCATTGTCTCTTTCAGGCACTTCCAGGATTTGACAGAGTTTGCACGGCACTTCATCAGCGACACAAACGTCTGCAGCAAGGACAGTTTTCGGAAGCAACATCCGTTGATGTGATTGAAGGTAATGCACTCTCTCCTGTCATTGCCCTGTACTTGCCACTTATCCCCCACAGAGCCTCGTCCTCTGGTTGGGCGTCCCCTTTGCTGCCCATCCTGGTTGGTGAGGTGAGAGCAGGATCAGCCCTCAGTTCGGTGCGCGTCTGAGCATCCTCCAGGCTGATCCTTGCTTTAGGTGACAGCTGTTCCCAACCGTGACTCAGCCTGTCCCATAAAATGTGGGTTTGCCCCTCTTCTTAAGGAAATCTTTGCTTGCATCACGCAACCTGCCTCTTTTCCATAGCCTCATAAACGCTTCACGTTTTTGGATGCTGAAGTTGGTCCTCAATCAAATACTGTTTTGCCACCAGGCATTTCACAGGTCAGTTTTGCCCTCTGTTCAAAAACGAAAATAAAAATGCGTGCATTGTTTCTGAGCGCTTTCTCATGCTAAGTGGTTTAGCACTTGTCAACCTATATATTGCTCTGTATGTTACTGACCTTGTTAGCGCCGTCACAAACAGCAGAAAGTGGGCTGTGCGTTTGCTCCATGCCCCTGGAAAAAGATCAGCGTAGTATGGTCCTGCAACTGTAGCAGTTGCATTTAAGATAATCTTCTCTAAACACAGTTTTCTCATAGAAAAGCAAGAACAGATTTTGCTTTTTTTCTCCCCTAATTGGTATATTTGAGCTTAATTAAACCTAGGGGAAGTAAATGCATCTCAATTCACTGCCACAAGAATTTTAAGGTTCAGAGTAGGTGACTCATCCACCAAACAGAATTTATTCTTTGTTTGTAAATGCTATTTATTGCCTTGTTTTGCATCACTATGGCTACTGTATGTCATTGGTGATATCAGCACCTACCGTACATAAAATGAATGCAAGACCAAATTTAAAAGAGATATAGTTCTTACAATAATTTGCTTGTATCAGCCACTTTGCTGTTGTATGTAAGTACTTCTCACATCAAAGCAGCAGTAAAAGTGGCTCAATATTTTTCCATCAAACCTGGCTAAAAAGTAAAACATTCTCCTGCCCACAAATCATTTCATAGTTAAAAAAGCCCTAAGCAGCATCCCGAGCCCTTTTTCAGATTCTGTGGCTTTACAAACAGTTCAGTGATGCCCTACAGGTGGTTTTGAAGTTTCAGCTGAACTGATTTGCAGCAGCATTCTCAATTATTTTACTTCTAGTAATTTTTAGTGTTAAATACCTAGTTAAGCTTGTTAGAAGCATCACTGCTTTCACGGCCCGTATAGACTCTTCTGTTTCCCTTTACTGTTTCTAAGTGGAGACTGAGAACAATTAATCTCTTCCAGTTAAAGCCTAATTCTTCTGCCAATTGCATGGCCCCATGTTCTTTTCTGAGACACATCAAGTACAATCACTTCTGCCATCCTATTCAATCAAACCCTTAAGTTGCACAGATTTTGTGAAATGGCCTGGGCTTCAACAGCTTGGGAGCTGATTCACTGAGGCATCTGCTGTAGCGCTGGCAGGACTGTCATCATTTTCATAGCCAGAATCATTTGTCTTTGTCATTTAGAAATAATCTGCGGGGTGTAATGTGGTCTTAGGGAAGCACGGAGCCCATTATTGCTCAATAATAGAATTTCATGAGGTCTTAACAACATCTTGGAGCTCATATGACACATTTGACAGCGCATGTGTGGATGTATATCTGTAATGTCCCATGGAACAAGGACAGAGGAGGGTTTTAAACACTTGGTACTTATTGAAAGGCTGCTAAAATAAACCAGCCAGCTGTGGGCAACTGCAGGATTCTGCTGCTGGCTAGCAGGGACCATCCCCCAGGACACACAACAGTGGGACATGTCTTCTCTGTGGTAGTCAAGCCCAACACTTTGTAAATCCTGGCCCCCCACAAAGCCTCCAAGATTATTTCCAGCCAGAGACAGACTTTCTCATTTCCCTTTCCCTGCAATCCAGGACAGCTGGGGTTGGGGCACTGAACCCCCAAAAGTATCCGAAAAGAGAGACATTCATCTTGGACATGGTCAGAGTGGTGCGCCCTGTGCTCCTCCAGGTTCATGGCAGGGTCTGGCTAACAGGTGGTGTGAAAAAACCCCAGACCAACTCTTCCCAAAATGTTGGAGTGGGAGAGTGGGGTCCTGCTATGGCCCAGTGTGCTCATCCACAGAGGCGGTGCTGGAGGGGCAGCAGGAGGGATGCAGAAGGGTCCCTCTGGGACCACAGCACAAACCAGGACAAGGATGGGGAAAAATGCAAGAACTGCATGAGCACCAGGGGTGATCAGAGGGAGAAGGCAATGGAGGGAGTGCTGCTTTCCTTTTGGGCAGGGAAGGGGCCAAGGGCACAGCTCTGTCCTTTTAAGTGCCCTCTCGGATGGCAGGAACAGCTGGCACAGCTGGGTCCACAGTCACCACTCCAGGAAAGGGTCTCGCGTTTCCAGATCACCACTCCCTCAGTGCTGTTGTCCATAGATGCCCAGTGGTATGGCCTGCTGGACACTGCAGGAATAAAAGCATGTGTCCAGAAAATAAATGTATTTTACTGATTAGGTGGTTTGTGGTGTCCTGATGTGGTGTCCCTGGGGAGGGGTGCAGGTCCAAGCAAGAGCCGTGAGCTCAAAACACTCTTCCTAGCAGGCAGAACCTGTCCATGTTCTACGGTGCTGTGCCTTTGGGAGGATTCAGGCTGTGTGAGCTGGGGAAGTGTGGATCAGGGGTTTGTTTCAGCCTCTTGCTGAGTTTCAGAGCCTGGCTCTGCTTTCCTGGGGTGTGTGTGTGTATATGTGTGTACCAGGAAGCATGCTGTTTAATTCAGCGTTGGTTGAGTCCCAGACTGGCGCTTCAGGGCTTTTCCCTAAGCTGATGGATGCCTATGGGGTTGGGTCCTGGCCCACAGCTGAGCTCCAGTGTCTCCTGGGTCTGCCGTGCTCTTTTTTAAATATGATGCAGTGGGAGTGAAAGTCTCTGCGATATCACGCTGCTCTGTGCTACAGCTAATTAAAGTCATTGTGAAGGATTTTGTAGTAATTGCAGATATTGTAAAATTTAGTTTTGTGGGTAATTGGTAATGTAAGCCTGAAACAAGTTATCCTTAAGATGTTTTAGTTTGCATTTCTCAGTAGGAGCAGCTTTTACAAAGAAGGCTTTTGTGTGTGAAGCAGGACCAGAATTAATGGCAGCATTTAGTCGTGCCTAAAGGGGTGCTTGCTGTGGCAGGTGGCAGGGCGGTGTAATTGATGATGCCTACATTCTGCGTGCTGCAGGAGGCTCTCACAGCCAGTAACTGCTCTACCTGACGAATGCCAGCTAGAAAGAGTGAAATGCCTGGGACCAAACCCATCCAGGGCTGATGTATTCCCATCCAAAATGGTCATGGCCCTTTCAGTCCATAGGTCAGAGGGGTTCAGGCCGTGTTCACTTCTACGTGCTTAATACGCACTACGAAGTTTTCAGACATCCTCAAATTTTTCAGTAGAATGCTGTATCTATAAATTGCAAATGTGAGGAAAATCCTAACGCTGTAGAGATGCGCGGTTACCCAGCCATGGGCTGAGCTGAGCTCCCTGCGGCAAGGACTGCAGCCGGCTCTCATCCCTCTGCTCCGGGGTGCCGAAGTGGCCAGCGGAACAAGGAGAGCATGAGGGCCAGTGCTGTAGTGCCTCAGGTGCCAAACAGCACGGGGGGATGCTTAATGGGCACATAAGCAGCTTAGGTTCCTAAGTCCCTCATTTAAATGAGATTTAGGTGCCAAACATTCCCTGATGCATTTGAAAATCCCACTCAACACCTCTCTGAACACTCAGGCAAGTAAAGACTACTGAAAATCTGGCCCTTAAACACCGATACAGCTGGGGTGTCTGGAATTAACAGTTTAAGAAGAAGTGCTGGCTCATAACTAAATGGAAGAGACATCCGGGAAGAGCAACTATCGAAGACATCATGAAGAATCAGAGTGAGAATTTAATTCAGGGTTGATATTTCTATGACTAACTTTTTTTTTGGTAAACAGATGCAATTTCTGAGCTCATACATCAGTAATAAACCGGTTGCCAAGAACATTGGAGGACTGCTAATGACTCTGGGACCCTATGGAGGTCCTCTCCGTTGTCCTCGGGGGGGCAGCTGAGGTCTATGCCCTGCTCTGCATCATGGTGTGCAGTGGTAGCAGTTGGCTTGGAGGGCCAACCACTTCTCTGTGGTTTGTTTAGAAAGGACAGTCTGTAACACAATTGTTTTAACAAATATGAAAAGCCAATGTCTTTTGTTAAATTAACAGTGGTGTCAAAGGTCAGAGCTGAGTTTTCCCATTCTACTTTAATATTCGCAGCATGACAGAGGTGATGAACACACGGGAACCGGTGATGGAGGAATTTGCGCTCAGCCAGACTCCCGAGGAAGAAGGAGGCCCTTCAAGCCAGGTAACTTTAGAAAAACTGGAAAGCATCTCAGGTTGCTTTTCAAAAGCAATTTAATGCAACCAATAACTGTCATACACGTAGACGACGAATTGCAGAGCGCAGCTGCCAGAAGAACAGGTCCTGAAATACATGTTTGATCCTACTTAGGTTTTGTTTTTAAAAGGTAAGAGTTCTGGCAGGAGGGTTTTGTCAGGCGCCAGGTCTCGGGGGCACAGTGACAGTGATGCCCAGCCCCTGCAGGGATGCAGGCAGAGAGACTGTTTGTCACCAAGAGTTCAGGTCTGAGCAACCATCGTGTGATGAAGACATCCAGCCAATACTGTACCACAGCTTTTGCACAGCCGCCCTTGTAAAGAGCTAAGTTTCCTCAGGCTCAGAGGGAGCTCCTTTTTCAGAAAAGAGACCATTTAAAACGATTGTGTAATTCACATAAATGGCCGTGGCATCATAGCAGCAGCACTGATCAGGGCCATTTGCTGGCAGGTGCAAGAGCATTTTCTGTCCCCAGGAGGTCTCAAACACCCACTCGCGTACCCGCCTGCAGTGCCGATTGCAGCAGGAGGGATCACGATGTCTCAAGCCCCCCTTGTGGCAACCCCCGCACCCCGGTTTGTGCTCGTGACTCTCAGTGTTGCTGCCAGAGACAAACCACCTAACCGTGTCCTGGTGGACCTGAGTTGCTTCTCAACACAAGATGTATGATTGCGAGCAGACTCAGAAAGCTACTCTGGGAGAAGCATGTTGCAGGTTAAAAATCAAGCGTTTGGAAGGCAGGGAAGCCAGAACTGAAATTTTGCAAATTCCTTTCAGATCACTTGTGCATGTAATGAAAGGCTGTATGCAATTAAAGAGCTTACCGTAGGCTTTCTCATGCCTCATCAACCGCACAGGATAGATGCTGCCCACTGAAAGAGCACATTTTCAATATTCTCTTTCCTCTTTTTCACCGAGTCCCAGGTTTTTGTTATTGTGTTAGTGTACACTGTCCAAACTCTGGGCTTGCTCTGACTCCACCTATGTATTTAGGGCGGTTCTATGGTGTCCCTGAACATATGCTCCAGAAGTTTTCTCCCGGTTCCTTTACTCTTCCCCTCTGGGAGAAGGTAGTACCATCCACATTTTAGTGATGGCCAGCTGAGGCAAAAAAGCAAAAAAGAAATGAAAGGTAGGGAGGATGTAGGTAGGAAGGTGGGTAGGGCGGAGGAGGTAGCGGAGGTCTACGAAAGATGATCAAGGTTCTGGAGCACTTCTCTCATGAGGAAAGGCTGAGGGACCTGGGTCTGTTTAGCCTGGAGAAGGGAAGACTGAGAGGGGATCTCATCAGTGCTTATAAATATCTAAAGGGCGGGTGTCAAGAGGATGGGGCCAGACTCTTTTCAGTGGTGGAACACAGGAAATTCTGTCTGAACTTAAGGAAAACTTCTTTACTTTGAGGATAGCAGAGCACTGGAACAGACTTCCCAGAGAGGTTGTGGAGCCTCCTTCTCTGGAGCTATTCAAAACCCGCCTGGATGCCATCCTCTCCAACCTGCTGTAGGTGAACCTGCTTTGGCAGGGGCGTTGGACTAGATGATCTCTGAAGGTCCCTTCCAACCACTGCCATTCTGTGATTCTGTAGCGCAAAGTCAGTGACTCAGAGGGAAAACTAGGTTTCTTCCAGAAACTTCCAAGCACTCTGGCCAGGAGACCTGTCCTCCTCTTCCTGCAGTCTCCTGCCCACTCGTCACACACTCCAGCTTCCGCAGAAAAACACAGCGAGGCCCGACAGGCAGCTCTGCTTCCTGCCAGTCCTGACTCATTCCTGGAGGGACGTGGTAAATACTGGGCTCTGGTGGAAAAAAACATGTGATCGGAGTGAGAAAAGACCAGAGGAGAATGACACAAACAAAAATAGCCAAGCTCAGGCCCCACAGGTGCCTCTGCTAAATTTTGTTGCAGCCGTAATAGTCAGCTCTTAGCACATTTTTAGATCAGTGTGTCTCATTTCCCAGGGCTTCAGAAAGCAGGTGAAAAAGCACAAGTTTTGTTGTATTGGATCCCTCATCCAGGGGTTGCCGTCAGGCGTGGGGACAGGGGGGCTGTCACACAGCCCTCCGCCACCCGAGGAGGCTGAGCAGCAGTCAGGGGAAGAGGTCACTGTCACCTGCATGTGCAGTCCTGGGAGGGAATAAGGCAATTTGCCCACAATTTTATGGCCGTTTTCTGCCTGCTGAGCCATGAGGCTCAGGGAGCTGGGCTCCACCATGGGTCAGAAGAAGAGTGCACTGCTGCTCAGGGGTGTCTCTGGACCTGTCCTGGCCAAGGAGATGTTACCTTGTCTCGTATTTGGAAATAGCAGGATTGTATTAAGAGCTTCCTAAAAAATCCTCGCAGTCAAGACATCTGCCATGGAAATGTCTTTCCAAATTATTCCAAAACAGCTCAGGAGGAGGCTGTGTAATGGGAACCTGGGGGGAACTTTTCTGATAGGCAGCATGAGCAGCATTGCTTGATCAGGACGAGTTGCACCCGTGTGGGTGCAGCTCAGGGATGCATTAGAAAGGTTTACCTTCAGTGATTCACTTGGTCTAGTTGCACTGAAGGGACTTTGTCACAGAAGAAATTTCTTCTTAATTGTATCTTGTTTTGCAACACTAACAATAATATACAATATTTTTCACTTTAGTCTAGATTTGCAAAGAGTTAATGAATCCCTGCAACACTACTGTGGGGAGCGAGGGCATGAGGATGAGAATTGCTGTCCTTCCCCATCTGCAGAAGTCGGATAGAGGCATCGCAGCCATGATAAAAATGTGATTCCTCTTTCCCAGACACATAAGAAGAGAATTGTCCTTCCCAAGGGCTTGCCTCCCCATGCCAGCGCTGATGCCAAGTGGGACAACTAAACCCAAAGCTCTTAGAGAAAGCAGCTACAAGGAAGGTTGCAAAAGCCACAGAGTGAACACCTCCAGTGGGTTATGACTCCCCCAGGTCCCTGGCAACGTCCTGGGGGATGTGCCCACTTTTATGGTGGTTGGGGAATATCTGCGAGTTTCTGCCTGTGCTTGTTGCAGGAGCTGTGCTGAGACTGGCTCACACGACAAGCAGTGCTCGGTCTAACCAGATAACCCAATTCAGTGGTGAGCATGGTGCAGGTGTGTGGGGAGGTTCCCACCAGCACACAGCAAAGCCCGGAGTTAAACTGGGATGGTTCTTGCTCTCAACCCCTAGTTCAGTCCTGTAGTCTGCACCTTGATTTTATTGTTACAAATACAATACAATAAAGTAAACAAAACAAAACAAACCTCAGCTAGCATGGAGAAATTTACAAGCCATTAGTACAGGTATACGGAAGTTTAAGAAGCCAGGAGATAAGGTTTCAGTGAAACAAAAATGGAGTTTGTCTTATGTTAACATCCTGGAGGAGCTGGATTGATTTTTTCCTCAAAAAGAACCAACAAAAAACCCAGAAAAAAAAAACGGTCCAAAAGAAAGTACTCTGAGAGATTTAAATGAACCAGTGATGTTGAAAACAAGAAAGCACTTTTATGTGTTACAGTATCCTTCACTAAAAAGACCTAGTTCAGCTTCAAGCTCTAATCACTGCACAGGGTTTGACCTGCAGCTTCAATGTGACAAATGAAAATAATAGCTGGCACCATCCTCTGTGTAGAGATGATCTCTGGCGCTACCTGTTTTGCATGAATGCATCATAAAATAGTGTTTCGCATTACAGAAAATAGCTCTGCAGAATGGTGGCTTCTTTATAAACTGTCACCGCAAGAAAACATGAATATCGTATCAGGTAAAAGGACAGCAGGTAGAAGGGCTGCAGCAGCCATTTAGTTTAGTGTTATGGCAACGAACGTTCTGTCCTAAAACCCCACCAGAACTGAAACACAAGTGTTTGGCAACATAATGAATTTTGTCACCTAAGTCTCCATTTTTACGACACATGTCGGATCATACAAGTCAAGGCAATTGTCTGCCTGACACACTGGCGAGCAAAGTCGGTTCTTTGCCCAGGGAGGGACAGCATGTGCAGAGGAGAGTGTGCTGAGACCTATAGCCCCTCTGTGTCCACTCTTGGCCGGCAAAGAGGTAGATTGACCTGCTTTTGAAATCCTCCCTGTGCAGGACTGTTGCCCTGCACCAGTTTGAAGGGTTCTTTTTGGTGGATGTAGGAGTGCATGTCAAATGTAGAAAGGATGCTAAGATGGAGTGTGTACTCTCCTTGCTCTGAATATGCGGCCCTGGGCAAGGCTTTGATGGACGTGTCCCCAAATGTCTCACCAGGCCTTCCCAGACTCACGTGAGAAGTACCCCAAGCTGTCCAAAAGACTGCCATCAATCGTGGTGGAGCCAACCGAGTCTGGGGAGGTGGAGAGCGGGGAGCTGCGCTGGCCTCCTGATGACCTGAAATCGGCAGAGGACAAAGGTCTTCATGGTGACCAAAGAGTCTGCATCCAGCAGCAGCAGCAGCAGATGGATCTGGAAGGTCTGAATGAGTAATTTTCATCCTTGTTCCCCATAGGAAAATAGCAGTTTCAGGCCATGCCCTGCACTGAAGTTAATGGTGTACCAAAGAGCTGTGGGTGCTTGAAGGTGCCCAGAAACTCCGGCACTGGAGAGGGAGTTCTGTGGACTGAAAATTTCCTTGTAACTTTTGAGCACATGGTGTTTTCATCTGCATCAGGCTCAGTGCTGGCACCTCACATGGCCATCAGGCCTTTACTGCACTTTAGCCATTCACTTTAGGAAACAGTAATCCTGTTCAATAGCACATATTTACCTCCCTGTCTCCTAGCCTAGAAGCCAAGTGTTTAACAGCTGCACAGTTTCAAATATCATGGTGTCCCAGGCATGCATTAGTGTAGCAGGAGCTCACAAATATGTAGATATGACTAATAGTGGCACTGTGAGGTAAATACGGCTAAAGATTTTGTTGGAGTTTGTTGAAGTGTAAGGGTTTGTTGGAGTGTAGCTTGCACAGGGAATGCTCCAGTGTGGAACCAGTCTATTTATTTCTGTTTTTTTTTTTTTTTGCCTCAGTGTTGTTCTTTTCTCTTAAAGAGTGACATGGTTTCCATTTCAGTGCACCAACATTTGCCACCCAAACGCCCAGAGAGAGGAGCCGGGATGGGGTGCAAGATGCACTTTCCTTTCCCTTCAAAGGGGCGTTGACAAATGGTCTGATCTTGAAGTGTCAAATCACCTGCTATTCCAGTTGGCGTTTCCGGGCAGTGGCAACCACAGGGTTTGATCATTCAAGAAGAAATATGAGCCAAATCTATGGCCTGACCTCCAGGTTGATATTATGGCCTCTGTGGTGTTTTTGTGTGTTGGTGTTAGGACTTGTTATGTCTTCAGGACTGAGAGTTTGAGCAGATTTCACTAAGACAGCAGGTAGACCTCCCACTACGGTGTCTGTCCTGCTTTTAGTGAGAGGGATCATCACCTTATCTCACTACCTGTCCTGAGGTCTGTCATCCCCTGTAAAGTCAGGCTGTGATGCACTCAGAGTACCCTACTCCAGGTTTAACTACTGGTTTGCAAGTAGAGCAAATTGCTCATGTCAAGTCTGAGCACCTTGATGGATCGTCTGCCTGGTGGAGCAGGGAAGGCTGTTGTACCTGTATGGGGAAATAAATGCTGACAAACTATTTCTTTGCAGATACTTTAGTGCACCCTGCTCAAGAAGCAGAAGACAGTACAGATACTCTGGAAAGCAGAACTGAAGAGGACGAGTAAGGACTCCATGGCCTCAGAAGTGAAACTTCATTGTGAATGTTGTTGGAAAGCTAACACACTCTGAAGACATGTCAAAGTAATCTGTATTTAAATCTGCAAGGGTTTTATTTAGTTAGTACCTGGTAAGAAGCATCTGGGCTTTAGAACTGTTCTTTTCAACATTTTGATTTTCAGGCTGGAATTCATATTATTTGTTTAATTTTTCCTTGGGAAACAATGGGACGTGTTAGGAAATATGAGATTATCAAGGAAAAATGCTCCTAATTTCAATTAGCACATTTCATTGGATTTACCTTTTCAAGCAAGGCTGCTTTCAGGTATCAACAGCAGGACAAAGGGGTTACATTTCTACAGGAGGGATGTCTTAATTCTGAAACCTTTCTTGTTTTTAGCCATTTAAAACTAGCACTGTGATATAATGGACAATAGATGTAATATAATGTCACCATTTGATTTTGTAACTTTTGTATAGAGACGCAAGTGTAAGATTTGCCTCCAGCCTGCCACCCTGGGGTGGCCCAGAGCAGTTCTCTCCCTTTGGCTAACCTGTGCAAATTCGGATGAACCAGCCTTTTCTTAGCTGCCTTTTCAATAAGGCTGATGCCTTTCGGAAACGCTTTCTCACTGTACATTGACAAAGCGGATTAGCTAGTCGCTGGTGTTTGTGGAGTGAGGCTGTCTGTTGTAGGCTTGGTTGGGTGGATCGTGCTGTTTGTGCACTCTTCAGACCCAGGTCCAGCCGTGGTGTGGCGTGTGCTCCTCTGCCTTGAAGCCAACAAGATGGCTCCTGCTTCCACCAGGGCTGGATTTGTCCCACCTTGTTAATAGAAATTGTTGTGAAAATTCTTCTTTTGGTATGTTTTGTGTATAACATAGGTGCAGGGACCCAGCTGTTCCTCCCTCAACCTGAGCTGGGTGGTGGTTGGGGGTGTGTGACAGGAGCTCCGTGGCATGGCCCAAACCTGACCTCCATTTTGCCTGACGTCAGGTTCTCCCCAAGCCACTCACAGTAGGAGCGGGTGAAGGAGGGCCAAGGTGGCGGGATGCACACCTGCATCCCTCCTGCCTGAGTGGCGCTGCTGGTGGGAGCACGGGTGCCGGGTGTGCCCTCACCTGCGGCATGGTCCCCTTGGCTTTGGTTGCATTGCCCCCTCGGCTTTGGTTCTTTGGTTGCACGGCTGCCTTGGCTTTGATTGCACAGCCACCTCCTGGAGACCAGAGCTCACGGTGGGACAAGCTGTCTCTGGACACCTCGGGCCTCCAGAGGATTTTCCTTGGGGATTTGGGGGCCATTTTGACAGGGGTGAACCCGTTCCTGCACAGGGACCTCCCAGAGACTCCCTCCCACCATCCCAGGAGAAGCACCGATCTTGGCCCAAAACACTACCCTTTGGACAGTGTTGGTGGAGATAGATAATGCATGTACTCAAAAGGGTTTGACTGTGTCAGTGATGAGTGTCCCATAAGCTACGAAGTTCGCTTTCTCCATCTCTGCAAGGCTGGATGGGGTCTGTACTTCTAATTAATGTTGCAGCCGGAAGAAGCCGCTCGCTGTAGGTGGAACAAAATAACAGGATTTCTTCCAGCGTTAACTCCTAAGTTGACTTCCAAGTGCTTTCTTTTCTCCAGTAATAATTTTCTCTAACAGCAACTTTTAATTGTGTGATGGTGGATAAAATTTACTGGCCAGATGTATTAATAAGATAAGTTTATACCTTCTTAACAACTAAATTTAATATATTTACTTACAAAAAATTCTGTGCAATGAATGTTTAATACAAAGGAAAGAGACTATTTTACTTCAAAGCAACATTAATTTATGTACAAAACTATAGCTCATTATTTGGGGTGTTTGGGATCTAGAACCCTTTTTATAAGCAGTGTAGTATATTATAATGTGATACTTAAGTTAAACTTTGCTCTCTCAACCTATATAACAATCTGTTTTGCCTTCTTGATGTAGACTCTCTTGCCTACGCTGTCACAGAATTATTTTGTTGTATGAGTGGGATTCTGGTCAGAGCACCAAATTTCACCAGAGTAACTGAAGGTTTCAGAGCACCTCCTAAATCTGGCTGCCGTCCCCGTCACCCCCTTCACTGGTGACAGTTTTGTGATAAAGCCAACGAAGAGAGAACAAGCTCAAGCTATGTGTTTGGGTAGCACACGAGCAGCAAGAGGAGGTCCCCAGCTTGGACCTATCTGCAGCTGGTCGTGGTGGGAGGAAAGCTGCGCTGGCGAGGTGGCCGGGCGGATGCGAGGTGCTCTTTAAACACTGCTTTTGCATCGACCATCAAGAAGTTCTACAAAGCTCTGGGGGAAAAACAACGACGGTGACGACATATTTTTAGCTGTGTGATTTCCTTTCAGTCTGCGTCTGCCCAGCTCCGTGAGGAATGACGTTAGACATATCTCTTAATTTTCTTTTCGCTTTATGAAAGGAAAAACAGTTGTTTGAAACACTTCCCCCAATTTTATGTGCTCTCTATCTGCTTTTAGACGCTCCCTCCCTTCCTGCTCTGGATGGCCCTTATCCTATTTCCACCTGAGGTCAATGGCACTTCCCTAAATAAGTTTCCCAAAGAAACATCAAAATTCTACATACGCCCTGAAAAAACACCACGCAGCAGTACTTTTTTCATCGTAGTATGGAAAGCTACAGCCCCTATAGAAATGCCAGATTTCCTCCTTCCAGCCTAATTACTCCTCTCTTTCCACTTCCCTCTTTTACACTTCTCCCTTGAAGTATTTTACCTGAAGTAAATGGATGCTTCAAACAAAAGCTTTTTCCTAAAGCCGTGTGGCCTCAGTGTAACAACCACGCAAAGTCAAACTCCTCCTCCCATTTTTATTTTTCTGAACGCGGGCCAGAGGCCCTAAAATAGGAGAGCAAGATAGAGAGAAAATTGTTTTATAAAAACAAGCCCTATTTATTCAACTTGCAGGTCTGTGGTTGTCCACTTAATTTGTCTGTGTGCAAGTGTCGTCTCTCTAATAAACTCAATAGTTGTTTTGTATTTTTTTCTGGATTAAAAGCTTTGTAGAAACTAAAAAGGAAAAAAAAAAGACATTCAGTCATATTTTTCTAGTCTAGCTTGTAGAATATTTCATGTAGTGCAGAAAGGAAGTTTTATGGAGTAAGACATTGTTGGATTTTGCTCTATTTCAGTTCTTTCTAATTTTGTAAAATGCCACCTGTACATAATACTCGACTAATGTATGTCCTGTAGATGTATTACACCATTTAGCCTATTAAATGCCTATACTGGACCGATTGGAAGAAGCGATGGACCCATGGTGTCTTGGTTTGAAAATGCAAAGGGTTATTTGTGGTGGTGTGCAGCTCCTGCCCTACCACTAGTACAGCTAACACAGGGGAACGAAGCCCGCTCTAAGCCTGCCTTTGCCCCGTGGCATGTAAATATTCGAACAGTCCCTCCAGCTCACATACTCCTACACAGATAAATTCACATTTACATCAGTGGCAGTTGCCATCTCCATCTCTTTCCTTCGAACCCTTCATAGAACAGGCAGCTCAACGCTCGCTGCGTCTGTCTTGGGCTTTTCTTGCTGCCCTGTTTGGCGCGGCCCCTTCGCCCTGGGTGTTATCCTGCCTGGCGTGCAGTGCTAGCAGCCAGCCAGTTGGCTCGTCTTCGTTCACCTTTTAATGCAATGCACGTTTGTAACATTTTCTGGAAAGGCTATTGAGGAGCCCAGCAGGAACTCACATTACTAGAAACCTATACCCTGTGCAGGGAGAGCGGGGTCATGTGGCAGAGAAGATGAGAGGCAGAGATAGTCTCGAAATGAACAACCAATTTTTTCCCAAAATGGCAAGTTACCAAAAAGGCAAGGATCGGATAACTGGAGGGTGAGGCTCCCTCTTACTTTCCCAGTTCAAAAGCAGCTGCTGCTCGCTGAGATGGGTATATCAGCATGGCAAAAAGCATCGCTTGGGGTCAAAGCCAGTTTCTCCCCAGCTGTGCTGGCGACCTGCAGCTGCAGGGCTGGGCAGTGGTGGCACAGTTAGGGAAATTTTCTGAATCCCAGGCTAGAGGCAATGAGCCCCGCTTTGGCACTGCAGCGCTTGCAAACCTGATGCTTAATGTCACTCTGTACTGGAATTTCCGTGCACCATGCATGGAAAATCTCTTGTCCAGGCATATATTACCCTTGGGGTGGGGTGGTAGAGGGGCTGACACTGTCTCCTCACCTCGCTAAGAGCCGTCCCTTCCTCTGGGTGTTTCCTGCGTGGTGTATGTTGTTCAGCCACATGAGGATGCAACAGGTACTACCTGATGGCTCCGGGGAACGCGATTTCAACTGGTGCTGATTTTATGTTGCTGTGAGATCTGTGCTGAGTCCTGACTGTTCTCTTTCCCTGAGCCTGAAGGCAGGAGGAGTTTATCTGTAATTAATTATACAGGATGAGCATGGGAACAGTGTTGTCTTGCTCCTAACATTTATATTTCACACTTAAATCCACTGGATCCTCAGGTTCATTTAATGTTATCCTATTCACATATTATGAGACATTTTCATTTATCTGTAATCAGAGATCTGCTTAGTAGTTCTTTCATTTAGATGTATGCTGCTTGACACTCCTGTCTAAAAGAGCAAACAACATTTTCAGTGGAATTAGCCTTTATTTAAATGACCAGTAAGAGTTGGAAGCTGGCTTTTATGAGGTTAAACTGAAGAACGTCACATCTAAATCAAATCAATCCTAATTTGTATTTTACCATCTTTTTTTTTTTTTTTTTCCCCAATCCAGTATGTGTGTGAATTCTTTTGTGGAGAAAGGTGATCCCTGGGAGCTACAGGGAGCCATGACTCCCATAACAAACAGCACATCCCTCACATTCACATTATAAAAGCTGTTACTCGTATGCACTGCTTCCACCACAAATTAGAGCAGGGCACCCTTCTTCCCTTGGTCTTTGAAAACACATTGTGACTTTCATTTCAGAGACAGTAACTCTCCAAAGTTTAAATTCACCCAGTTCTGGAAAATAAGGATTTTAACAAAGCTTCTGGTTTTCTATCTTTAAAAAAAAAATCATTGAAAAAAATCAACTTGAAACACTAAAAAGTTGCAATTTTCCTCTAAGAATGCTGATAAAACATATTCCTCCATTTTCTCCAATATTTCTGCCATGAAGAGTCCAAAAACTTCACATCTAACCTTAGCAAACTTCCCTTCTGCAGACCCTCCCTGAGCCCAGCTAGGAGGGTGGGCAGGAGCGGGGGCCTCCACGGGAGGTGGGGACACAGAGCTATTCTCACGCTCAGCTTTCAGACCCCAGACCTTACACTACGAAGGACAAGGATCTTTTCATCCTGCCTCACAATTCGTGCCCACACACCGAAGGAAATCTGCCCGTGATTGCAGTGAGTCCAGCCGTTAAATGGATGTTTGCAATCAAGCCAGCATTCAGCTTCGGCATGGCGCCTGGAGTGTGACAAATTCTCTTTATGAATTAGTCATTTAATTTTTGAAACATAGGTTGGATATTTTCACATACCCACGTGTCCTCCATACTCCTGATACGTGTACACCCACGCATTACTATTCAGTAGGCAATGAAGCCATGAAAACCCCTGGGACAGGGATGCTGCTGGGACGTGCAGCCAGGCGCAGGAGCTGGGGAAAGCTCCAGATACCGCAGCACTGGAAACCTAAGAATAATTTATTGTTGCTCTTAACTACTCACTGATGATGATTTGAGCAGGAAGAAATAGCACTGGCACCTATCTCATCAACTCAGCCTTCCCTTGGCAGCCCCGTACGTCCTCCTGGATTAGCTCCTCAGGCTGGTGAGGTCATGCAAGTACAGAACCACAACTGAAAACACAGAGGCAGAACAAAATAAACTGAACATGGGATGAAAACCAGCAAATCAGGTGCTATTTCACTGGTACTGGTCTTTAACTCCTAGCTTGGTGTGCGGGGGAAGCACCACCTTTTTATCCTCAAATTTACAACTGAGGCAGAACAAAGTGAATTGGACACAAAAATGGTCTCCACGTAGCTGTGTGAGTGCACTGGCTCTGGAAGGAACACCACTGTTTTTTTTAATTCTTAATGGCCGTGTCCAGCAACTAGTGCTCCTGTTCCCCAGCAGGGCACGCATGTGGCTGGGGCAGCTCATCCTCCCCCTCCTCATGAGCCTGAGGGGTGGGACCTGCTGCAGAAGAGGTTTCTCTAGATCTCAAATGTTCCTGTCCATCCTGGTTTTGGTTAATTTAGCCCAGTGGTGCGACCCGGAGGTTCTGGGATGGCATCCCTTGCAGGGACAGGAGCTAACCCCGCTCCTGTGAAGGGTCTCAGCAGAGATGGAAGAGCAGCACCTGGTACCTTTTCCACCATGAAGCCCTCGAGGTACCACAGGGATGAACAGTCACTCCCACCGTGCTGAAACCAATTTTGCTCCAGTAGGAACAAGAAAAAAATTTAAGATGGGGTTTGGGATGCTAAACACCAGGAGGACTTGGTGCTTAAAGCACAACCAGAAAACACGAGCAAAGGCAAAGCAGCTGTTTGACTCCTGCTGGCCCCAGCATCTTCCTTTTAGCTCAGGGTCTCTCTTTAGACCAAACCCGGTGCCCTCAGTTTCCTTTAATGACCCTTTAATGACTGCGTAGGGACACATCTCAGGTTGAAGCTGTGCCTCTCAAGTTTGATCATAACTGAGGAGGCACATCTGAATTCCCTAGTTCATATAGAGGCTAAGGTGCCGCTTCCTATTTATAGCCAGGCTGGGTTAAATAAAGTGCCTTATTCATCCCTGAGGTTTTAAACAAATTCCAGAGAGGACAAAGGGCCATGTGTCTTTTTCCCCACCCTTTTTTTTTTTTTTTTGGCCTAGTTTGTACACGCAGAGCTAAGACTCGTTCCAAGAGTGATTCAAAATAAGACTAGAAAATTATTTGCTGGCTCAGCATGAACCACTGTCCTGCTAGAAATCATCTGTATGATTTTCATAGGCATTCTGAGAAAAAGAAGTTATTGAAATAATACGAAGTTTTGACATGTGGGTACAAACCCTGCTTGCAGATCTGTTGATAGAAATCCTCTAAGTTTGCTGTCATTGCTCTGGGTTCACTGCGGCTGAGGGATGAGTCTGGGTACCAAGGGGAAGAAAAAAGGAATAAACCAAGGGTATTTTAAACCCCTGCTTTATAGAAATACTCAGTAATATATTGGAATAAGCAGAGCAAGACATAGTGCTTATCATATTAAGCTGCTGTCCCAAGTAAGGTCAGCTCTCTAAGTCAGTACAGATTTTACTGCATTCTTCAGAGTTTTTCTGGTTTCTCACAGTGATGTGTGCCCTTCTCATCGTGCAGAGCCACAGCGTGTTTGGGTAACAGTGCTGCTGGAGGTGCTTCACCATTTGAACAACGCAGCAAACTACATTGCTTAGGCGCTTGCATTTCATTTCAGCAAATAGGAAAGAACTGGTTCAGCTCACGAGTAACCCAGACGTGTAATTACCTTGTTTTCGCAATAGGTGATTTTGTCACAACCACTAATGTAACCGAGCCAAAGCTTTCCTTCCAAGTGATTCGATTTTAAACTCTTTAGGGTAGCAAATGCCTTTTGGTTGCGTTGTATTGGAAACGCCTGCACAGCGGGTACGGCAGCGGGCTCGGGTCTGCAAGCAGGCGGGTCTCCTGCCGCCGGAGGAAGCCGCAGGAGATGCCTGCGGTGCCGGTACCCACGCAGAAGCGCCTGGTCCATGCCCTGCCCGAGGCTCAAGCTGTGCCTGCCCCGCTTTGGGGCAGCTTTTGGGATATCGCCCCTCTCCGCACTGCCACCAGCCCTGCTCCCCCCTGCAGCCTGGCTGGGGAAGGGGGCTGCCGGCAGAGCCTAGCCGGGTGGGTGAGCTGGCTCTGGCAAGGGAAAATCCAGCAGGTTTTTGCTGCGTTCCCCACTGCAGGTGCCCGGCACCAAACTGAGAGTGGGCTGAGACCAAAGGAGGCAGGTGAAACAGTCCAAGAGCTGCCCAACGCGTTTGCCTAAAAGTAGAGTAAAAGCAGCAGCTCTGAGTGTCTCCAGCCATCTTTCCTGGTTACCCTTAAGTTGCCAGGAAAACAATAAACAAATTAACTGATTTGTTCTTTTATCTTTTTCGCCCTCCATAAAAGCTCACATGCATTTATATGAAGATATAGTGTTTCTGCCATACAGAACTCTGCCAAGAGCTGTGCTCGTTATTCCAGATGTACAAGAAAAATTGTTGTGCAAATGACCTAGATACATAGAGTACAGCACTTAAGTGGGGATTTGGCTAAATCCAGCACACATATCTAATCAGAAAACATATACAGGCTTGGGAAAACACCGTGATGTGATCTTATAGGGTCTTAATATATGGGTGTGCATAGGTTACAGGAGAAGAGACAGGCAATACTGCACTAATACTGGCAACTATCTTCTGTGACAGTTTGTAACATTTGCTGGCCGAAGGAGAGAACTAGGAGCATCTTGAGGTGTAAATCAACCTGATGCACCAGCTCGGTGCCTGAACTGAAGTCATTTGACCTTTTGTGTCTCAGTCTTAGAAAACTGGATAAATGACTGATTCCCAAAATGAGAACCAGATGTTGCTACGTTTTAGCAAAAGCTTCCTGCCCATGGAACTACTCTTACTAAGAAGGAAAATTCCACAGGCAACAATTTTTTGTGCCTTGAACACAAAAGGATGCGAGCTCTTAGCAGAAGCACTACTGCAGACGGCAGGAGAAGGCCCATTCTTTACACCAGAGCAGAATACAGCTATCGCTATAATGCGATCATGCCTGGAATGTTCATAAACAGCACAGCTTCTGTAGCAACATATGCTACAGGCGATACATCGCAGTAGGTAGGTTTGTAAGTACCATACCACTGCAGAGTAGTTAATTTACACAAGTCAAACACACGCAAGCCAGACAAGACATACGGGCACAGAGCATATGATGCCAAACATCAAACATTAAACATTCCTAGAGTGACCATCGGATCTGCTCCAGAGAAAGATTTCAGAAGAAACCGGAAGAGCTGATTTCCAGTCCAGAGTTACTGTGATTAGCCCTCCACTCAAGATACTCGTGTTGATGTTTCAGGCTTCACAAGGCACCACTATTTATTCTATTTCACAATGTCACCTTTCTTTTCAGTGCATTTTAATAAACTTTAAGGTCATGACTAGAATTGACAAGTTGAATTTTATCAGGACTGTATATGCCAGCACTAACTCAGAAAACTTGCACATACCAGTCTTTCTACAGGCTACCAGGAACACATAACACTCTGTGCACTGAATTATCCCATAGTTTAGCTAGATCTTCTCTTTGTGGATTTATTTTTTTACCTAGAATGATACCATTACTCTCTGAGTAATGGTTTGCTACCAACTGAAAGCAAAACACTATGGAAATAATATACATGAAACAGCAGGATTCTCCAATGTTTAATGTGAAAACAGCTAGTGCAGATACTCAACTTCTATCACAAAGGCAGAAACCAACTGCAGCTGTGTCCATGCTGCTAGGCTAGGTCAGGTGAAGCTGTGCTCATGAACCTCCAACCCAATGCTCCTCTGAGATCAGGTATGTGCAGAGGTAATTCCTTTGACTTTGAGGACCTACTTCTAAATGGGTAATACACTGAATTTGGGCATTTGGACAGTCATTGGAGCCTACGTTTGAAGCGATTGTGGCCCTGTTCACTTGATGTGCCTTTCTTGGCAGCTTTGCTGGGTCTCCACTGAGAACTTTCCTCATGTGTCTTCTTGGAGACATCAGGTAGCTCAAACAAAGGAAGGATTTAAAAACACAGGATGGGTTCCCTTATGGTGCTGACATGTTTCCCTCTCCTTTTCAGAATAATTTTGCAAATGGGCATGTTAGCCCCAGCTTGTCTCTTCTGCACCAGAGGCTGGTGGATTTCGCCCACAGCCTGGAGTAGAAGTCAGCTAATATGCCCCATCTTTGATAAACAGCTTATTTTCTGTCTTTGAATTCCTACATGACAAGCACACAAAGAGCATATTAAAGATTAATGCAAAAGTCCCTGAAGATTGGAGCTTCCTGAAAGGCATCACGCAGCAGGTCCTCGTTAGCACACGAGAGCAGATGGACACACCGCCGGGGGGCTGACAGCACATGCAACGCCTCTCTGCACTTTCTTCTCCAGCCTAATGCCTCTGAACGGGGTAAGCAGCCTCAAAACATCCATAAATGATTCAGAAGAAGATGGATTAACCAGGAAAGAGACGTGTAGTTTGCTGGGTTGTAGGAGTCACTAGACCTCTGTTCTGGTTCTTGTTTCACCACAAACTTAGGTGTAGCCACTTTATCTATCTGAGCTGAAGTCACACAACAAAATTTATATGCTCAGTCCCAACGTTTTCAAGACCTCCATCTTTACTCTCTGGGGAGTTTCTACCTTTCCTCGGTAAAGCACTCTGCATTTTTACATTTGACATCCACAGTTACATACACCTGTGGGATTCACAAACATTCTCATCGGTGGAGTCTGGTCCAGGAGACAGTGTCCCCACAGGACAGATTTTGGACGCCTGTTCTTGGGGCAGGAGGAAGGTTGCTGAGCAGTTAAGTGTTCCTTGCTCAGAGCACGGTATCAAGATGATATACTGGTTAAAAGCAGTGACATTCTTATTTTTTTCCCTTTTCATCCCAAACTTAAAAGCTGCAATTTATATGCCTAGCATTTCAGAAATGTTTAAAATTAAAAAAGACTACCAAATAATGCTTCTAATGCCCACACAACGTGACACTGAACACTGCTGCTTAGCAAATTGGACAAGAATCATTATACATGGTATAAAAGCATGAGTATAACAACAGTGTTTTTACTTGCAGCTCCTGGAGACAGTAAAGGTTTGCATAAAACGAACTGGTTGAGGCTGGCATGATTTAGGGATTACATCTTCAAACTAATGGGTGTAAACATGCATGTATTTACCAGAAGCTGTTACTCTTCAGCTCTTGACTCTTTTCCTTTTTGACATTTGCTTTCATGTTGCATTTCTGGTGCCGATGCTGAGCTTTATACACAAAAAGCAAAATAGCTCAAGTGTTCTACATTCCTATCAGCAGTCTCCTGATGTTGCTACACGCCCATCTCTCTTCTCCAAGATGCAGCTGCCTCTGTTGGACATGAACTGCCAAGAGAGAGATGAGGAGCCAAACCTGCGGCTGTAGTGATGGTCAACCAAATTCTGCTGCTGGTAGTAACCTTGCTGCCTGCCCCGAGCCGCTGCTGGTGCTCAGCCCTCCCCAAAGTGCCACCAAACCAACACCTACAAACTAAGTTTTTGCCCTTTTGCAGCCCACATGTACCTAACACCTTTCTGCTCTGCCTTCTCTTCATCCCCCGCTGCTGAAGGCATTGACCCAATGGCAGTCGCCCACCACCAGAGTCATGGGCTTGTGACACCCCTGGGACCTCTCTTGAGCTGGCTTGAGCTGTTGCTCCAGGTTACAGAGCGGAAGGACAGACAGCAAACTTTTTGTCAGAGCTGTCAGTGGGACCTGCCTCTTAGCTCCGTGTCCTGTGCTTTAATGCTCCAGCACTGCCCAGCACCCCGCGTGTTGCCGCAAACTCTCCATCCCTCTCCTCTGTGACAATTCACCGGAGCTGCAGACTCGGGCAATGCCTCGTTGTTTTCTGAACTTGCATTGAGTTTTGTGGTAACTCTGTATCTTGCTAAATAATCATCCAGCCATGCAATTTAGCCCATAGCCTATAGCGTCATGCAAATGAATTTTTATTATCAAACGTTCAAAGGGGAACGTTTTTGCAGAAGAACATGTTTCAAAACATCTAACAATCTCCACTTTCTTCAACACAGTATTTCCAAGTGGAGGAAAAAAATACCTAGCCCAGCTTCCAGAAACACACTACTCACCATAGAAACTATAAACTAAAACAACCTTACTAGTCATTGCAACTCAATGGAGCATTTTAGTTAAAGGTTATTTGAGTAAGAGGGATATTTGCAAAACATCCCTGCTAATCCTGCCGTTTGCTGTATGTGGGAGGGCTCCAGCTGATTTCAGTGAAACTCCATCCATGGCAGAGTAGGCAGCAGAATGAGGGACATGATAAACTCTTGCCTTTTTTACCAAAATAACCTGTCAGCAGCCATGTTTCAGTGTAAACTAATCAGGAATAAACATGGGATTGTTTCTCCATAGCAGTTAAACTTTTTTTTTGCTCTCTGTCCCAGCAAAGCAGTTCAGGGTTTTCTTTCACATCAGCTACGCTGGAGCATCACTGGCTGTGAGGTAGCCAAGGCTCGGTGTGAATCATGCGGTACCCAGCCTCTTGTGCTGCCCCAAACCAACTTATCCTGCTCATTCCCCTGGTCAGTACTGGGAAAACCTCTCTGTCTTTCTTGGCACAGGTGGAAAATTATAGGAGTGCTCCGAGCAGGGTTTTTCAGCCTGCATCCTCTCTGCAAGCTGACTCTACTCCTGGCTTCCAGCTCACCTGGCTGGAAGTGCCACCAAACTCATGCCAGAGGGTCTTGAGTGCACAGATGAGTGAAATGATAACACTGGGTTTGAGCTCAGCTTAACTCCACACAAAGGGCATGTCCTTTGGACCAGATTTCTCTTTCTGAAGTCTTAGCCATTCCATTTAGCACAGGTTGATTTATACCTACCCATCCTCTGTTTCCCATGAGAAGTCACAAGCTGAGTTTTAAAGGCAAACCTCTAAGTAAATTTATAGCCTACATCAGGTTTTTCATCTTGGAAGAAGCAAAACCATAAATTTCCAATGCAAGTGCTTCAAAAATCATCCCCTTTTTTGATTCATTGTGCTTGAAAGTCTTTCTGAGCCAGAAAATGCAGAGCTGTCTGGGATATTCATTTTGAAAGATGAACAAAGGACTGAGGCATCATTTAGGAAGTCTGTTCAACACTGCAGAAGATGAGCAACCCAAATATGCAACTGCATATATTATCTTCCTTCTGACCGAGTGACAGCAGCCTCCCCATTGCCCAGACAAAAAGCACAAGAATACGCCAAGAGACACTAGTGCTTAGGAATGTGAATGTTCGAGGTATCAAGTGCCTGTTTCAAGAAATTGAAATAGCTTTTGCCAAATACATTACAAATTGAAGACACATGTATCTGTGCAGATATATGCAAAGGCTGGGTGGTCTAGGCACAAGGACCTCTGGGCTGTAGGACTGTCAACTCCAGGTGTTCAAAAGTTCTACTATTGGCTTAAAACGACAAGATTTAAAATGAGTGGATCTGGGCTCCCTAATTTCTTTTTGCAGCAGGGGATGAGGAGAGGTACTGCGTTTTCAATCGTTTCTCTGCACCACAAAGGGCTGAGAACACCCTTTAGAAAATTGCCCAGTTGAGATTCTCTGATAGTCTCATGACTCCAGGTGCTGGAGTTCCAGAGAGAGAATGAGATAACAGGATCTGCTGAGCAATAAACCCTAAGTCAGTAATACTGCCTTGGAAGCCCACCTTCCCCCACCGTTTCAGGCCTACTCTGTGGTGCTGGGCCAGTCGCTGTGTCCCTGTGCACTAAACCCTCACAAGGACATCAGACCTGGCGCCAGACTCCTGTGCATCCGCAGAGCAGTAGACTCACCAAAGGAGACACGAAGGCTCCCTAGGAGGCACGTGGGAAGATGTAGTGCCTAGGAAACAGGACTCATTACAGCCAGCTTGATGTGCACAGGGAAGCCCAAGTTATGCTGCAGGAAATCCTGAGGAAGGAGGTGGTTCAGGTTCCACCTCTCCCAGAGACTTACACACCAATGTCAAGGGGTGTTGCCTCTGCTCAGCGCTTGCAGCCAGGAGCCTTCTTGGGGCCACCCCAGCCTTCCCCTCTTCCCAGCACGAGAGGGGCAGCCCTTGCTGGCTGGGAAAGGTATTTCAGGGCCAGGTCAGCTGGAAAGAACACAGCTCAGGGGCTGGTGTCTGGGGAGATTTGGGGACAAGGGAAAGTGAGACTCCAGGATTTCAACCCTTGCTCTAGTGAATCCTCACTCCAACATATTTTTTAATTCACACTTATGTTCCAGCTGGCTGCCCTAAGCAGCAGCCTACAAGGTCTTTCTCTTTCCTTCTCAGATGAACAGCGGTTTGATGTTGCATGCAAAGTGCAGTAGGATTTTTGCTTTTTAAGGTGTTGAAAATAAACTGCAGCCTCACAACTCCCTAGTGCTTTACAGGGCAACCACCTCTGAGGCAGGAAACGTGGTCAAATCCCCCAGGCAGATGTGAAAACTCCTGAGGCTTCCTCACATCCCACTGCGTGCACCAGATAGCTGAGCCCTCGGGGTCCAAAAGTGATGGCTTCATCCTGATGCTGCCTCCTGGGGAAAACACTGAGCCGCTCAGACAGGATGGGCAGCACGCCAGCAACTCAGAAAAACTGCAGGATAATATAGACTGGGAGTGATCTATAGACTTTATTTGGTCCAACCCCTGCTCAAAGCATCGCTACCTTTGGTGGTAGAGCAGGCTGCTCATGGCTACATCCCTGAACACCTTCAAGGACGGAATCGCCACATCCTCTCTGGGTTCTTGCTCTCCTGCTTGGCCACCCTTTTGGAAAACATTTTTTTCATTATGTCCTGTCCCTTGCAACAATATGCGACTGTCACCTTCTGCCCCTTCACTGGGCACACCTGAGAAGAGTTTGCCTCTTCTCCATAACCGCCCACTGCTGACTAGACAAGGCAAGATGGGAAGGAACTCTCCCTTCAGCCTTCTGAGGAGTGGAAAGAAGGGCTTAATAAAAAGATGAACCATTGACCCAGGCCCGGTGCTCAGGATGTCTTGGCTTAGTGACTCACTCCAACACCAGCCTCCCCGACTCTGTTGGCAGGTAATCAGAGGAACGTGTCTCCAAAGTGTCCCGCTCTCATAGGAACAGCTCCTTTGTGTTCCTAGAGGAGGTAATCTGGACACTTTGGAGGAGACTTTTTCTATGTGGTGATCACCTGCCCTGAGGATCACGCTTGACAACACAGGTGTTTCTTTGACACCTGGATAGGAATTTTTAAAAAATACACTGGATGTGATAGGTGCAGAGCAGATGGTCTGTGAGGCCTCTGTGCTTAACCTCTCCAGACATAAAATGGACATTAAAAGACTCCCTTTCTCTTACCTTTATCTGTCTTTTCTAGGGACATTTTCAAGGTCTTTGGGTAAGGGCTGTCTTTCCTGAGTCCATACAGTGTTTAGCAAAAGGAAACTCTGGTCCTATTTGAGTCCATAGAAGGTCAGAAGTTGGGACTTTCTCTCCATGGTTGTTGCTGTAGCAGTACTACCAGTGACTCACAAATCAATACGCTCCACTTCCACCGGGCTCTTCATGGGCTAAGGAGGTGTTTCCACAACACAGATGTGGAGGAAGCTGTGGTGACAGTGCGTGTAGGAGTGGGGCTCTACAGGCGCCTCAGCTGCTCCTTGTCACACCAACCACATTGTGCACTGGCATTGCTAAAAAGTGGTGGAGGACAATAGCTATTGCTATTTTCTCCTGTTGGGACAAGTACCCCCTTGTTTAAAAATCCACACCTATGCGCACACCTACACAATAATCCAAATCATTGTAATATGTGGACTCAGATGATATGAATAATATAAATACTCCTTTGTACTCGTTAAGAGATTTAAGCTCTCCCCTCCATACACCCACCCCTGTGTGCCTCTATATATCTGATAATATGGGATTATAAAACAGTGCTGTTATTCCTGTGTGGTTTGATTATTTAACATTGTACTGAGCAAAGTTATCAGAGCGACCCTGATGGACCAAAATAGCTCTTTGTTTCTGATGTGGTGTTTGCAAAATGGGAGCCAAAAATAGACATTGGCTGGTTGACTTGAAATATTGCTGACCTTTCAGTACACCCAACAGAATCCGCCAGCCTAGAAATCCCTTTGCTCTGGGTGTGCAGGGCAAACCACCCTCCACTCATCTCTTCCATTTGCCTCCTACTAAATTTGGGTCCAGTCCCGTTTGCTTTCAGTCCCCCTGGGTGGCATGCTGAAGGAGAGAGAGATGTCAGCCCCACCTGGGAAGACTGTCTGGTCTTCCAGGAGAAGAGAGGTCTGTAAGAGCACGCTGCCACCACTTGCCCCATTTCTGTGACTGCTTTCGGTGACCCAGGGCCAGTCACAACTGTAAATGTCTTTTGAACTGTTTCTTCCTCCACACATGGAGGCAGACCTGAACCTGAATGCCAGATGGGAGCCAGGAGACCATTCCTGGTTCTGCTCCGGCAAGGTGTCCAGCTTTCTGACCTGTGTGCCCCTTTTCCTCCCTGGTTTGAAGTTCTCCATCCTGCTCAGGGCTTTGCTGGCCAAAGTACTGATAAACTGCTTACACCCCTGAAGAGGCAAAGTATATTAGGTGTTCATAAAAGCTTAGGCCCATGAAGTCCCGATCCCTGAAACTAATTTCTTCCTATATAACCAATCCTCCAACTTTTCTGTTTCCCCTGTGGTTTAAGAGTCTCCCTTGACCAGGGACCATGTTATCCCCTGCCCACGCTGAACATATAGTCCCATACCAAAGGGCAAGGACTTAAGAAATTCCTGCACGGGTTTCATGTTCTCTTCTTCTCACCCATGCAGATGACTGAGGGAGGTGTCTCCTGCTCATCTCTACTCCTTCTCACAGTGCCTCCTGTCCATCATTACTCCTTCTCACCCTTCTCCCACCTCCTTAGCTGAGAGAAAAATCCCAGGGCACACAGGAATGAAGGCACCTCATAAATCAGGGAGCCAACTCAACATACAGAGGCGTCAGGAGCAAGTTCAGGCAATTGCCAGATAAAAGGGGAGAAGTGGTCCTTGTCCAGGCGTCTGTTCCTGCCTTGACCCATGGGACCACCAGTGGGAAAGTCCAAGAGGCAGGGAAGACCCTGCTGGGCTGACTGAGTCACACTAAGAAGAGAAGCCTTGTGAGAAGCAGCTCCAACTTTTCCCTAACGACCCTTCCTTGACTTGCCACAAGGCATGCCGCTTGGTTTGCAGGATACAAAGTGATATAAGACAGGACATCAAGCAAAAATCTCTTTGCCGGCCACGTTTGAAGAAAACATCTGCTCATGTTGGATCTTGAGGGAAGCTCCACCCGACATAGACTAGAACCAGAGCTCTGGTGATGTGCAGAAGGGGCTGCGGGGAACTGAGAGTGCAATGCTGCTTTGACAGTTTCAAGGCAACCTTCTCTGCAGTACACAGAGCTTGTGGAAAGGAGAGACTCTCAGGGAACTCAGCTGTGAAATTCCTGCAAGCCTTTCCTGTGCAAACTGTGATTGTTTTGAAAGTTCACGCGTTTAGCTCCATTTAGGGGAATTTTCACAGAGAAAGGCAGCCTTGATACAACACAACCATCAAATTTCAAATCACTCCTGCAATCGTTTCATAAAAGGGGCAAAACAATACACTTTTAAATGCTTTATTCTCAGAAACTGCTACTTTAGGTTAACATTTTTACATATACAGTAAATATAAAATTACCTGGCTGAGTCAGAATGCTCTTAATGTTACATTTCAGCCCAAACAGGAAAATGCTGCAAACTAATCCAAAGGGAAAAAATGGTCATATAATCAGAAGCATCAGGCAAGCAGCTTGAATAACAGGTAGCATTAGCAGGACAGCCCACAGCAGAATGCTGGTGGGACTTTCCAAACATGACACTGTCAGCAAAAGTATTCCTAAGTGTGCTGTAGGAGTACAAGAGAAACAGCAAAAAAAGAGGAACCTGAAAATATCACTAAATTCTACTAATTTAGATAACACTTACTCTGCCTGTAATACTGAAAGAAGTGCACAGGTACGGGTCAGACACTGCGAAAAACAGCTTACCATGACCCTGCTGGGAAGGGACTAGTTCTACTTTTTTAATTAGTTTCTAATGGTGTTGGGATCAGAGTGGTTGTTTAAGGGACATTCCTTGCCAGCAACAACCCTACTAGCCTACATCAAATTTGTTTTTATGTAAAAGAGACAAAACTTGGGGAAAGAGACGGTGAAAACAGAAAGGGATCAGCACCTAACCTTTGAAACTCAGCCAGTAGGCATTTTGCTTGCAGAATATGAGCAGGACTGTGCAGCAGATAGATACTTCATCACAGCCTGGATCTTCCACTAACCCTTTCAGTGGTTATGACAAATCCTTGCTTTACTGCTTTGATCACCGGTTGTTTTCAGGAATTATCCACAGCAGAATCTGGCTCAGGCAGCATCGATCTCAGATTTGACCTGCTTGTCTTTTGTTTCTTCACATCGTTATTTTACCATTCTTCAAAGACAAGTGTATTTTCTCTGTAACGAGACCATCTCGTAGAGAGTTAGCATACAAAGGGCAGATTACCGTAGAATCAAGAGCAAAGCGCTTTGGGACACTTGTGCAAATTGCAGCTGAAGCGGATGGTATTTAAACAGAAAGTCTGGGCACAGTTAGGGGGGGAAGAGAGAAGCCACAGAGGACCTGGAAGGCAGACTGACAAGATCTTGTAGCCTTGGCAACACCTTCTCCTGATTGCCCACATCAAATGCAGAGGATAGGGCATGAAGGAGGTTGCTAATCAAGTGCCATCTTTGACCACCTTCTTCATTTCTGCCATTCTGCTCTGAAGAGCTCCTGCCTTTCTCTCAGCCCATGGAGAGGTGGTGGGGATTTGCCTGGAGGAGCTGCAAGCAGCTTAACTACCAGAATAAATAACTCAGGACCTCCATGGAACTGCATGAAATCATGCCGATGGCAGGACAGAAATATAAAGGACACACAAACCAAAGTTTTCAGACTTAACTGTGGTCAGGGAGGGCTTTCTCTCTGCATACCTTGTTTGCTTACTCCCTGACCTGTGGTGACATGCGTTGGCAGCACACCACCACTACCACCAGCTGAGCTGGAACCAGCAGCACTCACAGGCACCAGCAGTGCACCAGCAGCTGGGAAGAGAAGCTGTTGCTGGACCTGCTGCTCAGGTATCGATGGGCTGGAAAGCTGGAAATAACAACCCGGGGTGAGCTTTGCCTTCAGCAACTGCCTAGGGAGGGACAGAAACCAGCTACTGGAGGTCTCAGACCTTATTATCTCCAAGCAGATTCAAACGCAGTGATTTCCTAAGAGAGCTGGCCCCAAAACACACACAGAGCAAAGCAGAGTCAACCTCCCTTTAGTGCCTTTGGTAAAATTGATGGCTGAGATATGGAGCAAGCTGTTGGGAAGCAGGTAAAGCAGAGCCCAGAGAGAGCAGGCATCCAGGCATCCAGGCAGATCCCCTGCATTAACTTCAACAATTTGCACACACCAAGCTATTCCCTTTGTAGTCAATGGAGAAAAGCAGACATTTCTGGAGGAAGATCCATCTCATCTTTGAGCAAATGTTTAAAATGAAGGGAAACAAAGAGGTTCACTGCATAAGATACAAAGAAAGCAACACACAAAACTTGTGACATCAGGGGTCTTCAGGGATTTCCAAGAAAACTGAAAAGAACAAAGAAATATTTTCTCTCCACTCTCTCTGGCATAATCACCTTGGGCATTATGTGGAAAAAATGTTCACATAGATGACAGAGAGACACAATTTTTAATTTGACATCTCTAAATTTCAGAATAAAACTTTCTGTGTCACCTGCCAGCTTGCCTAAAATGTGCAGCTTCAGTATTTTACGTACAAAAGTGTTTCTAAGGCTTTGTCTGCTAAAGAAAGCAGTGGATAAACAACCTGAACTCTAATGTAAGCAATTCTTATTACCCTGGGATTGTAGGAGGAGTAAATAGGCAAGGAAGATCTTCTTCAGGTATTCAGGAGAAAAAATAGGTATATAAAGAGCTGAAAAATCTGGGGGGAAAAAAAAGATTTGGTTCTTTTCAAAATCCTCCTCAATTTACACAAACTGATTTGAGGCGGTGTGCATTCAGGTCCCTTTGCAGGCTGCAGTCCCTGCAGGACTGAGCACTCACTGCTCTTCACCTATGCTCTGGTTCATGTGGTCCAGAACCTTCTGGCCAGCACACGGATAAACCTCTTCCATGATAATATCCCCATGCATTTGTCTTTCCTCCTTCAGTGCCATCTGCCCTGATCTGTCCCTCTTCCCACATAAGCAGAACTTTATCAGCAGCATAGATTACCACATTTTGCATTCCACAAGTCCCAAATGGGGAATCTTGCTTGACATCTAAGCTCTGATCTTCACTGGCACTTTGGTCTCACCGTTTAGGACTCTCCTGCTGCTCAGTTTTGCCAGCACGGTTGTAAACAACTCTTTTTCCCTCCCATTATGGACAGCTGTTCTCTTTCATCGCTAAGCCTATGAAGCAAAAGTATAATTGCAACATGAGAAGAACACTAATAAAATTTTCTCCGCTCCTCACTAAACTGCTGTCCCATGTCAACGATCTGCAGTGTTAAATTTGAAGAAGTGTCAGTGCTCGCAGTGTCCGGAGCTTGGAAGATGCAGGGATGCCTCCACAGACAGCAAGGAAGGTGATGAGCAGGATGGCGCGGGAGCAGGGGCAGAGGCGGAAAGGCTGAGAACACCTCCTGCAGCTCAGAGCCTGGCTGTACGTGGCTTTGTGTGACTTAAAATCCACGGGGGAACTGCGGAGCAGTGCGAGCAGACGCTCACGGTCCCTGTGTCCAGCTTTCCTTGGGAGGTCAGCTTCCTCCCTCGCAGCAGTGACCTGGGCTGTCTACATGGAAACAGGATAAGGACATGAGGAATATCAAAAAAGGGTGCTTCGTTAGCAAGGAGAGTTGCACACAGACCTACGCCGAAGCAGCGAGCCAGGCAGCTCGCAGACGATTGCTACTTCTGCAAGGCCGAGCTGCAGCTCTGTTTCTGCAGATCCAAGAGGCACCTTCACTCCCCCGGCAGCTCCCTGGCAGAGAGCATCCCTTCATTCCCTGGGCACCTGCACAGCCATACCCAGCACAACATCCGTGTCCCTGTCCCCGAAGCAGAGAGACATCCTGGATGCCCCAGGACCAGGAGCAGGGCTGAGCAGGGCTGAGCCGGCACTGTTTTCTGGATATCTTATCAGAATTTTTATTTTTAAAACGAGAGAATAATATTTCTCTTTGCCTGTGTCGGGAGTGTTCTGGGTGGGTTTGCAGCGGTGCTTCTGGGAGAGCATCCAATGTCCTCTACCGTGTTTGGAAAGGGTGGCTCCCGCCCCACCGCCAGGCCGGCCGTTGATGACATTGGCAGCCGCAGCAGATTTGGCCCATGGACCTTGCTCTCCTGGTTGGTTTTCATCCCATCGCTCGTATTTTTTTCCACCCAGCCTCCTCCCTCCAGGACAAAGACAAATGTCTCTCTGGCTGCTCCTTGTGGTTGACCTCTCTGTCTCCCGTAGCAGCTGGTGTCATGCGTGCATCCCCGGGTGCTAGCAGAGCTGCCGGAGCCACCACGGCCCCTGTTTTCCAGGGTGGCAGCCAACTGTGGGACGCAACCTGAAACCCTGCAGGAAGCTCACATCTGTTCCCATCCCTCAGTAGCGGGGAGTCGTCTGTTTTTAGCAGCTTTCTGCACTGCGGAGCTGTGAAGGTAAAGAACAGCATCTCCCCAGCCCAGGACTGGTCCAGGATCCCACATCTCTCTGGTTATAATAGTGTGACAATACTAATTAACTGGAGGCTCACAGTAGCAAGTGCACCCCCATCCATGCAGTAGCCAGGCGGGAGGAGAGCATCCCTAGGGCCCTGGGAGAAGGCAGAGAGCAAACGTTGGTAAGGTGACCTGCAGCCTGCCCAGGGCAAGGAGCAGTGGGGAAGGATGGAGACGTGCTCCCTGCAGGGACACTTCAGTCAGGAGAACCAGAAAAAGTGGGTTAGCTCCTACACCGATGGCTCTGTAAGTCTTCCCATGTCCGAGCAAGCCCTGAGCACGTTAGTGCCGGTGCCAGAAGTGCCCTTGCAGTCTGGCTGCTCACAGGGCTCCCAGGCACCTGGAGCAGACCAGTCCCCACTGGTGCCAGTATCTCTCGTAGCAGCCCAGCCTCGAGTCACACAAATCTTCAAGGGACCCTCCTGGCCCTTTTCCCCACCCCGAGCTCTCCAAATAAACCGGAGTTCAGGAGCCAGGTGTTGTGAGCAGGAGAGAACAAAGAACCTTTTGGCATAGAGAAGAATCAAAATGAGTCAGAATAAAAGTAAATGGTGTTTGCAATTCAGACTCCTGCTGTGAAGATGGTTTTCCTCCCCGGGTTTCCCCAGCCCAGCAGCTGTGTCACACTGCATGGAGACCAGCCCTTGTAGGGACCAGCTCTCTCTCTCTCCATCACCTCCAAGGCCAGGCTGTGTGCCATCTCTGCCTGTACCAAGCAAACAGAAAGCTTTCTGTTGTGTCATCCCTCATAGGCTTTATAGGAGTATAACATAGGAACAGACAACTCCCTGTGAAAAGCCCATAAATCATCTGTCATATCTTTGCCTCACCTCAGCACAGATTTAGCCTGATACCTGCTGGTGGCTGAGCCCTCTCACCAGCGTAAGCACTCCCCTGTGTTAGCTGCTGCTTTGAAACCACCTAATGCTCAGACATTTGTATTCCTCATGATAGTAAACCCAGCTTCCTTCTGTCCCTCATTTGGCACTCAAACCTGCGCTGATATATAATCCAAAGAGATTAAATCAGCATTGCTGTCCCCACCTCTTAGGCAGCCACTTCTTGGCATCTTTCAGATGATGCACTGCTGGTGTGACCACGACTGCTTGGAGCAGCTCAGTGCCTCCAGGCTCATTCCCATCTGATGTGCAACATCAGCAACACCGCAAGTCCCAAATCTGTTATTCAGAATCGTGGAGGTGGCTGAAAAAACTCGAGGTATGGTACACCGGGTATGATTCAAAAATACATTTAAGTTCTTTTTAATTTGATGGTTTGATTTCTATGTGGTTAGGAGCAGTGCTTTATATTTTATACAACTCTGACAACTGAAATATTTTTCATTTAAACAGAAGTGAAGCTTCTGCATCTAGGAACTGGGGTTTTAAGAAAAGAATAAATATGAAAATCACAAGACTTAGCAACACTCTCATTAGTAACAGCCAATTTCTGAGAACACCAAATGGCTGGATAGCCAAAGGCCAGGTTATGAGATCTGTGTTAACGAAGGCATCACCCTACTCACAAAAACACACGTCTCTCATAATTCCTTTTTGTGTGCCAGCTGGAAGGATGCTCTTGTAAGGAAGATACTTACCTGGATTGCTCAACAGCTCAGGATTTGATTCCCAGCTCCGCTGCATATTCTGTCCTTGAGTTCAGGAAACTGATGTTCAAACTCTCTCTGCTTCAGTTTCCCCATTTGGAAACTAAGGAAACTAGTGATCTTTCAAAATGGCTAAGACTCTAAAACTATGTCTTGTTTTATTCAAGTTTCCAGAGAACTTAGAAAATGTCACATAGACAGAACTACCAATTACAAAGCATTATTTTTCATATGAACTTTGTCTTGAACCAAACTCTGCTCTTTGACTCACTGTCCTTAATTGACACTGGCATGTTCCTTCCTTCATGCCTTTAATTGCTTCAATATTTCGTAACTACGAGACTTATAAAAATTAATTAAAATGTAAATTAAATGATAGCTTGTGGGAAGATTTCAATTACCATGACTTCATCTTTCACTGTTACACCCCATGGTACCAACAGGTCTGTGCAACAGGTGTGCCAATTAATAGCAGGCAATAGAGATGTCTGCAGCTACTTACCTCCCTGTGCTTCAGTAGATGTTGTCTTCCACAATTACTCTACAAGTACCTATCCCGAGTCTCCAGCTCCATCAGACTGAGAGGTGAGTTTGCTCACAGAAATGGGGCAGGTGAGGTTTCTTGCTTCATTCAACAAGAAAAGAAAGAGAAACATGCCCAAAACAATAGAAAAACCTTTAAGAAACCTTACCAATGATTTTTCACATGGCAAACAGATGGCTGCTGAGATAGTTAAATGAAGCAGAGTATTTAAAGTTCTATTTTGTCACCATGCCTTCACCTCGGTCTAGCTGAGAATGGATCAGCCTTTCCAGTATATCTGTGTATTCAGAGCTGTCAAGTTCAACATGTCTTTAGGCTGAAATTACTGAGTATCAAAAAGAGTGTCAGTAATTAACTTGATTATACCAAATACAAAAACAGAGTTGGGGGAGTCATGTTCTTTCTTGCTTACCTAGAAATGGAAAACAAAACAATTCTAACAGGGACGTGAAAAAAAGTCACCAGGGCATTTCCAATGAGTCTGAAATAAGTGCATTTTTTCGACAATCATCATAAACCCCATCAGTCTTTCTGAAAAAAAAAGGTGGTGGAAACTCAGATTGTTTAGCATCAAAAAAATCCCAGAGCTTGTGATCTTCACTGTCTGACAAGCCAGAGGAACAGCCGCAGCACCAGCAGCATGCCTTCAGCAGGGCGGTAGCCACAGCAGAGGGGAGCATTTTCACACAGAGCTGGCTGGAGACAGTTTCAGGGGTTTCTGGAGCCACTCACAGAATGGGTGAGGCTGGCAGGGACCCCTGGAGACCATCTATCCAAGCCCCTGTGCAAAGCAGGATCACCAGAAGTGGGTTGCTCAGGGCTGTGCCCAGTCAGGTTTTGAGTATCTCCAAGGATGGACACACCACAACATCCCTGAGCAACACCGTCTCCTGCTCAGTCACAGTCAAGGCTGAGCTTAGGAGACAGTTAGAAGAAACAGATGCCTGGTGTGCAAGAGTTAAAATTTCCTGCCTGTGGGGTGTGGAGAAATTGAGGTTCTCACTGCAACACGGGCACTGAAGGAAACACGCTATCCTGGAGATGCAATAGTGAAAATACAGGAGGTGAAGGTATAGCTTCTGGTCATGCTGTGAAAGACTAGAGAAATAAGGAAGCAGAATATGCAACAGAGTAAAAACTGGTTGAGTCAGATTATTTTAGGGAATGATGGTCTACCGGGACTGTGTTGGGCCCCTGCTGCAAGTTCATCTGATCATGGACAAATATTGCTGTAATGATACCAGGCAGAGACATGCTGACAGAGTCGTATCACTATGGTAGTGTCTACTGCCCAGCAGCAGCCTAGAAAGTAAGTGCAATTGGTGGTGATAATTCTGACTGTCATGGCTCAGAAACCAATGAGGACTTCCAAGAATCAGGCTGAGTTAAACTTTGCACAGGAAATAATAATACAGAGGTCGTTCAGGTACATCAATAAAAGCAGAATAATGACAGAGCTGTTCTGTTATGTGGTGAGAGCATGGTAGACGGAAGGTGACTGACGTATGTCCCCAAAACCAAGCAAGTGCTTCGCTTGAGTGAGAACGTTGGTGCTGAAAACAACAGAAAAGGTGGGTTAGGTAACGGGAATAAAGACAACAAAATGGAAATCATACCTAAAGTAAAAGCACAAATCAAGATATTGTTGTGTTAGGGTGAGCAAATGTAGTGGGAGGAACGGACAGAGAATAAGAACAAATAATCGCCACTGCAGCCTTCTGGCATGTGAAATCATTGTCCTAGTAGCAAGGCTCCTCAGGGAAGTCAGGGCAGTCACACTTGACTAGGCTAGAGCAAATATAGCACATACATGCCAGGATGGTGGGAAAAAAAAAGTATGAAAGGCTTTAGAACACATTCTGAAGACAGGAACAATTAAATACATGGATAAAAACAGATAAAACTGGAATAAAATTGTTTTACTTAACATTGGGACAGACTAACCTGACCTTTTCCATTTGTGTAAGATTTTCCATCTATACATTTCATCAGGCTGGAGAGCAGCAAAATGCTCTTACAGAATCACACAGAAAATACAGAAAATGTTTAGGGCAGAGAGAAATCAGCAGAAGAAAAGAAAGGCCATCTTTCTTGAAAGACAGTGCTTTCCAAACTGTGGCAATCCAACACAGAAACAGTCCCCATTTCTAAAACTACCCGAAAACAGACTTGTCTTTATTTCCTGTCCTATTGTAGGGCAACAGCATTATTGTAGTATGCTGGATCCCACTGCCCAGGTTTGCAGGAGAATCTGAAAAGAGGAAGATGCCTCTTTATGGGTATTTATCTGAGCACCTCACAAATGAGAGGGCGAGAAGGGATAACGCATGGGTATGCTCATTCACGGTTTTTCAAGAAGGCTACAGAGGTCAGCATCAGTGATGTACCCCTTAGAAGAGAACAGGCACCAGCTTTCCTCCCCTGAGGGCTATGACGGACCTTGCAAGGGAAGCCAGGCAGGTCAAATGCAGTGGCACAGAGAAGAGGGAGGCATGGGAAGGATGCCAAGGGAGTGGCGTACTCGAAGCAGTGGTGAAGACAGTAGTCTCCGCAGCAGCAACGCAAACGGATCAGGGCAGGGCCACAGACCATTTGTCCGGAGAAAGCAGAAGTGGACTTGCAAGGAGCAAAACACAAACCATCAGTATCTGGGCAGGAGCTTTGGTCCTAACATGACTAGAAGGACCCTTTTGTAGAGATGTAACAGGAGAAGAAATTCAGAGGGTTTAGTCATGACCTGGATGCTGGGGCCAAGAGAGATCAACAGCAAAGACGATGCCCTCTTGGCCATGGCCTCTGTAGAGACAGGATGTTAGAGACATTGCTAAAGCAACTTAACAAGTACTTGGTTAAACACTGGAGGACAAAAAAATATGAGCAAGGTAGGCACACATTTCAGCTAGGCAGTCATTTCAAGTGGTGAGAAGCTGAAGAGGCCTCTCAAGAACTGATGGCTGGGCTGTGATTTACACCAGTGTAATAACAGCATGATTTGGCCAACTAGGATTAGTTATTATCATGCTTTATCTGTCTCTGTATGGAACATTTTTTCTGTGAATTGTGAAAGCTTTGGTGCAATAAGCTTTACCTGATTTCTTTATTTGGTACTGGGGAAGAGGCCAAAGCTGAAAGTACAAATAGGCTCATAAAATGCAGTAGCCGGTCTATAACAAACAGCTTGCTCAAACATCGTAAAACCTGGGGTGCCTTCACTTGCTGCACACAGCCTCTGGAGCAGTGCCAGGACACTCTGGAACCATTTACTCTTGTGCTACACCACACAGAAGGGCTCGATGCAATAGAACTGAGGAGTTCAACAGGACCTACCACCTATGGCGAGGTGTTAATGTGTAAAGAGCCAACAGTAGGACAATTAGCATTTGAGAAATAAGACTGAAAACTTCTTAGGGAACACTTATCACAGGAATACTGTGTCAAAGTGAAGGGTGATGACCCACAGGGGCTACCGGCAGAGCTCACCTGGGGACCAACATTTGGGGCCGTGGGCTGGGTCAAGAGGTGGCTCTGAGCAAAGCACCATTCACATGCCCAAACATGCAGCTCTGTGCCTCGGCACTTGTAGTGCATGAAGAGAAAAGCTGCCACATTTATGCACTCCCATCTGAGCAACACGAGGCCTTCAAAGAAGCTGACAGTGAGTCAGGATAAAATCCAGATGATGCTCCTTTCCGTCTCCTGTCCTCACTCCCACGTGTGAGAAGCTGCCTCCTCGCTTCCCGTTTTGCAAAATAAGGAAGGCATTTCCATCCATCAGGAGGATGGGGCTCCGTGGTTTGGTTTTCTTTAAGAGCATAGACAGGCCTTGATCCAAACCGGCACAGATTTCAGGGAGGCTTGGGATGTAGCTTCTCGGTTCACATCCATAGTATTTTTAATTAGAAAATGTTTCTAGTAAAGATATCCTGTAAACCGCAAGCAAGGAAGGAAAAGGAAGAAAAATAATGCGTAAATGGCCCCTTCCTGAGCCTGTGGAAGTGTAGAGAGCATGGGGACATGGAGAAATACTCCTCAGAGACACTATCCTCAGAAACTGGGACCTACCGCAGCGCAGCCCATCCCACCGTGCTGCACTGGTGCAAACTGGAAAGTCTCACTTCTGTTTCAAGGTGGCAAAGGGGGGGGCCTGAAATCCTGCCACCCCTCCAGCCATCCTCGCAGCTCAGGCAGTGCGGTCAGCGCTCCCTGCGGGACCGTGGGTTGTGCCTACAGGGTACACAGGCAGCTCAGGCCACATTCCCAGCAGGTTTCCCAGAATAAACCCTCCGTGTCTCTGGGTGCATGTGTCTGCATGTGGAAAATCATCATTTGTGCCATGGTGCTATCTATGTACGCTGCAATTTGTCCAGTTCCTGCACTCAGACAAGCCTGTTTTTGTAGGGCTGCTGAAAACATGGCCCTTAACTACTGCCTTCAGCCGGGAGTGGGATTATCTTGTGGATGAGATTAGCAACCCTGTTACTCTTGGGGGAGACATGTCGGCCAGCTGAACTCCAGTCGGCAGTCCTGCTC
This sequence comes from Ibidorhyncha struthersii, assembly GCA_013398815.1. NCBI lineage: Eukaryota > Metazoa > Chordata > Aves > Charadriiformes > Charadriidae > Ibidorhyncha > Ibidorhyncha struthersii. The sequence continues at coordinate 178,363 of VZSZ01011533.1, read as the reverse complement.
TGAGTCACATTTTGTGCCCTCACCAAAAGTAATAGTGCTGTCTTTTAAAAGTGTAGAAGAGTTTATCCCCTGTACTTTTGTAATCAGTTCTGTCTTGGCTCTTTGCATAAAACATTAAAAAAAAAAGAAAGTGGCTTAAGATTGGCTTTTATACCGTGGTATGGTTGCTGAAAACCCTTAGTGCTGCTATGGTATGAAAATGATGTATTTAGTCCTAAAGAGATGGGAAAGAAAGGGACAGTACACCTGAAACCTGTCCCTCCATCACAGGCACCCCCGTGAGAAGCAGAACCAGACTATGAGATACAGCCCACCAGAGGAACTTGGTCAGGGCAAGTAAAAGGGGACAGAGGGGAGAATATCCACCCTTTTAAAATTGTAAATGTGTTTATGAATTGCCATGTCAGAGCAGAACATCTCCCTTTCCCCACCTTTTAATGCATTTTCCTTTTGCATTGCTTTCCCTGCTTCCTTGTGGCTTCCTCTTGGCCACGGAGTGACATTAATGTTATTTATTTCTTAACTAGGACTCCCCTACTTGTGTCCCTGCACAAGAATGGCACCACACATGTCCTAGAAAAATCAGCATTGTTGTTTTCACAGTTCCTTTTTTCCCCCATTCTCTAACTTCTCCAAATTGAAGTTTTGAAAGGTTAGACAGTGGAAAAGGAATATTTGGAAAGAATATCTGAACATTGTACTTTCCCTGGCAAGCAAATGGAGGAAAAGTTGAGGGGAGGTGGTGATGAGAGTAGGGAGTGGAAAAGAAAAACCGGACTAAAGGGAAAAAACAAATTATTTTGAAAAATTGACAGGTGGAGACAAAAATCAATATCTTCACATTTCCTGAAATTTCTCATGAAATTGCTTTTTTTTGCCAAGAAGGAAGCTTTCCCATGACATCCCTCCCTCTTGTCACAGTAAAGCGTATTCCCGTTGGAAAATACAGATGTGTGGAGTTCAGGATAATACATAAAAAAAAATAATGCTGGAGCATAATAATATATGTAAACAAAGCAATGCTGGAGCGCTGTGCCCAGGAGTGGGTGCAGCGGTGAGCTGGGCTGCTGCTGTGCCCATAGGAGAGCTGGCCGGCACAGCAGGCGTGCTGCTGGGCTCACAGCTTCCCTAGCCAGGCTGGCGGTACTGGGTTCCCCCACCGTGGGGAACAGCCTGCAGTAACCAGACAGCTCTAATTTAGGGGTACGACAGTCCTCAATGACTGTACTCAAGCATACTCAGTGATGAGTTGTGCACGGTGAGACTGGACGTATTTACAGTCCAAAAGACATCTTTGCAGGGTCCTGCATCCTTCAGTATCTTCATCACTAACATTAATAACGGGGTAAAAAAGATGCTTCTTATATTGACAAATAGCGTCAGCATGGTGCAGGCTGCTCCATGCTGGATCACAAGTGAGTGTAAAGTAACCTCAAAAAATCAGAGAAATATTCTGAAAAAAGGCAGCATGAAAATCAACGAGGACAAATTCAAAATCCCAACTGTAGGAAGGAACAGGCATTCACGTTTACGGAAGATAAGAAGCTGGTGTGGTATCAGCTGGGTAGGAAAGGATCTGAAGGTTTTAGTGGGTCACAACTTGATGGCAAATCAACATTGCTGTTGCAAAAAAGTCAAATACCGTACCATGACATACAAACAGGATTGCTGCCGATAAGACACATGAAGTAATTCTAGTCTGTCCAACACTGGTAAGATTTTAGCTTGAGTTACTGTGTTCATTTTGGAGGCAATTTAAGAAGGTTGTGAGCTTGCTGGAGGGAGTTCAGAGGAGATAACAGCTGGGTGAGCAAGGACTCAAAAACACAATTTGCATGGGAAGGAGTGAAGAAGTGGGTCTGTTCTGCCTGGAAAAGAGAGGAGGAATTCAAAGAACATAAAGAAAAAAAAAGAAATATGTTTTTCCCCATTTCTACTGTGGGTAGGACAAAAATAATGTTTGCAAGTTACAGCAAGAGAGATTCAGACAAAACCCAGCAGAACTTCGGGTTGGTGGGAGCAGAGAAACACTGGGGCTGCTGAGCCGAGGCATGTGAGTCTCTGTCTCTGGACGTTTAAGAATAGATTGGACAAGTACCTTGAGAAATGGCACAGGTATGCCACCTGAGATAACACCTTGTCACTGCCCTTCCACCCAGTTCCCTGGGATTTTTATGGCAGGTGTCATAACAGTTCAGCAAATTATGATTTTTAAAAATAGCTCCCAAAAAGCTTGGAGCTTCCTGAAGACGCCCAAACCTTCTCTCTTTCTGCAAGCTTTTCCCACTGCCTCGTATTTCCACTGGCTTCAGTGAAACGAGGGCTTGCCGGCTGCAGCTCTTGGACCACATCAATGACTGCTCACAGTCAAACATTTAATTTACCTCCCAGCCACACTCAGAGGCTCTGGAGTGAACAGCTATTTTTAAAGCCACCATCCTGCCACATTGGAACATTTGCTCAGCAGTAGAGAGTGTGCTCGAAGAAATAATGACTGCCTTTTTATCCAAAGACTATTATAGCTAATGTTTAAAGTTCACTAAAAAACATGTTTCTGTATATTTGTATGGAAGGTATTTTTAAGGCGAACCTCCCTCAAAATCTACTCAATAAGCAAAGAGCACACAGCAATACTCCACTCTTGACATTTTAAAAAGCCCTCTGATGTTCTTTTCTTCCTTTAACAATGGGGCCAATTTTCCCTTTCCTGGCTGCCAGCCTGTCCTCGCTTTTTCTTTTAGCACCTCTTGAAATTACCTTGACCTCACCTTTAAACACGCTCTTCTCCAGGACACTGAGCTCAGACAGGTGGGAGGTGTTGCTGATGGAGGAATGAAAGATCAGACATTAGCGTACGGGTAAGAAAATTATCGGCATCCCCCATTTTTATTTAATGAGGACCCAGCAACCCCACGGGGCCACCATTATTATTGATCATGGGCCTTGCCTTTGCCCTGTAGCTTCCCAGGGCTGCAAATCTCTGATGCTTTCTGGCCATCGTTCTCCAGGAAGGACTGACTGACTGCCATACAGGCACCTATGTTTGGGAGGGGAAAGCAAATGGACCAGGCTCAGTCTAAGCCCCTTCCCAGCCATCATCATCACAACACAGCTCAGTCTCTTGCTGGTTTGCTGCTGACCTGACAGAGACAGATGTTGACTGCTGCTGTCACACACTCATCCTCACCAGACGGGAGGTAGCTTCCTCTCACAGCTGGAAAATAAATAGTCTTCTCCCTTAGAGGTTTAAACACCACCAGGAGGAAAAAAAAAAAAAAAGAGCCTCCTCCTGATAAAAACAAAAACGTCATCTACCAAGAGGAGCCCAAAACTGTGAGCATGTCTGTGCTGGAGGAGTTGTGTTCCCCATTCATAGGCACAGGCCCAGCACAGAACTCCAGCTGTGGCTGTCTCACTTCAGGCCAGGTCTGCTACAGGTTTGTCACTGCACAGGGACGCCAGGGTGATGGGCTTTGAGACCAGGAGCAAACAGCCATGCTCGCGTAAGTGCTTCAGTAAAACATTACAATGAGGTCATCTGTTCATCAGTAAGCCCTATTGCATCTAAAAACCGTCTGGCTTCTGAAAAAAGTGGCACAGCTCTGAAGCTGGTGAAAGACTTCTCCTTCACCATCACTATGAATGAATGAAACCCTCTCTTTGTTTTTCTGACATCAAACACCACTGATCCAACCCCGCCAGCACAGCTCAGTCCCGCTCCAGCAAAGGTTTCCTTCTGGGGCAACTGTCTCCACTGGCTCCGTAGCTCCTGGCCTGACTTTTAGGCCATGCCTATACTTGAAAGGCAAATCAAACTCAAGTAGGGTGTTAATTGTAAGTGCAATCCCCATTCTTAAATATCTCAACTCATTCAAAGTGTGTTATGCTAAGACAGAAAAGGGCATTCAACCTAGAATAAAATAGATCATGCATAAAAACAGATAGCTGCTATGGAAAAAACGAGTCCTGAGTTCCTCCAAACAGACATGCCAGCGAGCTTGGGCAATGGCACATTCATGAGGTGTTGGCCGGTAAGGCGATTCAGCCCATACTTGCTAGACTGAAGAAACTCTGTAGGCCTGGAGGAGAAAGGCTCTGTACCCTGTTAGCGAGCCGTCAGCGCGCTTCTGAGGGCACTCTCCTGAAGGTAACTAGCAACTCCCACCTTGCCAAGGCTCAGACAAATGGGTTATCCAACTTTTTTAATACCCTGGCCCTTCTGAAGAATAACCTAAGGATGCTGTCTACAGACAAGTCCTACAGCTGGTTCACAGTGGGGTGCTTCCTTACTGCCAAACACGGTACAGCATTAATTGAACACACTAATGAAGCCCTACATGCACCTCTTGCCATAGGTGACTTGCCCTCCATGGTGAGCCCCACATGTTGCCCCAGGGCCTGGCAGCCTCTCCTTCCCACTCCCTGCAGCACAAGCCACCCACATTTTTTGCATGCCATAACTGATTCTCACTGGGTGGTGGGGTGAGCAGCCTCAGGGGAAGGTGCTCATCCTCACACAGCTCCTCCTGTGCCCCAAGGCAGTGGGCCGGACTCCCCTTTCTCCAGGGCAAATTCCCACCACTTCAGCTCCAAGCTTGTTCACATCAGCACCCAGGACTTGTGAAACCCACTGGCCCGTGTGTGATGCTGTGGTCCTCCCATGGTGTTGTAGATCCCTGTGTCTTTGTCACTGCTTTTTCACCCAGCACTACCAACTTTTTTTTTTCTTCTAAATTTTCTAGTGCAATCACAAGTCCTGTTATTTTGGTTTGTGGCCACGGGCTACTTGCTGTATAAAAGGCAGCAGGAGGAAGGTACAGCCTGAGTGTGACGTAGAGGCAAAGAGCTTGTAGTTACTGCAAGGAGGAGATGTGAGCATGCCTGCTTATCACCTTCCAACTGATTCAAATGAGCAAGGGGAGCTGGAAAAGCAGCAAAACACACTGCTTCAGCTGGTCCTGAAAGAGTGGTACACCAGCAGTGGGACAAAGGAGTAACTGTCTTCTTTCTAGGGAGATCTGCCTGCACATGTGACTGCCAATGTTTCTGGGCAACCCTTTTAGAGCCAAGTCAGCTCCAGAGGGTCCATATTTTTGCTCCCAAGAGACAAGTGCCAGCAGTTTGCACAGCCGCTGGCAGTGTGGTCTGAGCTGGGCCATGAAACTACAGAAGACAACAGGAAGAAGAGAGAGGAGAGAGGACAGACCTAGAAATCCAGGCAAGACTTTCACAGCTGTGCAGTCACTTTACCATGTCCTCAGCTCTCATGAGGTGCTCAAGATGCAAACATAAACACATCCCAACCTATACAGAGTCAGTAGTCTCACAAACATGGAGAAGGCAGATGACCTTGAGAGTCCTGGCACATACAATGTGTGGCATGGGGCAATGTTATGTTGTGGGTGACAGCAGAGGAATGTTATGGGGACATCTGAGCAATGAGACTTCTAAGGCTTGATGAATCGTCTCTCTTTCTAGTAGACAGAGGCAACACCCCACTCCAGAGAGCTCAGATTAGGGCTGTGCAAATAGCTGAGATTTTTTTGGCCTTAATCCCAAATAAAAATATTTTAAGAAATAGGAATCAGAGCAACCTGAAAAAAAAATATTGTTATTCTTTTGGGCTAAGTAGACTGGTTTGAGCCACCCATCCCTCTCCTCCTCTCCAGTGATACTGCAGAAATATTTGTGTATGGATGCGTTTATTTGGGGACACTTGAAGAAGAAGAAAAAAGAAAAAAAAAAAAAAAAAAAAAAGAAAGAGGGCTGCCTTTTTCCCCTGCTGCAAATAACTGTGGGAACCTTCCCTCTCTGAGATCTCTTCATGGCAAGTCTTGGGGCTCTTGTCCCCATCAAGATTTTACCACCATGCACATCAGGATCAGGAACACTAGAGCCAGGGTTGAACTCACAAGCATGTAGAAGGTAATGGTAACCTTGTAGGGAGACCAGAGAAATGGAGAAATCAAGACTGAGCCCATGCTTAAAAGGATGCCCTAGTCTCACTAATCCAAAGACTGATGGGGTTTGCGCTAACTTGACCCAGAAGACGTTGCAGGGTGATTATATAGGAGTACTGGTGTGAAGAGGTCAGAATTTGGCCACCAGAGGAAGAGAGCTTGTCAGTACTGGGCAGGAAACCAAAATTCTGCTTTGCAGCAAATGTCCTACTAAAAATCTCAAAAATAGACCAGATTACAATTAAAAAATTGAGTCAAATATTTAAGAAAGAATTTTAGGGCATTCATTTTGATATAAAAAACAAATTTGAGAACAAAGCTTTTCTGAACCATTCTCCATCTTCAGCAATTTCATTCCAGTAATATCAGCTAGATTATCAAAATACTGCCATTAAAAAAATATTCCTGAAAAAAAAATATTCATTTTTATGGTGGAAAATCATCTATTGGTATTTTTTCAGCTTGGACTCGTGCTAGGAGTTACTTGCTGTTCTGTATGATGAATGTATAGCACAACTGAGACCCCATGACAAATGCATGCATATGACCTAGTCAACAGGAAAACATTACTAGGAAGAAGGAAAGACAGGTACAAATTGTATTTGTATTATCATGAGTTGTGGTTATTTTTATGGAGTAATAGGATGCTGGCAACCTGTCATTTTTTTACATTATTAAAAGAAAACTCAGCCTTTCAGAAAGCACTCTTTAACCGGCATTTACTAAAATTTGTTTTCAGCTACTCCTTTAAAAACATAATTGAGTTTTCACGTCCTCTGAAGGCCTGCAAGTATCTTCAGCATGGAAGAAACAAAGCTGGTGACCAACTGCACCAAGGAAGCAGTGGAGCAAAGTGCACCTACTGCAGCTATATGCAAAAAACAGACTGAAAAAACGAAAAACCCTCCTTATCTGAAATGACTCCTCAGTTCTAGTCATGCTGAAGGCTGAAAAAAGCAAAATAAACATTGACCTCTTTCCTGAAGATCTTTGAGGTCTCTCAAAGAGGATAAAAGCTCTATAAAAGCTATTTCCATCGTTCTCAGAGAAGTGTGTTTTCTACCTTGTCAGCAGGCCCTTATGCTCTCCGGCAAGGCTGGCTTCAGTTGGAGCTTTGCAACCCTGTCACTTACGAGTTGAAAAGGGACAGTTTCTTCCCTTCTCACCATTTAAGTAATGGCAATGGATGCTTAAGGCTAGGGGAACAAAATTTTTTTTCTTCCAAAACCCATCATATTTTGGTGCAGGAGAACGGTGTGGGGAGCATGAACAGCTTCATTTCTTCACCTAAAGCAGCATTTATGGTCCATTTGCATTGGTCCCATTTATGGAACCCTTGGGGCCCTTTTTAATTGTACATCCATCACCTTCTCTTTTCCCAGGCATTGCTGTTCCCCTCAGATGGTGCAGAGACCATTCAAGCTTTCTCCTTGGGCATCAAAACTCCTTCCTGCCCCTCATCTGCCTCACCTGGGACCCACACCCTGCCCGGACCTGGCTCATCACTTGCTGTGTCTGGGACTGTCGATGGACCCCACGACCAGCCCCGCTCTGCCCGTGCCATTGGTCCCCAGAGGGCCATGCCTTGCAGAGGGCACATCCTACCTGGGGCCATCTCATCTCCCAGCTCTGTTCCCCTTGCAGGAATCCAGGCTCTGGCTGCTCCCTGACACAGGGAGCACATTATGAACTCCTTTATATCAGGAGACTACCATATACAGCCCCAGCTCAACCTGAATTACAGATAATTTCAAATTGCAGAGGGAAGAAAAATATTTAGCAAAATTATGTAACTGAAGTTCAAAAATAGCCTATTGCCATCTGGTTGTGCTATTTTGAAGACCAAAAAACCCTCAAGTCTTTTTAAAGCTAACTATACTGTTTGCAAACTCAGCCAAATTTTTTACAAAATCTCGAATCTCACATGCTTGATTTACCTCCAGAGTTTTTTGAACCAGCTTTGCCTGCACACGAGCCATACCCAGCCATACAGCTCTGTTCCACATCTGCCGTGCATATTTTAAAGGCCCTGTCACATTCCTATAAAAGCAGGTGCACAATGTCAGGAGACAAGAAAATTAAAAAAAAAAAAAAGAAGATAAAATAAAATAATATAAAATAAAATACCCTCAAACACTATGGATTAATCCCCAACCCACTTTCCTGCCTTCACTGAGGCTGTGCTGGGTAAAGAAAGGGGCATCAGACAAAGACAGCTATTTTAACAGCCTGAACAGCGATGGAAATACCATTCCCCTAGCTGTTAAGTTTGCTAAAGGAACTGGGAACTGCAGAGAGCCTGAAACAGTGCCCAGACATGACCTTCCCCCTTAAACAGAGGATAACTTCATACCGTTCGCACCAGCTGAAACATCAGCATGGAAGGGAGCATCGCCCTGAAACCCCTGCAGACCCTGCAGCTCACCACCGCAGGGACAGAGCCGAGCACCCAGCAGTGTAACGAGGTGCCAGGAGGTGAGGTTATCCAACCTAGATCAGCCACACACCACCACTTCTTAGGTCTAGTATTCAAATATCCCTACTGACTACTAACCTTGCCAACAAATCCCAAGAAGTCACCTTCCTACAACTGCAATCAAATATCAGAAGTTCTGCATCGGTGAGAGCAACTTGTATGGAAACCTTTAGCGTTGAATATTAGTTATATATTGTTCTGTATATAGAAAAAAATAAAACAACATTCTCAAATGGATCCTCATGTAATCTAGCCTGAACCTGATCCCTGCAGCAGAGATGAGGGGCAGCACCTACCTGCTCGGCTCTCAGACTTGCCACTGCAGTGCTGAGCTAATGACTTCCACAGCCAATGTACCAGGGAAAGACTGTTTCCCTCTGGCAGTTTTATGTGTACTGCCTTTCAGCCTCATTACATAAGGTTAATTATTTCTGACTTGCTTCCTCTGTACAGGCTGGCATTATGCGCCTATTGCCTGCCCTGATGCTTTGCAGTCCTGACCACTTTCACACTTGCCTTCCGAGATAGGGGTAATCTCCCAGCATAGACCTTCGTCACCTCTGGAGACATCATCTGCCTCCATTGATGCTCACAGGTGCCGAAACCTAGAGGGAAACCTGGCCTGAAGCAAAGCCTGGGACCACGCCATTTACCTCCAGGAGCCTGGCTGAGGTGCTCCTGCCAGAAGCGCAGTCACGGAGCTGCACACCCAGTTGTAAGTAAACGCTGAAAGCAAGTTATTTAATAGCATTATTCTAGTCTTACTCTCTTGGAGTGAACTATTAGCTAATAGTCAGGACTTCGTAGGGTTGTTTCTCCACTGGAAAAAATGAGAATCTAGTTAAGATGTGTCCCAGGTGCAATTCTGTTTATTTACGGTGACTGAATACAAAACCTAGTTTTGTCAAGTGTGGAAGAACAAAAAAAGACAATAATAACAATAAGAAAAAGAGCAGTTTTCTTGCTCCCATTTGCCAAAGGTGCCATTTTCCATGCAGATTATCGCTATCTAAATAGAGACTGCTGCCACCCTGCCTCCCCCCACCCTTGGTCCCTGGATGCATGGGGCTGCCACCCTTGTCTAGGATACGTAGGATCTGATCAGACTGCCAAGGGGGTCATGAAGGAGGTGGAGAAGATGCCAGGATGGATGCCACAATGCCATAGGAGTATCAGCTTCAGCTGTCTGAAAGCTGCACTCCATTAGCAGGTCTGGGTTTCCAACGAGCTCTGTCCCTGATGGACAGCAGAAGTGTTTCTTCAGCTTTCTTTCTCAGCCACATGAGGCTATGACTAATGAATCCCTCCGACCTTGTGATTACAATCCCAAAGAAAAGCCCTGCCACTCACTGCTCCCCTGGATGAGGCTCCTGCTGGCCAGGGCTTGGCTTGCAAGGCCATGATTGCTGGTCATGTTGGCCATGCTTGCAGGTCATGTTGGCCACCAAGTGACAGCCCCTGGCTATGCCGAGTCTCGGAGGGGAAAGAGGTGCTCAGCACATCTGTCACCCCTGCCATCCTGTGAATAAAGATCAAAGACCCGCTTGATCGCAGCCATCATAAGTCCTGCAGTGCAGTGTTTTTTCAGCTTCGTTTTCCACATCTCCTCAGCAGCACAACTCCCTGCTCGCTGCACCCGCTTCACTACTGCTCGGCGAGCCGGCTATCGGCAGTGACACACGGGTTTGTTTTCTCCTTGGGCTGTCACAGTTAATTGGGAAACCCAATAAAGTATAAGCACTTGAAATTAATCTTCTGAAGAGTCATTAGTTAGCCTCTACCAACACTGAATTTCATCTGAGTCTTATTTGGTCCCTCACTAACCTAGGTGCAGAGCTTTGCCATCTCCATCCTTGCCCTCCCTTGGAGGTCACTCATCGAGGTGAGGAACATGAGGCCGTGTGACACCCGCTGTCACCCCCCATCACCCCAAGCACCAGCCACTTGTCCTGGCAGTGTGCCGTACCTTGCAGTGCTCTCATCCCGGCCATCCCAGGGCCAGGGATGCTCGCCAGCCTTGTTAGCCTCTGGGATGGAGGCACTTTAGTCAGAGCGGGTCAGGAAAACATTATTCAGTGAGTTGCAAGTCTGACATATTGTGCTGCTCCAAACAAAAACATGCTGAGTTCAAGTGGACAGTTCCAGCTGAAAAAAAAAGTACTTTAAAAAAAAACAAAAGCTTTATATCAGCATTTCTGACAAAAAGCATCTAAACAGCACTTTTAGTTCTAAACTGACCTTTTTTTTTTTTTCCTTGAAAAGAGAAAGCCCACAGGTGAAGAACTACATGGTCAGACAGAAGTTCCCTTCCCTCCATCTGTCTCCATATCACATAGTCTTCACAGTACATCACCCTACAGGAGGGAGAGGAGAGAATCCGAGTTACCCATTTTTAAAAAATAACTAAATAATCAAAAACTGACAAGTCACTTAACGTGCTTATGAAACAACATCTTCCCAGCAAATGCTCCACTGCTGGTTGTGGCTATTACAGTTCTTGATGAAGTTTCTCCATCGTCCCAGGACAGAATCTCCCATCAAAACCAGACAGATCTGTGAGAATCCCACATTCAAACTGCTGTCCTGCTGTGGGCATGGAAAATCCCCACCATAACCAGGGTATTCCCTGCCCCCAGCTAGCTTCTCTCAGAGCTTTCCAGTCCCCTCTGTCTTTAAAGGGTTTGAATTTGTTTCAGGAGGGAATCACACTTTCATTCTGATTTCAGCCTAGATCCAGTGCACGTCATCTCTGTGCTCCATAACCGTTACGTGCATCGCTTCCCCCTCGGTAAGGCACCATCATCTCTTCTGCTTGTAATTAAGACAGATGAGCAGCAGTTAACAGTGCAGAGGTTAATGGCGATTCAATTCACAGTACACTATGGGCAGCGCAACGGTGAGTGGATGCATGCAGCCACCCACTCATCTGTCACCTCCTCTACCAAGCAGCCCGCTCCCGGTGAAGCTGTATGTGTGGTGCGATGCCGTCTTCCCTGGAGTGCTTTGGGTTGGGCACTGAGCAGGGTGCCCTGGCCAGAGCTATGCCTGACTTGCACCCCCTCAGGGCTGAGCTGGGGCGCCCTTCTCTCTCTAACCAACTATACAAGGCAACCCTGCTCCTACCTTTGAGACCGTAGTTTGGTCCCTAACATCCCAGGCCATACACGAGGCTCAGCCTCCAATCTTTCTCCTGTTCCCGACCCTGCCCTCCCCGGCAGGTAGGATAGATGAGGAAACCCATCCAAACTGCATCTGTGCCAGCACCAAACACAGAGGAAACACAGTCGCACCGCTCCCACTCGCTGTCTGCTTTATGCACCAGAGAATTGTGTTAGCTCTCAATCATCAGCACAGCGTGCTCCCGCACCCCCCCCTCTTCTTATTGTCCACCATCACCTTCCCCTCTGCATCTCCGGCAGCTTTCAGAAGCATTGGCCTCCCTGAAAACCCCTCCCATGCCTGACCCCAACTCTGTTTCTGGATGAAGGTCCCTATATTTGGCTGTGCTGACATAAAAAACCTACTTTCTTTAACCTAGTTCATCAAGAGGGTCCACTCAGTATCAAGGCCCTCTTCAGGCATTACCACTCTCCCAGTGTCTACCCTTGCAAGCTTACAAGGTTTTCTTTGCAAGCTACTCAGAAGGTTAAATAGGACAGAGCAAACTCCAGGACTGTCCATCTGATGTAGTTACTAGCATGATTTCCAGAGAATAGTCAACTCAGGAAGTCAGCAGCCACCACCTCCAACCTGCAAACCAGAGCTTCAGAGAAAGCATTTCTGAGGATGGGCTTTTTAGACAGCCTTTGTGATGGGGAAGAAGCATCCTACCCCTGGTGTAAGCTGTCAGTAACTAGGAGATTTTTTGCCTGTCCTTCCTAAAGTAATGAAACTCCTGTAAGGATTTATGTGTTTAGCCTGCAAGTCCTAGAGTGGCATCTGAGTTTTCCTGGGACACGTCTGGGAGATGTGGAATGTTTGGCAGGTTGCACTATTGTCTGTGGAAAGGTTGCAGAAGTCAGGATTGAAGCAGGTTTCACGTAGTGGGACCATGGAATTCCAAGGGGTATTTGAAGAGAAAGGGGAAGAACAGAAGATGCTGACATTTCATTTTACAGCAGTAAAAGCACTGTGAATTGGACACTTGCTCAATTCAGAGACACACCAGGACTCTGCATTCCCTTGCTTATCACATGCTGAAGCTTTCATTTTACTTTGCAGCAGCTGATGAGGGTCTCTCTTGGGAATTTGACAGATTCATGCCACTTGGTTAAGAGTTAACTGGAAGCATTGGTATTTCTTGATCATCAGTCAAACTACGGTTGCAGTGGCCCCATGAGGGAACAGTAGCAAGACAAGGAGATTGGAAAGCCAGTCCATAGGTGTGCATCAGAGATTTGTCATGCAAGAAAGCCTCCTATGACATCCTTCAGGATGTCTAGAGACTGAAAACGAGGAAGAGGTGAGCCCACCTTCCAAGCAAATCAGTTTTGATCTGTCCAAGACTGGCCCTGCAGCTTCAGCTGAGCAGGGACCAGTTGTGCAGCATGAGTGAGATGCCAGAGCTGCTGCTCACCTGTGGCTGGATAAAGGTTGGAAAGAGGTAACAGCCTTCCTGGAAGCTGTGGGCTTCTATGTAAAGAAACTTGTGGAAAAAAGAGATTTTGGAGGTCTTCTCTGCCATCTTGGAACCGACATTGCCTACATGTCAATGGGAACAGGATTTAACTTCTCATGCGTGGTAGGAAGAAAGCAAGCCTGGCTGCTGTTGGTGGTTAGGAGCCTGCATTGAAGTTTCCCAACTGATAAGCAGGTTTTAAGGAAAAGAGTTTCTAGGCATAAAAGAGAAGCAAAACAGGCTCTTAAAAAAAAAAAAAAAAAAAAGTAGTATTCCAGTTCCCTGCCACCAGTGCTGGCCTGGCATGTGGAGGCTGCTACCCTGCAAACTGCTTGGTGGCCCTGGCACAGGCATTGCCCTGCACCAGCCAGGATCTAATTGCATAGGGCTCATTCAATTGTCCCAACTGAGACCTCGCCCATGGGCTGGCCAGGAGCCCAGGCTGGAAGCCTCTTCCATTTCCTTCATGCGGACTTTACCCACAGCAGAGCGAGGACCCCAGTTCCCAAAGCCTGAGCACAGCCCATTTCACCCAAGTACAGTCTCTCCCCAGTGCTGGCAGGTGACCGCATGGCAGATGCTCTCTGCCTGCCACCTCCTGGGCAAGCCCTTGGGAAGTCTGGCCATGCTTTGGTCTGGAAAAGAGCCTCCACACCCACAAATTGAACGAGAAATGGTTAACAGCTACAGAAACAATGACTACAAGGGAGACCCAGAGTCTTCACTGTGCGCTGGTGGCATCACTGAAGAGTTCGTCCTGAGCTGTCAAAGACAGGATCTCATTTGCTGCCAAACACTCAGGAGCCTGGGAAAGTCCCTGCTTTGGTGTCCGCCCTGAAGAACAGGGTCACATTGGAGACAGCCTTGATACTGCTCCTGCCAGAGAGCTGTAGCAAGGCTGGTGGGTAGAGCATGCAGCAGAGTGCCTTGGTTGCCTCTGCAAGAGTACATGTTCAAGAAATATGGGAAGGGAAACAAATTGGACTCGTGCCCTGTTCTGATTCTTTGTGTATGAGAGGCTGGAAGTGTTTTGTTTTCTGCTTTTTCTTACTTAAAAAAAATAATAATCAAACATCAAGTTGTGTTTTGGCAGAGGTCTCCTCGGAAGATCTAGAGAAGTGGAGTGGGAGGTTTTGCAGCTTCTAGTGAAAGAGGGAGAGGAGGAGGTGTTGAACTGCAAAAATTTTCTCTTCCAACTGTTGGTTCGGAGTGGAGTTAGAGAAATGTTAGCTAAATACAGACTGCTTAAAACATTTTGTAGGAAAAGCAATTCTACTCGAAATTCGTCAGCTTTTACTTGCACTGTCATAATACTATTAGTTCTCCAGTGAAGAAAAAACAAACAGGGTAGACAAGACCTGAATTGCTAATGTAAAAACAAGAAACAAAACAATTTTTATACCATCCTCACACAACAAAGAAGTTGACTGTGTGCCCATTTCTCCTTAGCTTTGCACTTTCTTTGCTACTTCTTCTTTTTACGCTGTGTGTAAGAGAAAGGAGCACATGGGACTTAGGCTTTACTTAATTGGAGACCAGGGGGATTTCTGACCTTGTCGGTGACAGGGGTCTAGGAGACACAAGCATACAGACCAGGCAAAACTGGTTTCTCAGGTCTAGAAATGGAGATGAGGATTGGAGCCTCTAGGTGGAGGACAAGGCTGACAACTCAGAAGATATTTCTCAGGTGGAGGAAAGAGCATGCTGATGGCTATTTATGAGCCTTGAACCAGTTAGTGGTCTTCTACTGACCGGTCCTAACCAAGCTGTCTTGGCCAGAAGTCAGGACCTCAAAAAAGCAAACCTGGAGCAATAGGCTTATTACAGATATGTTTCCAGAAAGTACCTACAGAGATGCCAGCTGGAAAATCAGCTTGAGTCACAGGCAAGATGGAGAGAGCAGTGATCTGCTCAGCATGAGTGAGCATAGACAGCCAGGAGTAGGCCGCATCAAACTGAAGACCAAGGAAGTGATGATGCTCTGAGGGACCCTAGCTGGAAGAAGAGGGGACACTGCCCTGCCTCCAAGCGACACCGTGCTAAAGGAGACCAGCAATGGGTACAAGACTCTTGACATGGATTATGCTGTTAAAAATCATCCAACACTGCCCCTAAACAAGAAGGGTGCAGTGAAGATAGAGACGTGCTATCATGTCATCAAAGACTTTGTTACAGCAAGATTATAATATCAAACCTTTCACAGGCATGGTGACTGTGCAAGTAGAGATAGATAAAGATGAGATAAATAACATCAATGGGCCACATGGAACTGTTTCATACACTGGAAATAGAGACAGGAACTCTGCCATCAAATCACTAGCAACTTCTAACTTTTATCCCCAAGAAAAATTAGAAGTGAAACACGTATTACCACGTAAATTTTCTTGTAATTATAAAGAATTTGTGTGAGTATACCAGGTAGATCTGAACAGTATTGCCAGGAACCCAAATGCTGCTCCCTGCCGAAGTAATTTTATAATAAGCAAACAAATAAAACTTCTAAGACATGCAAGAGAACTTGACCTCCAGCCCTCAAAGAACTTATCTACATGGAATCCAGTTCTCAGAACTGTGTGCCAGACACACAAATGTGAATATTCCAGAGTTTTACTTTCTATCCTCAGGAAATCACAAAAGGTAAAAATTATGTCAAAAGACACGAGAAGTCGTCATGAAAATAAACAGGCTGCTCTGAGTATCCTCAATATTAATAGGTAGGAGAGAAAGACTGATGAAAAATGTTCCAGACTGATCCTGCAAAAGATCATCTAGAGAAAAAGAGCTAAATGTTATTGACAAGTTTGCTGAGGAGCATGAGGTGGCAAGCACAAAAAGGGTATGTGAGATCCCTTCCAAACCTCAGACACCTACAAGTGAACTAGTGGCAACTAGAGCAACTCGGTCGAAATTGACACGGAAATATTCTCTCTAGCTCTGAAGGACAAAGAAATCATTAAGTAGACCTTTTTATTCATTATGTTGAGTAAATATTACTTTAAACAAAATTCATCTTTATCAACATAAAGGCAGAATTTGATATTAATCACAAGCAAACATCACCTTAGAGGGTTTCAAAGTGATGGCCAACAAAGTAAAGACTCACAGAGCAACACGCCAGGATAAAATTCCTGCCATTTTCTTCCAGCAGCTCTGTAAAGAAACCTTCAAAACAAAGCCACATCTCCTCAGCTGAGCCTGGGAAAGAAATCTACCCCTAAGGATGGGAAAAAAAGATGTTCAAAATTTCCTCAGCAGATTTAAACTACTGTAACAATCAGGATGGAAACATGCTGTTGCCTGTTCCAAGGCAATTCTTTTTGCATAACAGCACTAAGCAGAGCCCACAACACTGTCAAGAACAGGCTTCCAGTGCAACTTGAGTTTTGTCCTATTCTTGCATTGACCATATTTTCCACATCATTTAAACAAATGGAAGAATAGCAGCTATCGTGTCCATATTATATTGGCTTTCAGAAAGCCTTTGACAGGGCAGACAGGGACATTCCATGGCAGATATTCTCCAACACCAGAGTAGTCGCACTGGGTCACACAGAAGGTCCATCTAGCCCTACATCCTGGCTCCAACACCAGCCAATNCCATGTATTTCCCTCCTTCACCACCCCAGACATCTATGACTTAAGGTCTTATTGAGCCAGGAGACCATCGTTGTATTTAATTGCCTTCAGTGGCTTTTAATGTTTCTTGACTACCTACTCACTTTGTGAATTCTTGTAAAATTCTGTCATCTACAGCATCCCCTGGCAACGCAATTCACAGCCAAATTGTATGGTGTGGAAAAAGTTAACCTCATTTACGTTTTCAGCCAACCTCCTGCTAATTACGCTTGATGATCTTCAGTTCTTGTACTGACAGAAAAAAGGTATGATCATCCCACACTCAATTCAGGCCTCTTATGATTTCATAGTCCTCTCTTACATTGCCCCCATTTCTCTCTTTCAGGCTGAAGATCTGTAGTCTGCAAGAAATCCTTAGTTACCTAAATCTAGAGGAATCATCCAGACACAAAACATGATCTCCATTCATGAGCTAAGAAATTCTCAGTGCTGCCACTGGGTAACAAAATCAAGTGTTTCTCCTTGAACCGATATTCACTTCTTTGAACGAACTGGCCTTTTTCATGGCAACTACAGTTCCAGGTTTGGACAGCATGGTCGGCGATCTGGGCTTACCCGACATTTATCTCCCGAGTGATACACAGGATGCAATAGCATACAGACAGCCTAGTTTGAACCGGCTAGCAGCAAATGAATCTTAAAATCAGAGGGAAAGAAGCCAGCGTGTCCTCATACCATTTCCTAGAAACAGGATCCTTGAGAATTTCTGATGCATTTACTTAGCTAGGCAGCAGTTTTCCTAAATCTGGTGGCTTCATCCACAGTGAAGCATGTTTTTTGCAGGGTCAGCAAGTGGAATTCCAGCACCCTCAGCACCAAGCTACAGCTCGTTAGCAATATTGCACTAAGCAGAGTTCAGAGTCTTAGGAGAGAGGTAAGTCCAGCCAACAGCAGTTAAATAGCTTTTATTGTGAATGCCTGCAGCAGATGTTCAGAATAAAATGGTCAGACATAATGAAAACTGCTGAGATCTTATAGTGCATAAGTCCACCCACAGCTGTACAAACAGTACAGGAGAGAAGAATTGTCTTGGGTATTTCCTACAAAAGCCGGGCAACAGGGTCTCTAAACAAACTCTGTTATAGGCAAACCCCAAATGAAAACCAGCTTGGTGGATTTCTGTGATATAAAAACAACTACAGCAGTGATTTACAAAGGAACAGTTTGAGAAAATCAGAAGTATCTGTCCGTTATGGGGCTGTCTGGTAGGGACAAACTCTGCTTCTCCCACCTGGCAGGTGAGATGTGTCACGCTGGCCACAGGTTGCATTGGAGCTTACCAGGAGCGTCAGAAGCAAACTGATCTCAAGTTCCATGATCCCTGCAGTATGAGCAAGGCCCTGACACACTTGCTGATCTTCCTGGCTTGCTATAGCCCCATTATTATAGCTTTAGGGCTTTCAGGTGCTGCAGGTCTGTGCCCCATCTCATGACACTCAGCATTAGTGATACTGTAATAAAAAGGGTCTCAGCTGTTCATGCAGCTGACCAAAAGGCCTAATTTTATTTGTAAAAAATCCATTAAATGTAGTCTTCAAAAGCCACCATCTTGCCTTTGAATTGGTGCATCGATGTTACTCTGACTTGTGTCTTGTGTATAGCATTACCCTTAGGAAAACAAAGGGAGCCAAGTTTTAAAACATTTTCTGTTGTAGGCTTATAGAACTTCACAAAAAAAACATTGCTAGACAACTTCATGTAATAGTTTTCAGGCTTGTAAGCTTTTTAATAGCAATCCAAAATTATTGTCTCTTAATATCGCCTGACTTTGGAGGAACCTTGCCAGTTTCCACCAGCCAGGAAATCTGTTCCTTGGGCTCATTCACAGAACATTTTGAGCATCTCTTGCAAAACATTGGCTTGAGCAAGAGAGAAAGAAGTTACTCTGAAATAAACTCAAAAGTAAGTGTATAGACATCAGTAAGCAAAATTCCAGGATAATTTCATTTTCATGGGGATGCACAGGCACCAAAATATCCACAGCATGACATTTCAGCATCCTGGTGCCCCTGACACAAAGTAAAAGAGAGGTCTTGTTTCTCTGCAAATGGTCCCAGAGCTGATCAAGGAACAGTCTGTGCCACTGGTCTGCTGCAGTGGCCTGGACAGCACATAAATCAAAATGGCTCCAACACAAAAATAAGTTTTTGTGGTGTTGTTTTGTTTTTTCCCCTGAGGGATAAGGCCTTCCTTTAAAATAAGCACACAGCACTTGATGTGGGGCTTCTTCTTAGCTGTAGTGCAGAGTCAGAAACCTACTGTGGTCACGTCTCTGCTGTCACTTTTACAGGTACTTGGTAGAGAGGGAAATAATTGCCTGAGACTCTAAAGCAAAAGCTGCTTGAAGGCAGGCCTCAAAGCCCAGTTCTGGAAGCCTGGGGCCTCCTTACACAGTCTGACATGAAGGACCCAGCAGACCCACAAGAGAGGCAGCAAAGGCACTCTTCACAGCAGCCACCTCTCCACACAAGCACATCTACAGCAACCTGACAATTAGGGGAAGCAGCTCAGGCCCCACCAGCTCTAAAGTACTTCAGTGCTTCAGGCACTGCAGTTCCAGTAGCACCAACCCCAAGGGGTGCAAGTGCCATAAGTTCTCAAAAAATCAGCAGATTAAATAATAAAAGCAGGCTGCCAACGGTCTTGCCTAACAACTTCAGGTTACCACAGGGAAGATGTTTCCCTTGCCAGAGAGGGTCCTGCTGGAGCACTGCACCAGCACTGCACGTGCAGATCCAACCCCAGCTCAGTGTTAGAGTCATTTTCTCACCCCGTCTGCCCTCTCCCACAGTAGTTTTTACCAGCTTTGTGCACTCACACTCACCCGTACTCAGCTTCAGTTCTCCTTCCCTCCACCCTCCCCTGCCCCTCCAGAGGGTCAGAGGAGCATCACCCACCAGGGAACAGGCAGCATCGCAGCTCATCTCACCTTAACACTATCCCTAAGCACAAATTCAAGGCCTCCGAGATGCCTCTTGGTTGGTTTGCTTTAGCAATATGGCACACAGCTGTGGAGAAAACAACAATCCCACCACTGACTGTAGTTAAGGAGTTCTGTGAGCTCACATGCTTCAGCTGGAAATCATCAGCTGAGCAGCAATATTTACTTATCATTAACATCAATTTAAAAAATAACCCTAAGGAGCTCTCAGTGACACAAAAAAAAGTTGTGAAGGGATTTCACCTGTTCTGCATCACTTCTCACCTTCCAAATATAATGTGGCTTTAATGACTTCTTTTCAATGGGGCCCTTTGCTGCTCGCTGTCGGTTACACTGTCGTGTTTTGCAGATGCCCCATGCAAAGAGAAGAATGATTTCTTGCTGGGACAAAACGAGGTGTGAAGTCTCTCCGCAGGGCTGTTTCACAGGTTACCTGCAGAGCAGAAGTCCCTGCCAGCACATCACATCAGCAGCCCATCTCCATCCCAAGGTGTGACACCTCCCTCGCCCCCTCCCTCAGCAGTGACGGGGCTTTGGGCACAGCCGAGTTGCCCATGGCCTCTTCCCTGCCCTGTGCGAGGGAAAGAAATATCACCCAAGACAGAATCGAGCTGCCTTTTGTTTGCTTCCCCCGTCATCACTTTGAGTCACCATGCGGAGGGTGCGTGGTGCCTCCGAGTGCTGCAGTGACACACCGAGCCCCGGCACCGAAGCCAGGAGCACTGAGTGCTCACAAGTGGCGGGAGGAGGCACCATGACGTACAGGAGTCACGATTTTTTCCCTTGCATCACTATGTGATCCTCACAAAAGGAACATAAAGCACGGTCTCCATCTCTCCTTTTCAAGCCCACGTTTTTCTCGAGGAGACCAAACCCACGCCATGGCTGGGTCTGCAGGCAGCACCCGGAGGCCACTCCCTGCTTCTGCTCACCGCTTCCCACGCTGATGCTGCCGGATCCT
Organism: Ibidorhyncha struthersii; assembly: GCA_013398815.1. NCBI lineage: Eukaryota > Metazoa > Chordata > Aves > Charadriiformes > Charadriidae > Ibidorhyncha > Ibidorhyncha struthersii. The sequence continues at coordinate 157,771 of VZSZ01011533.1, read as the reverse complement.
TGCTCCCGCTCTGCGGGTGTGACCGCTCCTTGGCGGGGCGATGGCGGGGAACCACGAGACAGGAGCACCTCACAGACACCTCTGGTGAGGAGTCAAGTGCTGGAGAGTCTGAAACCCACGCAAGGCTGCAAATGGAGCCTGATCTCCCTGCATTTACAAAGCTCATCTGGAAAGCCTGAAGCAACTCTCAGAAAACCCTGCTTGCCTCAGACTTTCTTTAGAGAGTAGATAAAGCAAGAAAAAAGTTTATGCAGTAGCTGCTTTTGCCTTTTGATAGCTTGTTTCTCCAGCAGACAGAGAAGATAAAGGGAGCTCTATGGGGAAGAGATTTGCACTGAAGAATATTTCTGAGTCACTGATCAGTGAAGGAAATAAAGGGCTTTAGAGCTTCTTGCTCACTTAAAGAAAAAAAAAAATGGATCATTGATTTTATTGGGACTCCCCTAGGCAAAGCAGTTACCTAAAGTACAATATATTTTTATTGTGCCACTGGGAACTGGATGCAAACATTTATAAATCTTCCTTTGAGGAGATTATCACTCAGCCATTTTAAATAGCTTTCTGTGATACAAAAATCCTTAAAACCAGACACCCCTCGCATTTAAAAGATGCCTGCGGGGAGGCGAGGGGCCGTGTTTGGGAATACACCGCCTGCCCCCACGGATGAAACCCCCTTCCCCAACAGGAGGCTGAGGCTGAATGGCCCCCCAGCAGCCCCCAGTGTGTGGACCAGGACCTGCCGGAGCTGACCCAGCCCCGAAAGGGCAGAGCATCTGTGGCATCCCCCGGGGCAGGCTGGGGGCAGCAGCTCCCTGACCCAGGACCACTGGATGCCGGGGCAGGCAGAAGCATGGTGGCTCAAGGCTACCGGAGCCGGGTGGGATTAGCTGCTGGCCACTATGAGCAGGAACAGAGTTTACTAATTTAAAACTCACTCAGGTATCTCTGAATTCGCCGCGCTCTCTTTGGGATTGCAAAGCCAGCACAGCGTCAGCAAGGTGCAGCTTTGCTAACGTAGTGGCAGTCTAAGGCTGGAAGAGAGGTAAGGAGTGCAGGAAGATATATCTTTTATTATAGCAGCTGATGTGTCAGAAGAACTGGACAAATTCTGGCCCAGAAGGGATCTGGGTACGCTACAGCTTGTCTTTTTCGCAGTTGTGTTAATTTGTCAAACAAGGATGGAACCTGCAGAGGCTGTGGAGACCACACAGGGCTGGTTTGTTACCTGTTCAGTGCTGCTTAGCTGCACTGAATTAAACTCAGCGTCGCTAAAGCAGTATAACTCACTTTTCAGGACACACGGGAATTAAAAGGTGTCTTTTGAAACAGTTTTCTCCTGTACATTGAAGGAAACGTTCTCTGTCTCTTCCCGTACAGGAATTAGGGGCAGAAAGTGAAGTCTGCTTCAAAGTGAAACCCGGCTTCAAAACAAGCAAAAGAAAGTGGTTCTTCAGAGAGTGGGTGGCCATGTGGGACTCCTTGCTGCATGATGTTTTGGATGCTAAAAGTTTGCATGCATTCAAGAGGAAGCTGGAGAAGTTCCTGGAAAAGGAACCTGCTGAGTGTTGCTACATGCTCGCTGCAAACCACGTTTAGTCCAGGAAGTCCCTGAGCTGAAAATGGTTGGAGAAGTACCTGATGTATCTGTTTTCTTCTTACTTTTCTCTGTGCACCAGTTTATGGTGGCTTTCAGAGAGAGGGTGGTGCGCTGGATGGACCTATGGCCAGATCCGGTATTGTCAGATTCATGCTTTTTTAAAACAAGCCACACTGATCCAAATCGTCTTTACACCAGTATGACAGTGTCTGTTCATTGGGACCAAAATAAACTACGTGGGACCCGTGTAAAGGAAGGGCTGAGGGATGCAGGAATCTAAAACAAGAAGTGAGAAGAGAAGCCAGCTTCCAGGAGCAGCCGTGCCACAGAAAGCGAAGTTTTCTCTGGATGATCCCTTGGCCCTTCCCTTTCCTCCCTGGGCCCTGATGAGGACAGTGGCAGCTTGCCAGCTCCTGGACCAGGATGGTCACGGCTCCCTCACCAGCCCCAGAAGCAGACCCATCTGCAGGGACTCAAAAGTACAGCTAGGAAAGGAGCAATTCCTTTTTGGGCTGGGGGCCTGCCGTTCCCCCTCCTCACAGGCAGCCTTGTTTGTTTGCACAGCACGTTTTGTACTTGTTTCTCTTGGAGTACCAGCCCCAGGTGGAGCAGCTGAGCAGGTACACATACGTGGAGTCCAACCGTACAGCTAAACCTCAGCCATAAACATGGGCAAAATAAAGTATCAGGCTGCTTTTTTTTCCCTCCGTATTTTGAAAATAGTAACTAGAAGTAATTTCCATGTCTTTTGTCCCCTGTGTTGCCCCTGCTTCCTAAACACTGAGATCTCCCCACCTGAGCACTCCAAGATAGCAGTGAGTGTATCCCATTTGGAGGCATGAAAGGGAGCATCGGTTGGCCGGCATCGCTCTGAGGTGCTCTGTCCTGCCCAGGGAGGCTCAGCAGGAGCAGCGGAGCCCCCTGGCCAATTCCTGTGAGTGGGGAAGGGCTCAGGAGCAGGAGTCACTGGGGCTACTGGCCATGCTGGGCAGCAGCACGATGCTCCCAGCACGGGCACATTGGAACGAGTTTGCTCAGTTCTCAGACTTTCTTGGTTCTAAAGACCTTTCAGAAAACCCAAAGAATAACAGTAATTAAACGCAAACCAGTGCCTGGACATGGCGAACTGATGCTGGCCTGAAGGGTGTAGGGGAGGAAGCCAGCAAATGTGTACCCTAGTGTCAGAGTAGCACAGGTCTGTCACTGCGCCATGGCGAGCCTCACAAAGGCCACCAAGTGTGAGTGAAGCATGAAATCCAGCCGGCAATAGGCAGTCAGTCACAAGAAAGCATCTTCCTGGGGGCTGTTGACATTATTATTCTAGATCAAGAAGCAAATCCTACGTGTTAGTTACTTAGTAGATGAAGTTACCATGCCAACTCATATGCTACCTTTTTTTTTTATTATTATTATTGCAAGAGTAGGCAGCGCTCCCTTGAGATTTCACAAAAGGGGAGGAAAAATGTCAAAGTGCCAAGAATATAATGGAATTTCTAGTCTCAACCCTCTTCCCCATAGATCTGTTTTTCAGCACACATCCCTCTCCTTCTCGTGGCAGCAGCGGGGCTAAGCCAAGAGACTCTCTGAATGGTAATTTAGTGGCCAGCCCACGATATTGTGGTGCTACACTTCAGTAATCTGCAGCTCTCTGCCCCCGCTTTGCACAGTTTTCAGGGAACTAATGCAAGGAGCCGGTGCCAAATGATTGCACAGCCTTCCCCCAACCTCTCCTTGACTTCTCTGCACTTCTTTCTTTGTTCACTGTTTCTCTCCTGCCTTCCCATCTGTCTTCTTTTCCTCTGCTGGAAAGATTTTTATTTCTGCCAGTTACTTTAATTTTTTTCTCTGTTGTCTACACTATTTTTCCTTCACAAAATATGTTATATTCCCATCTCTTCCCTGACTTGGTGCTGCCCCTTTTGCTCTCCATCACCTCTAAGGCCCCCTTGCAGAGCATGGACCCCCCAGGGGAGCAGATGTGGGTGCCATCAACGTGATGCTGGGAGGCAGAGAATTAGCTGTGCATACCAGTAACAACTTCAGTTAGGCACCAGTTCAGCACGAATATGAGAGAGCCTTTGCCTGCCAGAGCTGCTGTGCCCAACCTTGCTGGAGGCAGAGACGAAAGTCTGCCTAAATTTAGCGCGCTTTGCTTTCTGCCATGGAACTAGAAGCCACCCGGCTCCAAGAAACGTGGGTGCTGCAGCCTCTCCTGGGGGAAGTTCAGTGATGGATTTTCCTGATGGATCCAGGACATATGAAAAAAGAGGGGCTGTGGGGAAGAGATTGGGGGTAGGATGTGACGGCCAGTTTCCTTGACCTCTTTGGGCACCTGCATAGGCTTGGTTTGTGGAGGAAAAAGAAGACTCTTGAGTCTATGGAAAAAAAGGTGCATTCAGTTAAATGCAGCCACTCCTGGCACTGCCTCCTGGCGCAGCCGGCAGTCCTTGGCACCACGCTCAGCTGGATCAGCGCGGGAGCCACTTGTGCCCATACACCGACGGTTGGTTGTGTCAACATTGCCGTTTGTTTGGAAGACACGCAGCGGTGATGGGGAGAGGATGGCTGGCAGAGGCTGTGCGGCGGCAGGGGGGAGGTGGGGAGGCCGGGGGTCCCTGAGCTGCTCGCCACAGTGGGGCAAGGGGGTCCGGGCGCTCACTGTTCCCGCAGCAGACATGGGCAGGGGGACGCCAGCCACCACTTTCAGATCTTGGTGCAGATCTTACACCCCTTGTTATACAAAGACACTTGAATCCAGGGTTTACCTTCACCCCCTAAGAGCCAGCTCTACCTGCTAAGAAGGAAAAGCACAGATACTTGCACTAGTTTCACACCCTATTGTCTTTAAGACCTTCTTGTGAACCAAAAAAATTGGGCGCAGACCTTCGTACCAAGTAAAGGTCCTTTCACAACTTACCTTGCATCACTTTACTCTGCTTATCTGTTCACAGCCCTGGTCAGTTAAGTTCAAGGATGTGATATGGGTTGTGACTCAGCAGCTGGCTGTGGCCGGCACCAAACAGGATACATTTATTTGTCCTGGTCAACATCCAAGGCCAAGTCCTGCTTTTTATCTTATTTAACGATCTTGGCCATTGACCATTGTATTCAAACACAGTCAAGCGCAGTGGCGACGGGCCATCCAGAGGTGCTTCTTGGTTTTTCACAGACAACGCAGCACGTAAGTATGAATAATTACTGCAGTTCTAATATTATGCAATGTATGCTGATGCTTGGCTTTTTGTGGCCACGTTTCACACATCTGTGTGACTTTTCCTGTTACCACTGGACCCCGCAACATGTGAAAGCCTTAGTAATGCATAATGGGATTACCCAAAAGTGCCCAGTGGCTGCCAGCTCTGCTCCTACTGAGGCTGGTGAGATAAATCCATACCAACTTCACACCACCTGCTCCCCCCCAGATATAAGAAATATTTTAGAAGTATCAAGCTCAAGCAGAAGCAATCCTTAGACTTTGAAAAGGTTGCTCACAGGAATGAGGACTATCCCCACGTATCAGTGCTGCTGAAGGGATGGAGAGATTGGAGGCTGCAATTATAGAAATNGTAGCATGGTGGGTTGTACAATGTGATGCAGCGTGTAGTAAATCTGAAACTGAACTGCATTTGCAGTGAGTAACTCAGGGCCCACAATCACAGCTTGAGCAGAGAGTGAATTGCATTTCAGAATATGATGTTGAAATAAAACAACAAAAACACAGAGCAGTTTAACAGGGAAAATTGAAAAGGCTTGCTGGTTATATTCTTTCAGTCTGATAAAAATCAATAATATATTAGAAAGAAGCGTTTAATAGGTCAAAGAAGAGGAGATGACTGACATTCCTCTGCGATGTGGCACAAAGATAATCACCACGAGGCCAAATATTTTTCAACATCAGTTTAGCAGATGAAGCCAGAGAGAAAATTAAAACGCGGGAGACAAGATATACGACAGCCACAGAAGCAATACAAATTTGGCTTCATTGTTTATCTTTTGATTCTTTAGCAGGCTGGGGAAGACATTTGTGTTTGGATTTAAAATGTGATTTATCAGTCCCATTTCTATTTTGCAGTCATAGAGGGGGAGGATTTATATACCTTTCCCCCTCAGTGTCATCTTCGCTTATCCTCATTCTCTCCTTCCAAGAAATGGTGTCTCAAATGGCTGATTAAAAAACGAAGAATGTGGAAAACTGAAGGAATGCGCTTGGAGTTTTGTTCATTCAAACACATCTATGCTGACTCTTCCGAGGTATTGCTAGAAACGGCCTAAAATCCAAATTCCTGCATGGGAGGTCTGAAGCCTGACTCAGACCAGAGCTGCATGGTTCCAGCACCTATGGGCTTCTGCAAACACCTAATGCTGCGGAAGGGTAAAACAAGGAATTCGGAGTGGGAATTTCATCTCTGTATGTGCAGGTGCACATGGGGTATTTTCAGAGAACAGCAACCTGCGACAAGGTGATCCTCACCACCCGGCAGCTCTTCACAGGCTGGGGCTGAGTTCTCCAAATAGCTTCAGCTGCAGAAAACCAGTAGCATTTTTGGACTGGGTTTGGTGAAATCACCAGTGCAGTGGGGGAAGGTTTGGGACGGTAGTTGGGGATGCTCAGCCAGGCTTGTAGAGCTCCAAAACCCCTGGTAGGGCTGAGTTCCCACCTGCCAGGCACTGCCCCGGGAGGAAGGTGCTGGTATTCCTTTTGGAACCCGCTCCACATGGCACCAGTGACAGAGCAGTCCCTGGAGCAAGTCTGGGCACCACCTCTGGCTGGGCAACCTTGTGTGAATCTAGGTGAGGGTCTGGCTCACCAAGGTACACTTGCATGACAGGGAACACCGAAGAGGACATTGAGCATCACCTGCCACCTCCTGCCACCCACTTCTACCAACAGATAGCTGAAAGCAAAATGGGGAGAGGGGCAGGAAAGATCAGACAAGGTTTCATGTAAAGCCTTTTAAAAAACAAACAAACAACAACAAAACCCCCCACAAAACAAAAACCTGAAAAATTTCTAATTTGTTTGAGTCATGAATGGATTTCTCTCCCCACAAATTGCTTGGTGTGGCTGCTGGCCTGGGAAACCGGGCAAGAGGGATGTCCCATGGCATGGCACCAGCCTGCCACCGGTGCTGTGGCTCCCTCTGGGATTGTCCAGCTCCAGGGTGTCCATCCGCGTGGCCGTGGAAGGGCTCTGCGGCACTGCTCGGGCATGTGGGACACAGGTCTGAAGCATCCGGGTACAGAGGACGGGGCTGCTGCTTCCCTGTGGGGACAAGGGAAAAAGTCTCCCTGCGGGAAGGGATAGTGCTGACAGCCATCGGGAGTTGGTGCCTTGCGTGGAGCTCCATAGAAACAGGCAGAAAGCTCAGCTCGCTTACATCTGCTGACTTCAAAATTGGTGTTTTTTTATTATTTCTTTCCTGCAGTGGAAGTGGGAAGCCAATCCGGCACCAGCAGCATCGAGAAGCAGCGACGGTACCAGGCTCCCAGGTGGGGACCCTGTCCCTGGGGCTGATGTGGGTGTTGTTCCCACGGTGACGGGCTCAGCAGGAGCACGGACCCGCTGCAAACGGAGGGGCTGGCTGCAGGACACAGCTCCCAGGCAGAGGGAGCTCCCTGGAGAGCCCAGCTCCACAGCTGAAGACAGCTGCACATCCACAGCACTGAGATCTTCATCCAGCTTCCAGCTTTCCAGCTAACGCCAGGCTTTCCAGCACATCCTCAGCTCTACAGAGATGAGTTTGGCTCAGTCCTAGGAGGGATGTGAACCAGAGTTTTCTGCATACCAAGGCTATGCTGTAGCTTGTAGGGCAGGTTGTGTCCTCAAAACCATGTCAATAGCGCCAGGTCAAATTAAACCACATCTGTTGGTGAAAAAGAAGAAAGGTTGGCAAGGTTTAGCCAGCTGGGAGGTAGTGCAGACTGAGGCGGGTTGCTCAACCTCAGCCCCGCCGCGGCGTGTTTGGTGCTGCACAAACCACACAGACATCGCTCGGAGGAGTTTACTGTGGGCTCAGGGATGGAGTCACGGCTGTGCTGCCGTGACACTTGGCCCCATCTTGGCAGCGAGGGTGACAAAGTGGTCCAAGCCAGGCTGCTGGGCTTTGCTCTTGGCAGTCACATGAGGACCAGGACAGCAGTGGGGTCTGGGCTGGCAGGACACAGAGACCCTGGCGAATGTGGCCCTCTGAGACCTCCACCCTGCCCTCTCCTGCCTCTGCAAGCACTGGATTTCATCCCCTTCCAGCAGGGCACAGAGAAAATCTGGGTCTTAAGTCTGTTACCGTGATTTCCTTCCATTCCTGCAAGATTTGCTGGGCAGAGAGAGACTGACTTTCAGACCCAGAAGTAGAAGATTTCTCACCAACATAATTCAGAGAGTAAAACAAAAATAATTTTGTGCTTTAGTCCTCCTCACCCTGCCAGCACTAGAGAATTGCAGAAGGAAGGAAACAGAGAGAAACATTACAGGAGGGTGAAATGTGCATTGGAACCTGATAGCATGTGGCCCTTTGGTGTCCCCTACATATGTGCACGTGTTGAACACACCTGTCTATCTGTGCAAACACATGCAGACAGGTTAAAATTACAGCACGCGTTGGGGTGACGTAGTGGCACGTGGAGGTAAGTAGATACTCAGTAAATCTGAAGCGTTTGTTTCCCAAGTTGGAAGAAAGAAGTCATTTGTCTCTCCCCAGGTCCAACGCCGGAGCAGATTTTTGATGCTGGAGCAGATAGAGGCAATTAAGCAGATCTTTTACTTTCTGGTTTTGGCTCTGGTGCAGCAAGGCTTTTGTAAGAGCACCTTGGGAGCCCGGGACACCCACGCACCCCAATGGCAGCTCTGCCCTCCCCTCCCCCAGCGGCACAAATCCCACGGCGGAGGGGAGCGCTCTGCCAGGCAGCTTCTCCTTGTTTCACCCCGGATAAATCACAACTCCCCGCTAACACACGGAGAGTCAGCCCCACGCTGCCGAATTACATCTGCTCCACTTGCCTCCTTTTTTATTGTTTGGTTTGTTTTTTTTTTTTCCCCCTGGGGAGACACAGGCTTTCTTAAAGGGCCACACAGCACATGCAAATATCACCCATTGGGGTGTGCACCCGATTTTGTGTGAGAGCCCCGAAACACCTGCGGTGCGCATCAGCAGGGGAAATTGGTGCCACTGCACTGCACCGGCTCCCGGTGCCGGTGGCAGCCCTGACTTGCTGGAGGAAGGCAGGGACGGGGATGCGGAGGCAGGGGACAGCCCAGCGGTTTGCAGAGCGTGTGCTGATGGAGCGATGCTGGAGGAACCGGGCTGCTGGCGCCCAGCGGGAGGAGGCACGTTTGGAGCCCCTGGGCGAAGGGTGGTCATGGAGGGTGGCTGGGCAGTGCAATATGAGCGGTCAGGCTCCCCCCGATCAGTCGGCCCCTGTTTTGCAGCAGGATGGCCCATGGCCCCAAAAAGGCGGTTCCCACTGGGGTGCTTGTACTCCAGGAGTGGACTTCACCTGTGCCCCTGCAACTGGGGCTCAGTGGGGCCGTGGTGGCTCCGGCAGGCGAGTGCTGCCTTATGCTGCTTTTGCACCCATTTCTGTAAGAGGCACAGGAGGAGGGGCAAAATCCGCCAGCACGTGTGAGCGACTCATTGTGTCCCTGTCACCACTTTAAATCAAATTAAACTCCACAAAAAAAGAAAACGGTGTTTGTACAGCAGCACCTGTTATGCTGCTGCAGTTAGGGCTCCATTATAGCCCCGCACATTGAGACATTTCAAAACAAGGCTGTATAAATCCCCTCGGACCGAAAAAGAAAAAAATGCCAGTCAGCCGGTCTGTTTGGAAAGGGCTGCGGGCAAACAAGACTGACAGACGGCTCTCGGGGCTGAGTGCTTTGGCAAAACTCAAATTATACACCCGAGTCACTCGAGTGCACATGTGACATTCAGCTGGGGTATGAGCAAGCGCCGTTCCCGCTGACCTCCTCAACAGCTGCCTGCCCTCCTGCTGCACCGGGGGGATTCTGGCACCAAGCCTTAGTAGTCTCCAGTTTTCCGTAGGGATAATCCCTACGCATAATGCATTTAATAAAATAAAGAAAAACTCCTAGGACTGGTTTACAATAGCATCATTAAACGGACTCCAGTCAGCCAGAAGAGGTGCCTGGTGTTCTGTACCAGCAGCAAGCATTTGCAAAAGCTCTAATAACTGGTTAGGAGCTACTGCCTTCAGCAGCTTAATAACCAGCTATGGCTTAACCAGTTCATTCTGAACAAAGCGGCATCATGATTTCTGTACCAGCTCGATATGGACACACCAGAAAGGGCCGACCACCCCACCGTCGCCGTGCAGAAATGATGCACAATTCACTGCAAATGACGGGAAAGACTGTGAGGGTCAGAACTGACAGATTGCACATGAAACAGTTTGGGGCAAATCAACCGAACAGAGTGACGTTCACCCTGAGCGTGGCTTGGTTATAAAACCTTCGACTGCCTCGCACGGACAAAGCCCCTCTGCCATCGCCGACCACCCACCCTCGGCACCACGGCAGCGGCTCATTAAGCGAATTATCTCCACACCGATGAGCCCCTGCAGGCATTCATTGGCACAATAGATTAGAGCAGTTTCAGCAGATTTATGGATTTAGGGTTTATGGAGTCATTGATATGTGAATTAAGCACTGACTGACTGAGACTAACTCTTCAAAAGGAGTCATTATAATCTCTATAGAAATATAATGATTACAGTGACAACACCCTCAATGAAACTTCAAAAACACTTATTAAAAAAAAAAAGGTACAGAAATATATATTTAAATAAAGTGCTAGTTCTCAGTTTTTCCCAGCCACCAAAGGTAAGGAAAATTCAGCTTTTCAGAGGCCCAGCCCTGAGGATGGACATTCAGGTTTTATACGGGGAGATGTTCAGAAAAAGCCACTTCCCCTTTCCCTGCGAGCACCACAGCTCACACTGGTGTGGGCAATGCGAAAGTGTGGCAACTGGGAGAAAGCCATGGACTTCTAGCACTATGCAGATAAAAGCCAGCCTGTACCTGTCCCCCCCGCCGTCAAACCAAGCCCAGGATAAAGCTGGAGAAAGTTCACCCAGGAAGAAGAGGAGGCCAAAGAGGTTTCTGACAAGGCTCCACTGTTTTTTCTCAAGGTCCTTGTGCTTGAGACTATCCTGCAGCAATGTGGCAAACAAACATTCACCTGGCTTTGGTAAAGCTTTTGAGCACCGTACACCAGAAAAGCAAAGCAAACCCTGGCAATGGAGAAGGACAAGCTCCTGCTGACCGTGACCTCCCTGTCCTCTCTGCAGCAGAGGCAGTGCTGCGCTCCCAGCTCAGTCCTTGGCCTCAGTGACACATTTTCAACAGGAGACATCTAGCTGTGGTGACATGGGCAGCAGGCAGGTGCCTTTGCTCCAGAAGTGCTTTGCTCTTAGCCACTTAATTTGAATGACAGAGTAGACTAACTTTTCTTGAGTCACTCAGTGGGGCTTAATCCCCACTCACAGGCTGCAGGCCACAGAGGAGCAATCAGCCCACGGCCACCTCCAGAGGGAAACTCTCCCTGCTAAGTGTGATGCCCCATCTCCATGTGATGGAGCTGGTTATCCCACCTGGCACTGATGGACCTCAGGCTCCATCCCACTGACACACATGGAGTCGCACCACAGTGAAAAGCTGTGGCATCAGGCTGGGGTTTTGGCAAATGGTAGTGCAAATTAAGAGTGGAAGCACAATCCCGTAGTTAATCTGTGGTCACTGTCGTGCACAAAGCACTTCTGCCCTTCGATGTCTGGTTGGCAACCTGTGATGAATGGGATGAGGGCACCCTGATCGGTAGGACAGCAGCTTCTTTCTGAAGTCAATGAGCTGTGACATTTCAATCTCGAGGCTACTCCAAGGGCTGGGGTGATGGACTCCACCCTGGCCTTCATGATGTTCGCTGCAAGCTAATGGGCTACTGAGTGCATAACCTGGACAGCTAGTTTTTTGTGTAAAGAGCAATTACCATCCATCTACTCATCGGCTCACCACTAATGAAAAACAAGCAGAAGGAAATGCTCAGCAGACGGCACCACAGCATGTCCCTGGTGCACCAGCTGAGCATCCCTGGGAGCAGAGCTGCTTCCAGGCTGGGGGGGGAGAGCATGGTCACTGCGCCCCGGCCCCAGCTGCACCACGTAGCACCGGGGATGGTCCATGCTGTGGCTGGTGAAACGTGCTTGCAGAGCTGTTGCAGTGAGTGGTGAGCACAGGATTTGTAGCTCAAAAGGCCAGAACGAGGCAAACGGGGAAGCCTCTGTCCCAGCCACGCCATCCCCGTTGGCCTCATGTGTGGTCTGGCACACTTCGGCATAGCTCCTGGCGTAGCACACAGGGCTGGTGGCTTGCTGAAAGTGTTAAACATCTTCATTATACTAAGAAAGGAGAAAAACAGTGTGAGAGATCCTGCTCTTACAGGCCTATTTCAAATCTTCTCTGGGAGGAGAGGAGGGAAAACTTTGATGCTTATGCTTCAAAAGCACCCAGGATGGGCTTGTGCGCAGCTTTCATGGAAAATCCTCCTGGCTCACCTTTCTGCAATGAAATGAGCACTCGTGTGTTTGTTTCCCAGCATAATATTTACTAATCCCAGTGGTTTACTTCCATGGCTGCACAGAAGCAGTGTTGGACCCCGTCACACACACATCCCTGAGTCTGAAGCACCCTCCTCTCCCAGGCAACACTCTTGCGCTTTGCAGAAATGCGTCCTCCAAATGTTTCCACTCAAACCCGGGGGCCAGCATCCCCTCTGCAAAAGCCAGTCTCCAAATCACAACCTGCTTCTTCCCTGCAAACAGACTTTTCTGCTTAAGGCTCAACCCTCCCTCACCTTCCCCTACACCCTAAAAACAGGAAGAAAAATATCGCAGTATAAGCAATCTATCTCATTTCACTGCAAACCACCCCCCAGGAGGCAATAGCTGCACAGGCACACGCAGCCTCCGAGCATGCCTTTGCCTCATCCATCACTGACGATGCTGTTAAAAATATCAGGCTGGTTCCTCCGCTGCAATAAATCACTGTAGCTCCGGGGCTTCCTCCACCCGCACGGGCTGAGATTTTGGCCCCACCACGGGGTGAGTGAAACCTGCAGAAAGGGAGCAGGTCACGGCACACCCAGCCGAGGCCATGCCGGTTGGGCTGCTGAGGCTGGGAGCGGGGATCCGGCACAGCTTTCTGCAAGGGCATCGGAGCAATATTCCCCTGCGGCCTCAGCAATGTGTTTTTCTCCTGGCATTTGGAGCTGATGAAAACCTCGGGGCTGAGGAGAGGGTGGCAGGACCCCTCCATGCCACTCTCCCTCCCCCTCACCCCCACCAAGGAGCACCGTGCCTCTGGAGCCTTTCGCTGTGCTCCATGGGTGTTAGATGCAAGAAAATAAATAAGCAGGAAGAAAATAAATATGAGTAATAAACACAGAGAAGGGAAGAGGGAGCAACTAAACCCCAAACCAAATATTCAGAAGGGTCAGGAGGCAAAGCAGCAGTGTGAAAGCCTCACAGAGGTTAGTGGGCGCAGGGCATTAGGGAGCTGTTGGCCAGAAACACCCCTGCAGATTTGGGCTGTGCATGTCTCTCACACCATGGCTGAGGAAATCAGAAACGCCTTGAAATACTCTCATCGCAAGAGGTCAACCAACACAACTCATCTATATGACCCTCCCAAGGAGGGTGAACTGAATACTTGCATTTCACAGGTAGGGAAACTGAGGCAGAGGGCACAGCAACATGCTCCAGAGGTTGTGCTGCTTCAGCTGTGTCCGTTAAACCCAGACTAAGGCAAAGCAAGGACAAGACAAGCAAATACAGGGGCCTGCAACATCTGCAAGCTGCACAAATACCTGCTGGGAAGAGATCTGTGAGCCCCAGATGGAGGGAGGAAGGAAGGGAGGGAGTAGGGGACCTCTTTGGCCACAGTCAGAGCACAAGGCAGGCAGGAACTCTGCACCTAAACCACTGATCACAGATGCTTATAGAATCATAGAATGGTTAGAGTTGGAAGGGACCTTAAAGATCATCTAGTTCCAACCTCCCTGCCATGGGCAGGGACACCTCCCACTAGACCAGGTTGCTCAAAGTCACATCCAGCCTGGCCTTGAACACTTCTAGGGACAGGGCATCCACAACTTCTCTGGGCAACCCTTTACAGTGTCTCACCACCCTCAGAGTAAAGAATTTCTTCCCAGTATCTAATCTAAATCTACCCTCTTTCAGTTTAAAACCATTAACCCTTGTCCAGTCGCTATGCTGTCTGATAAAGAATCTCTCCCCATCTTTCTTGTAGGTCCAACTCTCCCAGCCTGTCTTCAGAGGAGAGGTGCTCCAGCTCTGATCATCTTTGTGACCCTCCATCCTGAAGACCTCAGGTGGTGCAGCTTCAACAGGTAGAAAACCACTGTCCCCTCTCCGTTGCAGATGGAGGGCAAGCTGTTCCCTTCCTTTTTTCAGCAGTCCTTTCCACAGCTGAAACCTGTTGTGTGGCCTCTCTTAACTGAAACCACCCTGATGCATTCAATTCCTCTTCACAGCCCTTATTTTCTAGATCTCTTAAAAGCTGATCTGACCCCTTTCACAATGGTGAAATTTTCTGCACCCCCCTCTACCTTGAGCCTCTCCAGCCCTACAACTTGATGAAACTCTTTGCAAAAGCCATGTGGAGAAATGTGCTTGCACATGAGTGGACTTCACTGCTGCAAGGCTCAAAGCTCATCAAAGGTAAAAAGAATTATATTAATCCCGTTTTCATGGGGAACACCAACACGTGGGAGATTTCTGCAGCTTCAGTCAGTCCTTGCTTTCACCAGGGCAGGCTGCACTGAGTTCACCAGACTTCTCGCACTGGCTCAACCCTTCTTTTCCAATAAATGCTGATGGAAAAACTTTGTTTTGAGGAGCATCAGTTGCATTGTCATTGACGTTTCACCCCAGCTACAGCCCTGAGTTCTGGTATGAACTGTGCTGGAAGAAGGGGTAAACCAGTATGTGAGGAGGAGCTGGCTTTGAACCTCAGGGTGATTTTAGTGTTTTTGGTTCCTGTGATTACTGCTGAGACAGGGCATGTACTAAGGGCTTTGCTTGCGAGCTGGTGTGCATCGACACGGGAAAGGCTGGAGGGGGTCCTGCCCCATGCGGGCCGTGGTGAGCAGCTCTGCAGCAGGATCCAGCAGGGACATCTCCGGGTATATCTCTTCTGCTGTGGACTGGGCCCTGAGGGTGAGCATGTTGGGACCATCCCATGTTGGGGGGAGTTGCGAGGTGCGAGAGCATGTCCCATGGCCGTGGGAACCACGGAGAAACATGCTGGACTTGAGGATGAATTTGCTGGGAGAATGAAAAAAGAAGAATCCCTTTCCTTGCAAAGTGAGTATAATGGATGGGGGATGGGAATAGGTTGCTGTGGAAAATGCCAAGGCCTGAAGGTTGTCACTTTTTGCCACACTGCAGGGAAAGCCATATGTGTTTGAAAGCCTGTGAGGTGGAAGCCTCTGTTCTGCCCCAGTCCTGGCCTGGCTCCCGTCCTCTGCCAACATTTCTAGAAATATCCAGGTATTTAGTGACATGGGGCTTGTACGTGGTTCTCCAATCCTTACCTCATGCCTGGATCTCTCCCAGCACCTCTGCATCCCCAGCAACCTGGCATCTGGACATCAGCAACTCCTCACCACTAGCATCTGTCAGTAACTGCGTTAACCCTGAAAAGATCAAGTGAAAACACTTTGGTACTGCTGCATGATGAAGTATAGTCAGAAAAAGGAGCCGAAGTGACACAGCCAAGCAGCTGAGAACAAGCCTGGTTTTCCATTAAAGCCAGGATGCAAATTTTTTATTGAATGTAGCTTGCAAAAATTGGCCACTGGATTGCAGCAGCCACTTGCCACGAGATCCCTGACCACACATCTGAGGCACCGGTGCCTTCACCTGGATTTGCTACATTCTTTCTTACTTGTGATTTCTCAACCCAGTTTTGCCTCCCTTTCTGTTTTCTTCTCCCTGGTTGAGTTGCCCTGGTGGGAAGGTCCAAGTTTAGCCTGGTCCACCAGCTTGCTGCTAGCTCAGGCTCAGAGCATTGATACTCAAACCCCCAGACAGTGATTAATCTGTTCTCATGACTGTGCCCAGAGACCCACAAGGCAATTAAGCTGGTGCTGCTGGGTGGAAGGTAATTTCACGATGCTTCCTCCAGATGGCCAGATCTTTTCAGGAACATGTGTTCCTGTTGATGGCAGGGCTGAATGACCGTACAGAGCGCAGCATGCCGGCTGGGGCACAAAGGCTGGCGCAGCCGGGACGCTGCGTGGCTGTCACTGCATCAGTGGGTGGATTAGCAAAGGCTGAGCAGGAGACAACCCATAGCATTGCTGGGGAAAAACAGTTGGAGGCCACCTACTGCAAGGATTGGCTTTTCTCTCCAGTTCACTCATCCACTTCCAATTAAGAGAATGGTTGTGAGTCTAGCATCTGAGGGCTGCGCCTTCCTGGTGCCTGGGAGGGATGGAGGAGCATCATGGGCTTGCGACGCCTGGCAGGGCTGGCCTGGGTGCCCCATGGCTCACCGAGGACAGGATGGTGTCCATGTGGTGCCCACAGCAGTAAGGACTGTGAGCTTTTTAGTGAAAAGTTCTCTGAACACTCACCAGCTGCACCGTGGTACTGCTGAGAAAACATACACCGGATACTGCAGGGCTGTTGAGGGAGCAGGACTTCTTGAAGACTTTTCTCTCCAGGGGCTATGGAGAGTACGAAGGGACAGAATTATTATAACATCACCCAGCCCCACCATTTTATCGAACTTCACCACAATCAGTGGGACTTTTTTCTTTGAAGCCCCCTCCTAGGTTAAGGAGACGCTTAGGTTTCCTTTTTAAAGAAAATTAACCCTCACGGCTAGCTTGAGGTTTATGACCTTAGAGCAAAATTGAAGGAAAATGGTAAACAACTGCACAACATAGTAAATTTTTAAATTCTCATGGCCTTATGGGGCCAGACTGCTGGAACCAGCATTGCCCTGGTGGCATTCCCAGGAGCAGGCATGTTCCTTGAGAGCTGCTGCTGGGAGAGAGCACTGAAAGAACTGCCAGGAGAGAGGTGACCTAAACTGTGGGATGCAGAGCTCCCCCGGGGTTGTGTTTACCAGCATCCCAGCAGGCCCTGGTGCTAACTGTGTTTTGGGGTAGTTGACAGCTCCCAGGGAGGCCCAGGTCAGAACCCATCCATGTTGGACCTGCTGCCTGCTTCGGCTGCACCCCAGCCATAGCAAGCCTGCCTGTACAAACCAACACCCTGTAAATGCCTGGAGGAGGAGGCAACTACCAACTGGCATGGAAAAAGGTTTAGTCGGACTTTGTGTCTGAAGGGGCTTTCCACACCTCAGCATGTGCCTGTGTAAATAGTTCCCTCACTTTTTCCTGCTGTCACCCTGCCAGAGTGGCAGAAGCATTACCTGTCGTGGTTTTCCCCAGCATGGCGGGGCAGTCTCTGGCTTAAATGTGGCTTTGAAGAGCCCGAGGACAAAAAGCTGAGCTCTGGGGCACCTGGCTGGGGGAGCCATCAGGCAGGACTCCCCCTGCATCAGTGAGCAGCCCTGAATGATGCTCTGCCCAGCCCTGTCATGCCATCAGGGCATCTTCCCACCAGTCTGCACTGCCGCTTTTCCCTTTTTAGTTGATCACAATTATTCCCACCCCACACACTTTCCATAGCCCGGACACACAGCCTCTCCCAGCCTTAGGGTAGTTACAAACCCCTCTTTTCTTCTCTGTGCCACACAAAGTCCAAATGCCACA
Source organism: Ibidorhyncha struthersii (assembly GCA_013398815.1). Classification (NCBI taxonomy): domain Eukaryota; kingdom Metazoa; phylum Chordata; class Aves; order Charadriiformes; family Charadriidae; genus Ibidorhyncha; species Ibidorhyncha struthersii. The sequence continues at coordinate 140,353 of VZSZ01011533.1, read as the reverse complement.
GGACTTTATTTTATTGCATCGATCCCTCAGTCAACCTTCTGATCTCCCCTATCACACTGCCAAGTGTCATGTTGGCAGACCCTTAGAGCAAAGCAATGCACATTGCACATGGCACAGTGGCACCTCCTGATTTACCCCTCTTGCTTTACACCAGGGTCTCAGCTGCCTGGGACTGCCTGGTGTGCCCAGCCAGACAGCCTGGCTCGCCTCTGCCCAGGCACTGCAGGGTCCCCAGGCTTAAGTCACTTACACCACTCAGTGACAAGCCAAGTGACTGTGTTTAATGTTGTTTAAACTTTCCAGACCCCTTTTTTGCTCCTTTGCTTTGAGTTCCCTCTGAGGTGCCCAAATGTTCTGGGGATGGAAGGATCCAGGGCCAGCGTCCCCATGGAAATAAGTGCCCTTGGGGCAAAGTGAGGAGCGAGGAGGTGAATATATAAATGCATAACCACAGAACACATCCCTTCCCGTCCCTCACCCATGCCTGGCAATCATTACTAGCACTGAGCCACCCGTGACCTCCAGAAATGGGGCAGAAGGGGGTGAAATGCAGCCGTTCCCAGTCAGCAGCTCTGGGGCTGCTTTTGAACCCCCACACCCAGACACCGTGGGGCTTCAACCCCCAGGGGCAGGACCAGCTGCCAAAATCCTTCTTCCCCCAGCTGCCTCAGGCCGGCTCAGCCCAGCATCCCACCCCATTGTCAAGCTCCTGGTCTCACTTCCATCTGCATCTGTAGGGTAAATAATTAACCTTGAAGCTTGGAGCTCTTCAGTATTTCACCCCCGCCTCTCCCCTTCTTTTAATGCCCAGGCATAACGAAAGTGAAACAGTGCCGGAGTCTCTCCTGGGGAGCAAACAGGTGAAGGTGCTGGAGGTCTTGGGCAGGTGGGGACAGGCCTTTTTTTCGCACTTCCAACAGCCCTTTTCCAGAGGGCAAGGGAGGATGGAGAGCAGTGCCGTGCCCAGAGGGAGCCCCTCGGCCAGCGCGGACGTGCAGGACGGTACTCCAGTCAGCTGAGGTGGGCGAGCTCACCCGGACCTCTGCCCTACGGCACGGAGCTGCCCTCAGTATCTGTGGGTCGCGCCTGCGTTATCCCAGCTCGCTGCGGAGAGGATCGGTCCGGTCGGCGGTCGGTACCGGGGTGTGTATCCCTTCTCTTTCCTTCCCTGTGGGCTCTCATCTTATGGTCCTCCTGCCCTGGCTCCCTCCACCGCACAGCTCTCCCCTTTGATCGTTGCTGCTGCTCTGCTCCAGCCACAGAGCCCCCGTGCAGGGCTTGAGCTAGGGACTCGGCCCTCTTCCTTCTGAAATCCCTGGAAAATGGGGTACCCTCCTCTCCCTCCCACCCTCTGTATGGGCTGTGGTGGGGTGAGCTCCTGAGCAAGGCGAAGAGTGATTGAATATTCCCCGGCAAGGGTGTGACGCAGGGTCTGAGCCCCGCTGTGCAGGCAGCTCAGCAAACCCACGGGAAGATGCAGTCTCTGCAGTTTACAGCCTGTGAAATAACCATGCACCAGGGAGAAAAACTCTGGCCAAACTTGGACTGAGGAAGGCTGAGATCTATTTTCAGAGTGCCAACATGTCTGCTCACTGCAATCATATTTCTGCTCCTGTGAGCTGGACAGACCTGAGACAGGCAGTTCCTGGGTGACCTCAAGCAATAGCTGTTTTTAATGATTTAAACTGATCGCTGAGCTGCCTTGAGCCTGCTGTGGTGAAATGTGGCATTTCCCATCCTCAGAGCTCTGCAATGTCCCCGTGAGCGGGCCATGTTAGCTGGTGACCTGGAGAGAGCCCTTTGCAAGGAAGGGAAGGCGAAACCTCTCTTCCCCCTTCCCAAGCACCCAGGCCAGCCCTCAGGGTGGGCAGAGGGGAGCCGATCTGTCTGTGGCAGGACAGGAGCTGAGCAAGTGCAAGGGATGTCACTACAGCCCAGGAGCACTGACAGGAGCACTTCTGTTGAAATCTGAAATCTCCTGCAGCATCCCCTGCAGCTCACGCAGGGGCTTGCTTGGCCCTCGAGATACCCGTTCTCAGCATGCCAGGATGCAGCGCGCTGAGGCAGGATGAGTGATGAGAACCTTCACTGCATCATACAGCCTCCTGTGCCGTAACCATGACGATTCGGAGTGCGGAGACTGCTGTGGGTTTGATGGAAGGGGCTAGAGCAGAGCTCAGCCACCCACTGGGGACCGGTCACCCCTGGGCCACCTTCTAGCAGCAGCAGGTCAGGGCTCGAGCAGGGCAGAAGCAGCAGCACAACCCAAAGTTGCTGTAAAAAAAGTGGCAACACCTCAGTGAGGCTCAGGAAGGGTTATCAATCCTACCTGGCTGGAAATCCACCTAGAAGAATGGAAAGTAAAAACATACCTTGTTATCAAACAAATGGTACGTTTACACATATTCCAGCATCTCTAATGTTTAGCGATTCCTTGGCGCTGGACAAATAGCTGCCACTTGCCTTATTTATGTAGTTAAGTAGAGCTTTCCAAAGCTAAAAGCAGGCCAGCACCTGGTGTCTGTGGGTAGAGAGATTGTTTCAGTAGCTACAGGCTACAACTTGCTCTGTCCTTGTATTAGGCGCAGGAAAGGGACTGGCCAGGTGCTCAGTCCAGGACTGACTTTGGAGACACAGTAATACACCATTATGAACATCTCATCTAATTCTGCTGTTTTATGCATTTCAGTGATTACTGTCAACCTGTTTGGAAAACGCCTTGTTGAAAGACAAGATGAATAGAAATTTGGAGTTAGCCCCAAGGAGCGTGACCAAAGAACCAGCCTCTCCGACAAACAGCACAGGGGAGGAAAAAATGGAAGTTGCTTCTGACCTGAGCAGCCCAACTTTGCACAGTAGGGACAGTGGGTTCTTTGAAAGAGGTATTAAAACAATGTTAAGCATGCGGAAATCAAAACGAAGTTCGAACAAAGAAAAAGAAAAGGAAGGTACTGGTACTTGGAAAGGAAAACGACTTTCTTTGCGATTCTCTAAGAGCTACGAGGAGAACAAAACCACGATCTGTAATGATGTGGAGGAGATTGGTGAGAACCTAGAAGCAGAGCTCATTCAAGGAAAGCCTCTTTCAGGTAAGAAGCAAAACCACCTGCGTAATTTGCTTGGCAGGGTATATGCAACCTTCAGCTAATTTACACTTTGTAATTCTTGGGCCCAACAGAGATGCTAAGGAATCAGGCATGTCATCATGGGGCAGGGACAACTGTCACCCCTTAAACAAACTCGTTGGGCTGTTACCTGGCCCGGCCTGGGCAGGTAGCCCATCACTGAACAGGCTGCTCTGCGGCCTCCACTACGTTAGTTTAACCATATCCGCAACCTACCTACAATCACCACATCAACCTGCTGGCTCACGTATCAGTAGACATATTGTGCATCATACATAACAGTCACCAATCTGCTGATCACAGTTTGGGAACTACTGGTCTGACAGTATCCAGAAGTGCAGTGTGGGCTATTCCTACGGTATTGCCCGCATTGCACTTTTGGACAATTCCTGCTTTTCAGCTCTCAGACTGGTCCCCAGATTGTGCTCTGTAGGTTGCTGCAAGGCCTAGAAGGGCAAGAAAGATGGTTTGGGTGTGATCTGCTTAGGAACTTCCACCTTGGTTCCTAATCCTAGAGGCTGCTTTGCAAAGGGACCTCTGCAGATGCTTTTACCCTCTTACGCTGACTCTCCATCTATTCTTCTCATAACAGCAGTGATTCAAGTATTTGTTTGGTTTGTTTTCCCCGGGCTGGTTATTCTCTTGCATTTTGTCAGCATTATATATATAGGTCTTGGTCAAATTGTAATAATTACCTTCAGCATAGCTCTCACCTTTCCCCAAGTATGGGCGGACTGCAATGGCTTTGATCTTGGTTTGAGCACTGGTCTCCTCCACCTTCTCAAGGCAGAGGTACCAGGAGATGGGCTGAGGTGAGTCAACGTGGCTTGACCTTTCCTCAGCCTAAATTTCTAGAAAAAAAACTTGGTCTACTGCACAGGATGGCATGGGGATCAGACAGAAGGGCTGACATCTCACTGCTGTAACGTGCTCTGCTGTGCCATGAAGTTATTTACTGCTTTGCACTGATATATTGTGAGGTTGGTAAGCTGGATCTGAGCCCAACTCATGAACTTTGCTAGTCTGTTCTCAAAGGGTCATAGATGAGGAGCAACAGGAAATGTTACCATAAGCCCTTTTCATCTCCTGCGATAAACAAGCTGAGGAATTGCATGAATAAGGCCCATCCTGTGCCCAATAACTCATGATTGGCCTAGACTAGAGCAGCTCTGTCAGAAACACATCCCATCCTGAGATAAATATGGCAAGCGATGGAGACTCCACCATGTGCACCATTAAGCTGCATAATGGTTAATTGCCTTTCAATTGTCTTCCTTCAACTACCAGCTGGCTGATCTTGTATTGCTAAATTAAAGACCCATTTAGCACCCAATATCACCTCCCTGAATAATTATCCTAGATAGTGATTAAATGGTGTTTTCTCACTTTGACAAACAGAACAGAATGTATTCCTTTAGTCTCTCACTGCAAGCACTTGTGCAAACACAGGATTCATATTAATTTATCTGGAAGAGACAAAGTTAATTGGCACAATCTCCCTCCCTTCTGAGTGCAGAAGAAACTGTAGCCCCATATAGGCACTCAAAGATCTGTGCATTGTATGCTGCATTAATAGTAGGGTTATTTGATGCATTTCTGCCTTCATACAGATACTTTTACACTGCACAGATTATTTGGTGTGTATGGTTTAAAATCCGTGTGCAGATAAGCCCAAGGGCATAAATTATGGGCTATGAACCAGTCCTTCATATCTTCTTTGAGTGCTGTCCAGTTTTTCCTGTATCTTTTTTTCATCCCAGAAGCAGTGGCCACACATGTCTAAATAATATCCTTTCCCTTCGCCTCTTTAATATTGCCTTATGCCCAGTATCACAGTGGGATCTCCTGTTCAGAGCATCTGTTATGATGCTGGAGATGGTAAGAGCTTCCCAGTGCCTCTCGAAAGCTAACAGTGCTCTTGGATCTCCTCAACACATGGCAAATACTTCTTATATTACCGGCAAGTAGGCAGTGGTTCTTGCACCAGCAAGGCTTTGAAAAAGAACTGGGGAACTCAGTAGACCTCAGCCACTTTGCGGGTAACAGTATTTGGTGACTTTCCCCCAGCCTCAGCCAACACCAGCTAGTACTGGTAGTGGGTGCCAAAAGCAAAGGAGGTGGGGAAAACCCATGTGAGAACTGAGCGCCAGGAGAAGACACCCACAGGTTTGGATCCCCCTCCAATGCACATACCTTCCCAAACCATCCAGGGACAGCAGTGCTTGCTGCTTGGAAAACAAGTGTCACTGGTGAGAGACAGTGCTTGGCATCTCACTGTAGGTTTATATACAGGAGGTGAACAGCCAGGTGACCCCACCCTGAACCACCCCAGGTGGGTGAACTTCACATACCTGACATGCTTTGGTGTTTCTCTATTTCATCCTGCTGGGACCCTGGGACCACTGTCTCAGAGACTCTCCTCACTCCTCGGCAAAAGGGTTACTGCAGATTGCAATAACTGCAGAGCTGAGAAGCTGTGGCTTCTGGTCCTCCAGAAGTCCCTTTTTTTGGTTGAGAGGAAGCTGAGGACCACAAGCATTCACAGAACATCTCCTAAATGTCTGGAACATGTAAGAGGCATCTTTCAGAGGCCATTTGCTGTAGTAGGCACAGGCTGGTAAGGATGGGCAGCCACGAATGGGCCAGTGTTTGGCTTGCTACCTCAGTTCCTGCATCTCAAGGAGTCCTCATAATGCAAATCACCAGCAACAACCTCTGCAGTTTGTGTTAGCATTTTGCTCAGTCTTCAGAAATGCAGGAGCCAGTTTAGCCATGCCATTAGTTAGGGAAGTGTCTTAGGAAAACTTGATAATGCACAAAATCAGGACAGGAGGGGAGCCCAGGGTTTGCCCAGGGTTACCTCTGAGCAGGGAATGTTCCCAAAAATGCATCAGAAGCATCCCCAAGCCAGTATCCCGTTCCCCCAGGGCCTTGATATCTCTGGAGGACATGTTGGTAGGTAGGTTGGGGGTAAACATGACCCTCTAGTGAGATGTCTGACCCGGGAGCTCAGAGGGCCCAAAGGGGTCTGTCCCGCTGTGCTCCTTCCCTCCCCTCCAGCTGGACCCCTGGGCCTTCCCTGCCTTCTGAGGCAACGTGCTGGAACATCCCCAGGACAGAGATGCTGTGGCCAATGCAGCAGCAGAGCTGTGCTGAGCACACTGGTATGCTGGGAAACAAGGGCACCCCTGCCAAAGGAAATCCTGCTGGGAGGGTATATCACAAACTCTTCCCGCTGCCAGTCCTGTTTCAGCTCCACACTAACAGAAGGGCAGAGCCAGGGGTGGTTTTATGCAGCCTGAGACCCTGGTGCCCCTCTGTGCAGTCTTGTTAGCCTTTGCTTGAGGTTTTCCTGCAGGGCTATAATCAGTTTTTTGGATATTTCCTACCTCTGAAACCAGCAGTATAGAGATGTGGCTCAATTTGCAGTGATAGCTTTCCTCTCCTGTGTCAAACAGGAGCTGGAGAGATTGGTGGGGGGAGGTCAGTCTAATGGGCACTGCTGGGACCTGGCTACTCACAGCAGCCCTGAAAGCCTCCCTGTGGGGCATCTTGTCCCGTTCCCAACCTGTCAATCACCTAACCCCTGCTTTGTCCCAACCCCTTCCCCCCTTCTTTCTACAGTAATGGAAATCAATGAACTTATTCAGAAAAGGCAACTTTTGGAAGCATTTGCAAGCATCAAGTACTTGGAAGATGAGATTATCGCTGAACGGGATGCTGAGAAATACAAAGATAACCCCCAGGAGTTTGTGAGGAAATCCAAGGACGTGGATTTGCTTTATAACTCCATCATGAACATGATCCAGTCCGTTGTGGTGGGAACACTGGAGCATCCCACTGTAGAGGATACCATGCTGACCTCCCTGGTGACTTTAATTGCCCGTGAAGAAGCAGCTCATCCCAACACAGGCACTGCTGCTGGCCCTGGACTGGACTTGCTCGGCACGCCCAGAAAGTGGAGGGAGGTGTGGAAGGAAGCTATCAACGAGAGCGCTAGAAAGAGAGTCCAGGGAGTACACATGGCATCGAAGGAAGAAGATAGTTCTTGGCTTGATCTCCACTTAGGTTTGCTCCAGAAACACCTGAAGGAAGATTTACTGAAAATCAAGTTATCAGTAAAAAAGTGCTACCCAGAGGAGTACCAGGTGTGTGACATGTATGTGGAGGCTTTTCACAAGGCCATTGCCTCACACTTGCAAGATCTCTCCCAGAGACCACTGGAATTCAATGAGCTGTATACCTTGCTCGACTGGGTGGCCAACATCTACCGCAGGTAAGACGCTACACTTGCCACACTGCTTCAGCCTCCTCTGGAGAGTGGCAGGGCCGCAGGGTGCTTTGAAAGCACCGAGCTATTTTCAGTTTCCTGAGCGAGCAAGAGAGACGCAGTCACTTCTACAGTAGAACCAGATAGCTAATCTATTAATAGGTGGGGACCAAGGTTTGTGGACTTGCTGCTTTTCACAGATCTAAATTACCTCGTTTTCCCCTTCCTCTCCCACTCACTGTTCTCACATGCCAGGAAGCTCCTCCTTGCAGCGCTGATAAACCTGCTCACTTTCTGCAAATATTTTGCAAGGTCCAGCAGCTGCTCAATGACTTTTCCAGGCACAGGGAGGGACCTGTGGAGGAGCCATGCCTTCTTCCTGTTTAATTAAAACTGTGATGCATTTGGAAACAGACCACGTTACCACCCCTCCTCCATGTTCGGGGTCAGACTCCCCTCAAGGTGGTGCCAAGACATCACCATGTGGAATTAGCCACATGAAAACAAAGTCTCTGGCTCAGATGTGTCCATTACTTGAATGGGAGGTCCACGGTTTTTAGGACCTGTGCAAGCTCCCTGTAACTCAGGGGTGACTAAAATATTCTAGGACCCACACAGACATATCAAACACCATCCTCAGGGCAACCTATGTGCGCAGGAGTAAAGGCAGGAATTCTTCACAGCAGTGTGCAGCTGCACATTCCCTCCTTTTACAGACAAAGGAGACATCTAAGATAAGGTCAGGGCATTATGTGTCCTCAGTTGTTTGCTGGGCTAGAACACAGCCCATCATTCCAGCACCAAATTGCTCCTAGACTAAACCCAACAGAAATACACAATGGTGTGGGCAGGAAGAGAGAGGCAGCATCCACAGGAGATGGGTCTACTAATAAGCACAGAAGAACAGCTATGTCACAGCAAAATTGTGTCTCCCCCAGTACCCCGTCTCCAGGAATGGCCTGAACCAGATGCCCAAGGATGGGACAAATGCAAACCAACTGACACCCCTCAAACAAACCAAAAAGGGAGTGAAGGCAGGAGTATCAACACAGTCAAACAGTGGGCAAAAGTGGACAGGGAGGGGGTAGTGGTGGAGCAGTGCAAGCAGCAGTGACATTTGCCCAGAGCACTCCCAGCCTGGGTTGCTTTTGGCTCAGGCACACTTGGACTGCAGATGGTCTTTGTTTTGAACAGCCCTGAACAGATTTATTCTGTGAACTTGCCTAGTTGCTCCTAAAGCCTCATTGACGGTGTGGTGACCATGCTGACATGTGTGTCACTCCCTCAGCATCACGGCACTGGCTGACCAGCTTTGTGGCAGGACACTCCCATCCATTGCCCCTCACGTGTCCCTGTCGATCTCATCTGGAAGGAAATTCCTGCATGTCCCTGGTCCCTGGGAATTATACTGCACCCCAGCATTGCAGGAAAGGGGGGAGGAAATGAGCTTCAGCTTCCAGGTTCTACACCAAAGAAAAGTGCCCCCATCATATTTCTCTAACTTGCTGTGAAAGAGCTTATTGAGAGCTTTGGGCGCTGCTTGCAATCACCTTGCCAGGTTGGGCTGTTTCCATTCGATTTTCCCATTCTGAAAGAACTTCATCCCCTCTTGGGACCCATCCCCCAAAAAGAAGAAACTGGCTGACCCAAACTCATTATCGATGCTACAATTCAAACAAATGGAAAAAAAAAGAAAGAGAGGGGAATAAGCTCCTTGAGTGTACATTTGAGCCAGTCCTTTCAGTCATAGCGGAGAGTTTGTATTTAGATCTGTGGTGTCCTATTAAATGAGCAGCAGATTCCTGCAGCAGCTGGGTTGTGTAATTCTCCACATGTGCAGATGTACCTCTCCGGGAAATCTGAACCATGACTGTGGGAACATTGACTCCAGGACACTATCAGCAGGCTGAGCTTTTTTTTTTCTGCTGAGCAGTCACTCTGCACCAGCCTGACCTTGTACAGTACAATCCTCGTTTGGCTCCAAACCTAACCGTGTGTTCAGCGCTGGTTTGGCGATGGGAACGCTTTTCGGTGGTTGACCAGGCTGTGTGTAGGACATTGCAGCTGTGTTCCTTGCTAACCAGGTGACTGCTTGCAACTTATTCAAGTGCCTTTCTTCTTTCTCCTCTCCACCTTCATCACCCTGAAAGATGCAATGCCTCCACGGTCTGGGCAGATTGCAGGGGTAGCAAAGTCACTTGTACAGGCTAATAACGGGTTTCTCGCCCCGGAGAGAGAAACACAAGCACTGCCTCCCTTTTCCTGCCTCCCCACTAATCAGCTGGCCGGATTACACTGCAATCCAGAGGAAAGTGAGTGGTAAAGTCGTGTGTCAGCTGAGCGCACTTTGTACTCAGACTCTGTAGCTGCACGTCCACCCACTGCTTCCATCCACGGAGGAAGCGCAGTGTGGCGATGGCCCGTGTCCCAGGCATGGGAATGCCTTCCAGAGGCTGTCCTGCGCAGAACAGGACCTGCCCTGCCACCTCCCCTTGCTAGGGATAATGCACAGGGAAAAACAACAGGCTGACGTGAGCTGTGATGTGACACCAGAGGGGAGCTGGGGAGATGGGCTAACTCCAAAGCAGCACGCTGCTACAGGAATTACCCTGAAAGGCATTTCGCAGGCTTGTAGTCAAATGAATCAGCTTCAGGTTGTTTATTTAAAAAAGTAAATTCTCATAGCACTTTTCATGTCCAAACAACTCAGAAGTCTTATGATTTCTAAGGTGGGCTGGAACCTTAGATCATTTTGATTTTGAATAATTAGGATTTTGAATAGCAAGGAAAGATTTTCTTGTTAAAGCTTGAAAACAAGCATCGCAATTTAAGCTTTAAGTATATTTCTCACAGCTTAATAATTATGTAGCTCATGCCACATGAATATTCCATCAGTTTACTTACACTCTGAGGCAACATAATTTGTTCGTTTGAATCTTTCCAGTGAACTCTTTCTGGGTCACCCTGATCTCAAACCAGAAGTCAAGACAGAAAACCTGTCCCTGCTGTTAACACCAGCTGATTGGGATAAACTGAAGAACAACTACGTCACTTCTGCAAAGGTGAGAGTTTTGACCTTGCCCCCACCTGCCCCCCAGGGAGGGTGTGGGAGTCCCGGCCTCCCAGGCAGAGGTCTGGGATGGCTGCATCATGGTTCCTTGCCCCACCAGGTGCTGAGTCCTGCCGGCACCACGCAGAACAGCCTTTAATCAAAAGCAAAAAATCCTGAACACCAGTTCTGGGACCAAAGCAAGCCATGAGCTTGAACCTGGACGATCACAGAGCTAAAAGGACTGTACCAGATTCATACTGTATGGCAGAGGCGTACCAAAAAGGTCATAGTTGCACTTCATCAGACTGAAAGCATTGCAAAGTCAGGGGTAAAGACATTTTAGCAGCTACTTTCATAGTGTGTGAGTTCCTCCAGCACATCTGAGGTTTGCTGTAGCCACACAACTTTGGGCTTGTCCCCAACAGAGGGCCTCCCCATGGTTCAGCTCCTCCTCAGAAGCCCCTTCCGCAGCTGTCTTTCTGCTGTCCTTGGCTGGGACTGCGTGTAAGACTACACACTTTCCTGGCTCTTTGCTGGGCTCAAACATTTTCTCACAAGCCATTGCTGAAACAGGGCACAGCTGAAGGTGAGCTCAAGGTACCCAGCTGAATAAAATCGGTACTGCTCCATTGTGCTGGTGAAGGATCATTTTGTTTCACCAGCAACAAGACTGATTTATCAGCCAGGACTGAACAGTGCTGCCACTTACACAAGTGGTTTTACTTCCAGAAAGGACCAGTTTGATCTTTAACCCTGACCTTGTGCGTTACACGTGCTGGAGAACTTTGCAATCAAGCAGTCAAACAGCTGACACAATACTTCTGTGCCAGGAGAATGATTCTCCCTTGATTTGGGAGTACCTTGCCCCCACACAGCACAGCACCTGATTTTTCCCAAGTTCCTGGGTAGACTGACAGGGTCTGGAGCAAGACCTTTGACTCTGTTTACCTTTCTGCACGGCACACGTGAGCCTCACACACATGTGGATGGAGCAAAACGCTGTGAGCCGCTTTACTCGTGCTTGCTTCGTTATCCTGAGCTGCATGTTTCCTTCCTACGTTTAACATTTAGGGGAAAATCAAAAGCTATTTTGGAAACATCCTGAGACTGGAGGTCACAGAGAAGTGGGAGAAGGAAGTTCATCCAGAAGTGAAGGAAAACCTCTACCACTCCTCACTCTCCTTTGATATTCAAACGGTANGGGGGGGGGGGGGGGCTCTGTGGCTCCAGGGGAACTGGATCATTACCTTCTGGGGTTGAGGTACCGCCTCCTGTGATAGTTTATGTTAGTCACGCACTTGCAGAATACATTAGAGCAGAAAATGCAGTTTATTACAACTTTTAGCTCTCCTGCTTGCCTTCTAGCTGCAAATTAAACCTGCTGTCAATTGTGTCAGCAACATAATAGGCAACTGATTTTAAAGTCCTTAAATCTCTTTGATTAGAAAGAAGAAAGAGAAAGGAAAAAAAGGCGGAAAGAAAAGGTTTGTTAGAAAAACCCCTTGGCTGAAAGAGCAACTTTGTCTCGGGGCTGCGGCAGCCACGGAAAGGCCGTAGGCAGTGACAGCCACTTCAATTTAAACAGTATAAAAAACAAAAGCTCCAACTAGCTTTAGGGACTACAAGGTAATAAAGCCAGGAGGGGTTTGGATTCATTCTCTTCACTCAAAGGGTTGAGTCATTTCAATTAAATAATACAAAAAAAAAAAAAAAAAAAAAAGGAAAGAGAAAGAAAGAAAATCAAAGAGTTTTGCCGGCTGCCGTGACTCATTTTCGATAGAGGAATATTACACGTTGTGTGATCACTGGGAAGGCAGGTCTGAATTGGATTAGCAAATGGGTAGGATGTCTTGGGAAGTGCCAGCGCAGGACTGCAGCCCGCCTCACTCCAGAGAGGCATCTGGGATCATGGGAATGGGAATCAGGGAAGAGCCCCAGTGTGAGCAAGGTTTCGGGTAATGCCCAACCCTCCATGCATGGCTGGTGTTGTTCCTGAGGAGGGGGCTTGTGCGGGCCCCCAGGGACGGTGCTTATAGCCACCCTCAGCACGGGGACATGAGGACAGCTCAGGTCCCCTTGGGGACCGGGTTGGGGATTGATCCCTCCGGCAAATCCCCCTGAAAGAGGAGGACGGCACCAGGGCGGCTCACAGCTCCAGTCAACACTGCGTCTAGCTCACGCTCAGACAGCAGGAGGACACGGAGCCATTAGGGATGAATGATTATGCCACAAATCAGTTTGTGCCCCTTGGCCCAATCTGGATTATTATTTTTAAAGCTGCCAGAGACTAATAAAAACCTCCTGGCAACAAGTCAGCTGTTTCCCCCTTTGCTAGAGGAGTCATTTTTATTAACCAAAGCTGCACAAGAACCTCACAAAGGAGGTTTCTCCCGTGCTTGTCCTATTCACTGGCATTTTTTGTGGCCTTTTCTAGATCATTGGGGAGCACATGAAGGTATCTGGAGCGATCAGCAGAAGCTTGGGAACGCAAACGCTTGAGCTGTGCCTGACAGAGCTGCATGAATTCATACCAAGGTCATTGCCGCTCCGGGCAGCACATTCCTTCCAAATGAGTCCCACATTGGTAAAAAAGCAGGGAAAAGGTCCGTGCACTGGGCCAGACGCTGGCACCAAGCAGGCACGGGCCTGTTCCTGGGAGAATTAGAGATCACAATGAGCCCAGTAATGAACAAGCAGCAAAACAACTTGGAGGGAGTCATAAACACACCCAGACGGGAGTCTTACGAGTCCCAAAATCTGAGGTCAGAGCTCCAGGAAGGAGCTGCTGACTGAAAAGGGATGGGACCACTGAGGTCCCATCCATCCAGGACTTTTGTGGCATTGGATGGGAGTTGCTTGCAGCTGCAGCCACCAGCAAGCAGCAGTTATGGACCTCCAGATCCAGATCCTGCTTGCCCAAAACACCATGTAGGTCTCCTGGGATGAGTCCCGCTGAGAGGGTTTTCTCCTGCATCCCATGACTACGGGCATAGAAATGGCTGATGGGACCCTCTCTGTTACAGAAAACATATAGCTAGGCCACCTTCTGAGTCTTTTTAGAACTTACGCAGTGTCCAAAGGACACAGGACCCTGCACCTTTGCTGAAATAATGTTTTTCTGCTGGGTAGTCCCCAAGTTATGGCCTCAGATCTTATCCCCTGCGACATGCTTTGGGGATGCTCCAGGGAAGGTTTTTGGCTTGCAGAGGGTCCCAGCACAGCGACACGCTGTCCAACCCCTCCAGCGGGGCTGTGTTTTGGGGGGTTCACAGCCACTTGCCGGAGCAGCAATCTGCAGAGGAGAAAGGATATTCAGCATGAATCAACTCCAAGCGAGACTAAAAATAATTTCACGTTAACCTTTGAAGTTTCCCACCTCCGGCAGGCGCTGAGTGGGGAGTTGGCTAATTGACGTTTTGCAGGAGAGAGGGTGGAGAGCCCGAGCGCTGCTTTCTCCGATCGTGAACCTGGGGCATGGCGGGTGTCCAAAGTGTGCCAAAGGCTTTCCCTTCTAAACCCTCATCTCCAACAGCCCAGAGATCTACACTGGTCTCCCATACCCTGAGCGAGCAGGGTAGTTCAAACCAGCTATTTGGCTTTGAAGTCTGCCTGAGTTTTTGAGGAGAAATGCAGTACTGATTTTCCATTCTTTCTTTTTTTTTTCTTTTTTCCCCTTTTTTCTCTGTTTTCCTCTTTTTTCTTTTTTTCTTTGTTATCTTTTTTTTTAAATTTTTAATTTTTTTTTTTTTGAAACAAAATTAGTGTAAAGTGCAAGCCAGGGCAGCAAGGCCTCCCAGACAAAAGGCTCACTGAAACTTAAGGTTTTTCTTAAACAAACCCGAGAAGCTGAGGCCAGCCTGAACAGGTTCCTTTAACCTGACAAAGAATGGGACCACCAGGCAAAGCCTGCCTGAGCGTGCAGCCTCCTGCCAGCGGCGCAGACCTGCCTGTAAAACAGCTGTCAAAACCATAAAAGCTGTGCTACACAGAAAACAGCTACCTAACACACCACACTGAAGTTGTGTGTGTGTGTGGGGGGGAAATGTAGGCGTGATGGATGCCCTGTTCCTATTCACCTGCTGTTGTAAAATCAGCCCTAAGGTAAATCCGTTCCTTGTGTGTTTAAAAGGGCGCCTATTATACTGCCCCAAAAGCCAGAGAAAAGAAGGGCCAGAGTGATGAGCCTGAGTACCACAGCCACAATTAATCCCTCAGCATGAGGAAAACTCAGAGATTTGGTGTGCTGAGATCCCTGGCACCTCTCCAGAAGTGCTGTGTACCTGCTCAGGCGAGCGTACCCCAAACCCATAATTATCTGCCATCTATTCCCCTCCAATGCACACACGTGTTATGACAGTTGGAAAAAACATGTCCGCATACAGAAGGGACAGGTTGGGCCAGCCACCAGTGTCTACTGACATCACCGTGTACACAGAAGATGAGCCATCCTTGGTCCCCCCACCATTACCTTTACCTATGTGTCTTCTCCTGCAGGTTTGGGGAGGAGTTCGTGGCGTGGAGCACCACCCAGGACAGCCCCATCTTTGCACCCTATTTTGCTGCCTACATCAACAGCTTCCACGACCTGGTGTAAGTCTGCTCCCACCGAGCCGAGCTGCTGCGTTGCTGGGGTCTGAGAGGGTGGCAGTGTCCAGAAAGGAAAGACCAAGGTCTCCTGGGGGTGCCCTGTGGGGTGCTCAGCCTCCAGCTCTTCCTCACCCCACGAGGGTGGGATGTTCCCCAGGGGATGCAGATAAAAGTCACTTCACTGGAGCAAAAGAGTGAAGAGACAGAGGTGGGGATGGATCCAGTGCAGCGATGGGTCCGGTGCTTGCGTGAAGGCTTTAAACTCATTTTCAGCCTGTCTCTTTCAATCTCAGAGGAGGGTTTTCTTTTGTTTTTTGTTCTGGAGCTTGGCAGAATATACCCAGCAACATGGTCTGACAGCTGCTTTTGGCACTGGGCTGGAGGGAACTCTGTGAAAGCACTCCTGCAAATAAACCCCTGCCACGGCTGCTGGCAGGAGGACCTGCTAGGGCTTTGCGGCTGTTAGAATTAGTTATTTAAAGCCATGCGTCGAAAGGCCTCCGATAACAGGTATGCCCACCAGCTCTGACTATTAAAAAGTACTTTCAGGAGAGGAGTGCTCTGCCCATAAGTAGGACGGTGCCAGTTACTCTGTGTCCCAGGGTCCATCAGCCCAGTGCTGTGGCATGTGGTGACACTGCACTTCCCACCCCACAGGTGCCCGCACGGCCGCCACAGCCCTCCAGTGCCGGTGCCATGGGGAACCGGGGCTGTTCATACGGCACCTGCCCCAGGGGGATGGTCTGCAGCCACGCAGGGATCACGGCCCGCCGAGGCCTGGGGGCTCTTCAGCTTCTGGGGTCACCCCTGCCATGCAGTTGTGGCGCTTCAGAGGCCAACCCAGCAAGCTGACACGCAGCTTACACCTGGGCTCTGGCCACCGAGAAGCTTGGGTTGTCATCTCCAGCCCACGCTGTTTCATCGCTGCCCGGCACTGCCTGCGGCGCGGATGTTATATGCCCAATATTCTTCAGCGGATGCGGAGGATTGCGTGTTGCGGTGTCTCACAGGAGCCAACGGCTCCAGCCGCAGTGAGCACTACCGTCAGGAAGTCTCTAGATGGCACGGTCTCTCCAGCAATGCTAACCTCGCCGACAAGACGGCTTTCTCTCCCTCCTCCTAACCCTGCAAAAAATTGTTCTCCCGTTCCTTGTCAGGGAGACGGTGGAGAGGCGGTGAAGGGAGAAGCCGGCCCCGGGCAGGGAGCTGGCAGGGGTTTGGGTGGCGGATTGGCCCCGCTGGGTTTATTCCTCCGTGGAGTTAAATATTTGTCAGTCTGGGGTGCTGAGTTGGTGGGCAGAGGTAGGTGCCCTGACAGCATGATTTTGTGGACGCTAGACACAGACTTCAGGTGTTCAGCAGGAGTTATGGACCTGAGCCCCAGCCTGGGGTGACAGGGTTGCTCTCCGGTGTTTTGTAGTCCTACTTGGGCATCCTCAGACATACAAACTAGCTACCAAGCAGCAATAGGAACCCATCATGCCCTGTGGTCACAGCAGTGGACATGGCACGTCCAGGGATGCTTGGGGCCCACCAGCATTTTGGTGGTGCTGCCTCAGTTCCCCCCAGAGCGTGTTACAGCGGGGCAGGGATGGAAAGTGAGAAGAAAGCCAGGAGCTCGCAATACCCCCAAAGCCCACACATGCTGCCGGGGATTTCATTAACTTCTCAGGAGTTGTGTTCTCTTTCTCGCTAGTGTGAAATCTTGTAGAAGTACGCACTGTCCCTTGGAAACTCCACAGGTTTCCACCTCCATAGTTCACCGTCTCAGCTGCTGCCGATAGACGCTGCAAGGAGTGAGTCAGCAGGGCTCTGGGGGACACAGGGTCGGCAGCTTTCCCTTCTCTGGGCTTTATTATTTACTTCTCTCTCACCCTGTAAGCCCCTCAGCGCTCTCTCAGGTTCCTGGAGATCATTTAGCAGAAGTGTTGCTCAAGTGAAAAAGTAACCAACCTACGCAACTGCTCCGCATGGTTTAACCATCGCACCTGAGGAGGAAATAGGTGTTTTTTTAAGCACAGTTACTCAGCTGTGATAAATTTTTGGTATATGGATTGTGCAAAAAGTGTCATTACTTTGATCCATTAAGTGTTTCCAAGAGGAAGTACTAGACACACAAATTTACTTAAAAATAATGCCCAAGATGCCAACTGGGATAAAATGCTTAGGGCAGTGTAATACGTTACATTTTAACATTAACCCACTGGTGGTGTCTCTCTTTCTCTCTCCAGATCAGGGTTAGACACAGTGTTTAAAGTCAACACTGAGGAACTGCAGAAGATTTTGGCAACTCTGACAAGGAATTTCACAAATATTCTTTTAAATAAATTAAGAACAAAAGCACAGGTAAGAGGTTCTTGGCCACACTGTTTCCTAAATATAAGGGGTATGGGCAGGACCACCGCAGCAGCTGAGGGTCCTTCCCTTGTGTCACCAGCTAGACCTCGTTTTGGCAGTGCCATGACATTATGGTCCTTCCGAAATGCATCGTGCCTAACATTCCAGTTCTGGGCTCCCCAGTTCAAGAAGGACAGGGATCTGCTGGAGAGGGTCCAGCAAAGGGCTACAAAGATGATTAGGGGATTGGAACATCTTT
>VZSZ01011533.1:108840-122599 GCA_013398815.1 Ibidorhyncha struthersii | reverse complement strand
TGCAACCTGTTGTAGGTGACCCTGCTCTGGCGGGGGGGTTGGACTAGATGATCTCCAGAGGTCCCTTACAACCCTGACAATTCTGTGATTCTGTGATTCGTAGAAATCCTCCTCAACCAAAAGTGACACTTTCAGCATCCTGGGAGTTTTTCGCTATGAGCAATAATACATTTGTCAAGCTGTGTACTTTAGTCCAACAGCAACCAAAAGAAAAGGGTATTTAGTGGCTTCCAGCATCTCAGGCAAAGCAGTGGGGGGAAACCTCACCCAGAGTGAAGCCCCGGGGAAGTCAGAGGGACAGCACCAATGGGACACTATTCCTTCTATCAAAACGTTTGGATTTTTCAAGACTTTTATTTACTCTTACTTACTCATAGATCTGCCATCACAGTCTGTTATCAGCCTCTTCAGACAGGACAGAATTCGTTCTGGTAGACGTGATTTTTCCATGCTGTTTCCATGGTGAAGAAAGACCGATTCTTTCATCGTGAGGATGCTAAATCTCTGTTATCGGCTGATAAAGCTCTGGTATCAGCTTAACTTGTGTTAAAAGAACTAAAAGGCAACATGCTGCTATGCAGTATGGGCTTCCCAGGTGCTATAGAAGGGGCTTTCTGCTCTCAGCTGGCTGGGGGTCCACTCACTCTAGCTGGTGTAACACAAGAGGTGGGGAAAATTAAGCCTTTGGTCCCACCTCTTTTCACTCATCCTAATTCACTTTCTAAATCACCAAGCATGACTTTCAGAAGCTAAGACAGTCACACAACTGCTCCAATCTAAGCCAAGCCCGCCTGGCCAAGGGGACTTTCCAGTGACTGCAGTTTGTCTCTGAGCCTAAGGGGAAGGGGAGGAAGGAATCAAGCCAAGGCATTGAGCAAGAGAGCAGAACTGCCGTGAGAAATGAGAGCAGCCAAGAGAAAGCATTTCTAAACAGCCCTCCAGCAGGCTGGGAGCACAGCAGGAGGGCACAAGGGGGGAGAAATAATTGGGAAGGAGATTGCCAGGAGTCTAAAGACAGAGATCCTGAGAGCTAAGAGGAGGAAAGTACAAAGAAGATGTGCCAGAGAAGGGATATTTTGAATTTGGCCCCTGGGGGAGTCTCTTCCAGGTGCCACCAGAAACCATTAGCAGATATTGCTGTGTTTCTATGTGGAGGCAAATTCGTTCTAGGGACCTGGCAAGCGAAATAGCCCACTGGGGACATTTGGTCAGAGCACCTTGTACCCAGGGCAGATGGGGAACGGTGCCATCACTCCCACATCATCACTGACCGTGAGGTATCAAGTTGGGGATGCTCCCAGCTGCTATTCTCCCACCGCCACATCAGGGCACTGAGCAGAAGGGCAATCTCAGTGAGACCTTGTGCAGGGTCTGCAGGGAGTACAGACAGCCCCCTGCAAGCACTGTGAGCAAGAGGAGCTTGATTTTGTTGTGGAAAAGGCTGGAGAGGTGGTCAATTACTGGTCTTATTTCCAACAGATTTACTACCAAGTGACTTGTCATGTCCATAGCTGGTACAAACCCATGTAACGCTAGCATACATGGTTGCACGCCACAGCCTGTTCTAGCCATGCCTGAGTTTCCTCTGATTAACATTCACATCTGTTTCTGCATCCGTACAGTAGGGATACAAATGTATTTACTTAAAGAAATACAGCTGGTGGATTAAAAGGTGGCAAGGAAATGAGGTGTCCCAAGGAAGCCTTTATTGCCAAAGCATCTCCTGCTCGGGAAATGATGCTCCTCCTGTCTGCCATGGGGCCTCTGCCCAGAAAGGGGACACATGGGTCTGAATTCCCTAGGGTGGAGAGAGAAACCTGACCTGCCTCGTGCTCCTGCTGCCTAACTCCTGGTGTGTCCTCACACAGAGTAGGTGCGCTGTCAGTGCTCTGTGCTTTTCGGTTCAAGCCCCCTGAGGAGGCATACAGCTGGGTGCCTTCGGCTGGTGCATCAGCTAGTCTGACCAGTGCCATCAGTGAGTTGGTCTTTTTTCAGCCACTCTTTAAGAAAATCCTGACCAAGGACTGGATTTTGGCGACAGAAAGGCCGGACTCGCTGGCATCAGTGATCTCGCAGTTCTCCAAGCACCTGCAGCACATGAGAGAGCCCATGGGGCAGGTAGGCAGATGGTCCTGCGCTTGAGCACAGTGGTGCTGGAGGGGGTCGCACTGTCATTTGCAGGCTGTGGTCTGACCTGCAGACTCCTCTCCAGCAGCGGGGGGCTGCTTATAACTGTGGGGACTGCTGATGGGGGGGGGAAGTTCAGCTGTTACCATACTTCCACGTGAGAATAAGCAATGTCTTTCCTTTCTGTAGTTTAACTATGGGAAATGATTCCTTTAAAGAGGAACAAAAATTTTTGTGAACATTACCACTGAACATATAATTCCATGAGTCGCAGTCACGGAATTATATATATATGCTCCTTTCACATCTGTGCAGTTGTGAAATAAATGGGTAGGTGACAACAGCTCTATATTTTAAATCTGCAAGAACTACCAAAACCTACTTTAAAAACAATCCTAAATATCCCCCTTTGCTACTGAGGAGCCAAACTGCCGACAGAAAACCGTGGGCTATTTCAGGGTGAGGAGTATTTCCATGGCATTCCCTTGGGTACTGCCATCTCTCTGTGCCAGAGTAAGGGGCTGCAAGCCACCGGCTCCCTTCGGCAAAGCTGGCCCGGGCAACACGTGCTGGCCCGTGCACTGCCTTAGTGCATTCCCTCTATGTCCTCGGCTGCTGCTAAAGACCTGAGAGCTTTGCCTGCCCTCTCTTGCTGCCGTGGTCATGCCTGAGAACCACAGAAAAACCATGAGGTTTGCTTTTTTTAACCAGGAGCTTCTACGTAACATTCATAAGTACGTGGTGAGGGAATACATAATGCAGGTCATCAAACCCAGACGGAAAATGAACAAGGACACACGACAGCAAGTGAGTGAAAAGATGAACCAGGAAGCCAGAATCCTTAATAATACGCTCATCGATCAGGTATGTGAGTTCCCTCCTGGCATTCCTGGCTTGTCCAGTTCCCGGAGGCGCAATGTTCCTGCTTGGCTTCCTGGGGACTGAGGTGGCAGGTTTTCAGGGAGGGCAAGCCTCAAGAAATGTAAAAGTGCTTAAAAGAGAGCGAGCAAGGTGGTCACTGCAGGTTAATGGTGCGGACTTTCAGCCTGGCAGCTACTCTGCAGTAGTGGCTTGTGCGTGCTCAGCCGGCAGCGCTCCGAATGCACCTCTGGGTGTTTTAGCACACTCCCAGGCGCACGGGCACTTCACATAGCGTGGGTTACATGCTGTAGGATCAAGCTTGTCCCGTGGCAGTTTGGTCCTGGTTCTGTTCCTTTAGGCCATGGGATGCACCTTGTCTCTGAAGGATCCCTGCCCTGGGTACAGTTCATGGAGATGAGTCCGGCAAGAGGGTCCATCTGGGCACACAGTCTGCGTGCAGGAGGGGAGAAAATTGCAGCTGTTTGCAGGTTTTGTGGCTAGGCAACATCAGGCTGGGAATTTCAGGGAAGTCTAAACTGGATTTATTGGATTTTGTGGAAAGTCAGGTGTGTGGGGCACTGAACCCCACCGGGGCAGTTACTTGGCCGAGGCAGTCCCTCTCAGCAGTGAGGCACATGAAACTATGAGGCAGTGGAGGGGGGTGGGAAGGCTCTGGCATCCGCTGCTGTGCTGAACCACAACCACAACGTCCTGTTCATGGTCTGGCTCGCCGGGATGGTCGTGAGCATTGGGGAGTGCAGAGTCGGGCCCTGGCAGAGCTCCCGGGGGTGCCTTTGCCATCGCCACCCAGTGCTGCCTCGGCCAGCACCCTGCTGCCCCCCTGGCAGCACCCTGCCTGCCCGAGGGCAGCCTGTCCTGCCTGCAGCAGGACTGTCCCACACCAGTAAAAGCAACCCACTGCCGTGTTCTGCCCTGCAGGTAAAAAACATTTTGCAGGTGCTGCGCTTCCCCCTGACATCCTCATATTACCTCCTTGTTCGCAGGGCTCTGACGCCGACTGGCTCCTTCCCGCCATACACCACATCGCCAATATCATTGGGGAGAAGAAAAAAGACAAGATCAAAGAGTATGTCAAGGAGCTGTGTCAGGACTATCCAGATATCAGGTACACGAAACAGTAGATGCCAGAACTGCTGGGCTACATCCCAAACAGTGCCAGCTTCCCCCGTGCCTTGACCAAGCTCTTCAGCTTCTCTTCTCTGCTGGTACCCACACATTAGAGATCAAGGTGCCAGCAACAGGGGGGAATCCCACCTTAGTTTTCCTTCTTTATGGCTGTATCCTTTCTCTTTTTTTCCTGTCTGCTGGACCTTATAATGCACACAAGTTACCTCAAAAGACTTCTCATTATAGAATAATATAGAGTAGGGTAGAACAGAACAGAACAGAACAGAACAGAATGGAATGGAATGGAACAGAATGGAATGGAATGGAATAGAATATTTCAGTTGGAAAAAGCCTTCAACAATCATCTAGTCCAACTGCCTGACCACTTCAGGGCTGACCAAAAGTTAAAGCATATTATTAAAGGCATTATCCAAATGCCTCTTAAACACTGACAGGCTTGGGGCATTGACCACCTCTCTGGGAAGCCTGTTCCAGTGTTGGACCACCCTCTTGGTAAAGAAATGCTTCCTAATGTTAAGTCCAAAGCTCCCTGATGCAGCTTTGAGCCAATTACCATGCGTTCTATCACTGGATGCCATTTTATTGCTCTAAATGAACTTTGTTTCACTGTAAAGCTCCAGGTTGCCTTTCAGCTCATCACCGCTGTTAGCTCAGCTTGCCAATTTGCAGGCTCCGACTTTGGAGCAAATACTTTGTCTCCTGTTCCCAGGCTCAGACCTCGAAGTGCAACAGACATTGACAAAGTTCAGCTGCAGTTTCTGA
Organism: Ibidorhyncha struthersii; assembly: GCA_013398815.1. Lineage (NCBI taxonomy): Eukaryota > Metazoa > Chordata > Aves > Charadriiformes > Charadriidae > Ibidorhyncha > Ibidorhyncha struthersii. Next base: position 117,700 of record VZSZ01011533.1, on the reverse strand, counting down.
AAGGGCCTCAACACAACCACTAAATTTTGGAATAAATTACAAATTCTTTCTTTTGTACTTTCCATTTGCTGTTCCAAAGCAGCATCTGCAAAATTTAAGGCTACTGGAAAAGTAAACAAACAAAGTCACTAGCTCTGTGCATGGCTAAATAGCTGCATATCAGAAGTTACCTCCTCTTCTACAGCTCTTCTGCCAACCATTGAGAAGGAATATCCGTGGTACAGCTTGCAAAAAAAACGTTCTATTTCATCAGATTCATTTCAGAAACAGACCAAAGGTTTTTGCAGTGAGTTACACAGTTCCTGCTGGATAACACACAATCCAAATACACCATAAATTTAACAAATTGCTCAGAACACTGAAGTGGACCCTCAAATATTCAGAAAAGAATTACATTAATAATATTTTCCTCTCCCTAAAACTGAGGCTCAAAATTTTTCATAAGTATATTTAACTTGAGTGGGTCAGATATACTTCGGGCTTATCTGTGTGGGGAAATTCAAGACATGGACTTGAAAAGGAATAATAGTTCCTGAGTAATTTCCTAGGTGAACACACCTATCCTATTAAAAAAAAAAAAAAAAGCCTTAATCTCAGTGGCCAGCCTAAGCTGACGAAGGAGGCAGTGCCTGTTCTGGGAAGGATGGGGGAGGTAAATGATGATTAGTCAGGCTTAGCTATTTGAAAACATTTTTCCAGGCAGAGAAGCCATTTACAAGGTTGTGATTTGTGGTGCTTTTTCATCATTAGCCTTAGACCCAAGCCAGGTTTTAAGGCTCGTCCTCTTGGTTGATCTATTTCCTGGCTTTCCATTATTGAGTAATATTATTTTAAACAATTAAGTTTGGAAAACGAGGCGGAACCTGCTGGACCTGCATTGCTTCCTGTTCAGGTCTCTGTTAATTCTTCCCCTAAGCTCTCAGAGACGGTGCTGAATTTGTATATACTGATATTACTGGAACAGGGTATGTTTCCAAGTTGGCTTTCCTAGCTCTAGTCTAATTAGTGCCTGTCAGCTTCCTAAATATTAGCACTTCCATTACTCAACTCAAAATAATCATTAAATAAAAGGTCTGCAGCCTCTCAGGAAACCTTGCAAAAGACGTCAGGTGTGTGTGGAGACGGAGGAGGAAATTCCCCAGAGTACCAGCAGCAGGAGGGTGTCCCACCAGCGCAGGGTGGTAGAAGCTGATGCTCACTGGCTCGGTACCTCCGAAGGCTGCAGACCCCCCTTCCTGGTGGCTCCTCCAGCGCAGTGAGGGGACGTTCCCCAATGCTTTGCCATAGCTTAGCTCCATCTCCAGCATGGTGGTTGGTTGCTTTACCTCTGGTCTGGTTTTGCTTGTTGGGACTGAGCAAGGTCTTGTTGGTTTCTGTAGGAAGGAGCACGTCCTGGCGGTCCTCGCACTCCGGGGGCTGGGGCGCACCAGGAGTGGGACGATTTTTCAGCAAGGCTACCATGCGCTGGAGAGCCCTGACGATGGGGAGGGCAGCACACTCTTCGCTGAAATTGATGTCCCAGTGATCATCAGCTGCTTCTAAAACAGAACCAAAACATCAGTCAGCACCCTCCCTCCTCCTACGCTGCCTCTACAGCATGATCCAAAATCTGCTACCCTACCTCGCTCCTCTGCAAACGCAACTTTTTGACTGTCGTGGGAAAAGCAGTCATCTTCTGAACTTGCTACCCTGAGTTCCGAAACCCAAGGCAACAGATGCACCAAGACACTGACCTCCTGCAAGAGCTCCTGGGCAGCAGCTCCAGCCCAGACACTGCATCCACCCTGGGTTCAGTAAGGATTTTATTGCTAGGAGGCTGCTCTGTTGTTTGCTCCAAGATTGAGTCTCTTTTCAGAGAACAGGAGAAAACCAAAAGAAGTTCACTCAGAGCTACATTGAGGTTTGGAGTGTGTGTTGCACAATTATACAGCAGCAGAGCAAGAGCCTCCTTCATAATTAGTGCCCCTGAGCAACTGAGGGCAGAGCTTGGGCAGGGGTGTGGTAGCACCCAAGTCTTATTTCCTTCTCCGTGAACGAGCTGGCCAAGCTGGCATGACACAAGGGGGGTGACGTTGTGACCTGATGCCACAAACCACTACCCGCCTGAGGAGGAAAACTTTGGAGGGTAACCAAACCCCACAGCTGGGACACGCAGCACATGGACCGCTCTGCACTCCACGATGAACCCCGTGGCCCTTCTGCAGATTTTCCTCACTCGCGTGCTGCCTTGCAAAACTCCTGTTGGAGCAAAGACCTGTTCATGCCATCGCAGCCTCTCTGTGCGGGCAGACATGCCTGGCTCCGACATGCCATGTGGAGGGAGGCTCCGAGTCCTCCTTGCCCTGAGGAAAAGGGCCACCATGCCCCTAATCAATTTTCTTGTATGATCAAATGTATTTTAACTAATCTGGTACACTCTGACTGCAGTATGAAACCTAACGTGAGGTGGACATGCATAGTGCTACAGATCGGATCCTCATCTGGTGTAAACCAGCATCACTCCATTGATGGGCATGGAACACCACCAGTTTAACTCCATGAGGGATCCAAAGCATTACATTCAGCATCTGCAGGGGAGACTAAAAGAGACATTCAGCAGCCTACAGCCATACAAATCTGATTTTATTTAATCCAATTTATCCTTTAGGTTGCTCTCCGCAGGAATTAATCCGAGACTCTGTACAGAGACATGTTTACAATCTATCAATTAATATGATAAATGTGGACATGGCATAGCCTTGAACACTAATTTGTCTGCTGTAGAGCTTAAAGCATCAGTAGTGAGCCTCTTTCATCTCCCTTGCTCCAGTTTGCCCCAGTATAAATTTCAGCCCAGGGGAGCAGCAGGCGCTGGTAACAGGCCAAGGGAGCTGTTGTGATGGATAGGAAATACAGAGTGCATCGTTAAGTCACAATCGTCATATGAAAATTTTTCTGAGGTAGACTTGCTACCTCCACAGTCAAGATGAGGTGTTTTTCTAAAGACGGCTTTGAAATATTTGGTATAAATTGAGAGCTTGAGGCAGGAAATCCTGGGAGGAATTTTCTGCCCTGCATCAGTCCTCAATACAGCTCATGACAATTCCTGCAAATCCTTGGCTTGGTGACTGTATTTGCTATGAAGAAGGAGAAGTAAACTATCATCTGCATCTCCTGGCATGTGTGCGGGGCTCAGGAGCACTTTGGAGCTCCCCCTCCCTGTCCTGGGGACATGGTGCAAGCAGGGAGCCCCAGGTTACACCCCCCCATGGGTGGGTGAGCTGCATCCCCCCTCCCAGCAGAGTGGAAGGGCATCAGCACTGAGAGATTTACATTCAATGTCAAAAGTACTGACTAAGTAGGGGGGATAAAAAGGGGATTTCAACTTTCGCATCCTCAGTCTGAGACATCTAAGACTGGATTTTCAGAGGAGTGCAGGATTTGAGGCGCTGAAGCCTCAGCAGGAGTTTTAGTGCATCAGAAATTTCCCTCTGCCCTGTGCTCCTCTCTGATCCAAGCGCCTCACACAAGGCATCTGCAGCACAGACTTTTTCTCAAGTGCTTTAAATGTACACTGGGTTTTCAATCTTATTATTTTACTGAAGGTCTCTCCAAAAAGCAGCTGCCTTTCCTCAGGCTCCATCTGCCTGGCCCTGGGATTAGATAAGGCTCTCGGCTTCCGTTTTCTAATAAAAGCAAGTTGCTACCCTGAAGTCATGAAGGAAAGCTGGGCACGATGACCTGCCTTTTGTCACAGCCTCTCCTGGGACGCTCGGATCCTGCATCCTGGCCTCCTGTAAGCCAGCAGCGGGGGCACAGCCTGCTGCCTCCGGGAGCTGCTGTGCTCCTGCTCCTTGCTCTGAAGCCAACCGGTTTAATGCTGACCCCACTAGGGAGAGACTACAGTTCAGTCCCTGTCCTGCCCCAATGCTGGAGAGGGAACTCCAGGACAGGGGGGGAGCGGTGTGTGTTGTCCCCCCCTCCCGGGGCAGAGGGATGCTCAGTCTGGGCTGCAAAAGCAGCTCCTGGAGATGCCCAGGCAAGGAGAGAAGAAGGGCTATGCTCTCTGCTGCTGTCCAGCCATCTTCTGTCAAACACCCGGTGTTGATTAGGACCATATTTTACATTCCAATAAAAGAGAAGAAAGGCCTCCCAGGGATTTTATTGTGAAATATGTTGCTTTTGTAGGAAAGTGCCAAGGAGCTCACTTATTACCCCGTTAACTCCCTCTGTTTGCTGTTTCCCTGTGGTTTCCACCATCAGCCCTGTTCCTACCCCAGCACGCAGTTACATTCTCCACCGGGAGACGCAGCTCCCTTTTACCCTGGAGTGCCCAAGCTACCAAGTGCAGATACATCCTTCTGTGAATAAGGCTTTCTAAAAAGTATCCAGCTAAATGGAAAAGCCAAACTCTCTCCAGATTTAGCTTCTCAGGGGTGAACACTGTATTTCGGGGGGAGGCCTAGCATAGCTCACAGCACTGTGTGGGTGGTGACAGATTATTTTTTTTTGTTTCAGAGGTCTCTGCTGTTTCACGATATTGTTTGTTTCTGGTTTGGGGTGAAAAGGAGTGCTTCCAGTACTCTCTGTCCAAGGGAATAGCGTCTGCAGCCAGGGTGGCCCACAGGCTAGTGTTTGCCGTCTGAGACTGGCCTTCAGGTACCATCGTTTCAGCAATTTGGTGAAATTATCTTTTCCTGGAAGCAAAGTGCCACTCCATTGCCCACCACCAGCAGCTGGAGAAGCTCCAAACTGCCCATCCGAGCACCTCCAGCCTGCAGCAATCCCCTGCCAGTGGAGACAGGCAGCAGCCATCCATGGCTCCTGGCTCCTCTCCCGAGCTCTGCCGGTGCTGGTGCTCATGCAGGTGCCCAGCTGGATGGGCAGGCACTCGTTGTGGGCATCAGCAAGATGGAAAGCAGGAGCCAGGCTGGCAGTCACCACCTGCGTCAGCCCATGCCCCACCACAAGCAGAGATGCTCTGTCTGCTGTGCAGGTACTGGATTAGGCAGAATTTAGGTTTCAGGCACCGAATTTGGCCCTTACTCTCAATTTTTAATTATTCTGCTAGGAAAGGGAAGAACTAGGCTGCTTTAAGACACAGAAAACAGGTTCACTCCAAGCAAGAAAGTGATAAAACTGAGACAGTGCAGTGAAAGCTCAGGAAGCTGTCCCTGAGCTGAAGATCCTAATCAATCAGTCAAAATATTCCAGAAAAAAGCCTTTTAGTCCAGCAGCATATAATGCTCCCTGCCATATGGTATCTTTCAGCAAAGAGCTCTCAACTGGCTTAAAATATTAAGGATGTCCAGAGAGAAGTGGATTGCAGTATTACATCTACTTTACGAGCCGGGCAGTGTGGCCTCAACACCACCCAGCAAACACGGCCGGGAAGAAAAGAGGTGCCAGGACATTATTATCTATGGGGTGGCTTTACTTTTCAGCTACTGACTACTTCGGTAATTAGGTATCACGGTTCTGCAAAGTGCCGGTGTTTAGCAAACATATATCTTCTGCACTTTGCATATTTCTCTATGCAATTTTGCCGTGGTTGGATTTACTGCCCCAAAGCCAGTCATTTCAGTTCTCCAGGCGCTGGGCAGACACAGGAGTGCTCTGCTCAGCTTCACCGTGCACTTCCATCCCTTAAGGACATTTTTATGTAAAACTGCTAATGATGACATCATAACATTAGCCCACCTCTCCCATTAAACCTGTGCAAGAGATCAGTTATTTTGCCGGAGCATTTATTGGACATCGCGATATTACCATGGTAAGACAGTATTGGTAAAAGGTAAAGACTGATGTAAATTAAGGTGTGGCAAAAGTGGATTAAGATTAACTTTTAAAGAACTACAAGAACTTTCTCTAGTCCCACAGCCATGTAACTATTTGCCTGAGGACACTGAGTAAACGCGAACTCTGCCTCCCTGTATTCATCCCTGTCACACAGGGCACTGCAAACAGCCTCTAATACTCTTCCAATGAGGCACTCGCCATTTATATTTCTAAATTTGTATCAAGTCATTCAATTACTTTAGCCCACAAAAAGAAGTAACACATAAAGCAGAGAAACCTCCAGGAAAAGACTGTTGTAGTATTTTTTCCATCTTCATACTACCTAAGTGAGATTCTCAAAACGCCCGTGTAAGGCTTTCGCTGTTAACCCCACGGAGATTAAACCTCTTGCTAAATGAGGCAGAAAAAGTGAACGACAGATCAAAGATGAGCACCTAAGTCCCAAGATGTCTGACCAGGCATAGTTTATGTTTGGCCATGCATGAAATTGTGCCTGCCAGGACAAGTAGGTCCGTAGCCTGAGCTCTGTAACGAGTGTGGCGCTGGGGAGCTGCCATGGGCTTTGCTCCAGGATGCAGGATTATGCCTTGGTTCCCAGGGCTGTGGCAGGCTGGCATCAGGCGAGACAGAAAACCTTTTTTTTTTTTTTTTTTTTTTTTTTTTGCGAACAGCGTTACACAAGTACAGAAAAAGCAAATCAAGCCAAAAGGCAGAAGGGGGTGGTTACAGAGCTTGCCAAGCCGAACCCCGGCTGCACTCCGCCCCTGGGAAAGGGCTGGTGAACAGCAGTTGGGAGAAAGATGCCGATAATCAGAAGAAAGCCCAGAAAACAGAAGTGATCTCACAAAGTGTACCCACAGAGAAAGAGAGGTTTGCTGAACATTTTTCAGCGCAGAGCAGTGGCCTTCAACTTTTTTCTGTCTATGGGGTAATAAAGTACTTTCAGGGAAGGCACAGAGATGATAATCATCTTCCAGCCAGTTAAAAAATTGATGCAAAAGGGAAGGAATAAGCCCCTCTCCATTTTCTGTGGGGATCAGGCATAGAGAAACAAGCTTCTGCTACACAAGTAGGCACAAGTTAAATGCAGCAAAGCCACCGTTAGTGCTGATGGGGCTGAAGCGCTGAGGACAGTGCGGCATCTGTACCATCAGCGGCATTTAGCAGCAAGCCAGGCAGATACCTGCAAAAGATGTGACAGCATGGCTCATGCTGCTCTGTGATGGGGACAGACATGCTGAGTCCTTTTCAGCAGTGCTGTGTGACCACACAGACACAGGAGCATGAATGCGTTGGTGACCGGAGCCACCAGGCTGATAACACGTAGTGACACTGATGCTGTGGTTCTCTAGGGCTGTAGTGATGCGAGGGCCCATGGGTCCATAACCAGCCCCAGGGGTACTGCTTCAGATGCCAACCTACAACATGAAGCTGCATCCTCGGGGCCCACGGTGCCAGCAAGAACAAGACCAGGGAGTTTCTCGTGCTTTCACATGCACGTATCCAACAGCACTTTCTGCTGATGCTTATCATGGGTAATCCCAAAACTAAAATTAAAAATCAAAGTAATCATAAAAGTCTGGCATCCTGAGCAAGGCACAAAATGCTGGGCATCATTTCCTGAGCGAGGGAGCTCACAACTTTACAATACATTTTCCAAAACTCAGGAAAAAATATTTCCTGAAGGAACTGTGCTGTGAACAGAAGCTTATTGAGTAGATAAGAGGCAATCATGGAATTAATCATCAGAGATTCATTAGCAGGAGCAAGGCCAAAAAAGCTGGTGTGTTTTGTCTCCAAAAGCACGTCACTTGCACACGTGGACCATCATCTTCCCCTCACAGCCCCAATTACAGCACAGGAATGCATTACACATGCTTTCATCTTGAGAGCCCTTTAAACAAATGGGCCTTGAGCCCTCCAAAGCACGAGCGAAAGCCCACAGTGCTTCTTTCCCTCAGTGATCTCAAGGCTGAATCCACCAGGCACATGTTCTTGCTAAGCAGCCGTTAGTCACCCTCCGAAACAAAGACCATTCCCTGGGATAACACCTGTACTCTCTTCGAGGAGATGCATGGAGAGAAATAACAGCCCAAAGGGCCAGGCTCGATTTGCCTGTGATAAGAAGTTCTCCCAGCAAGCTCAGGGAGGAGCTATTATTTGAAAGCACGATTGCTCGCGGCTGCTGGAGGATGCATGAGACATCGCTCTGACTCAGGAGACCTTCTTCTGGATCTGATGAACTGGATCCTGGTGGAGTAGGGTTAGGGGTGAAGGGTAGACAGCGAGGTGCAGAGAAGGGAAATACCAAGAAATGGTATGTGCTGCTCATCCTGTACATCTTCTGCCCCCCGCTTTAGCCTGCAGCCCAGCACTTCACCTGCATCTGCCCAGCAGGAGATGATGGCCCTGGGAAAGGTAATGGAGAAGGAGGCACCCACACAGCTCTGGTCCTACATCCCCTCCTACCTCAGAAGTGCCTCTGGTCCGAAGAATGGATGTGCAGCCTTGTGGCATCACATGTGAAATGCCTCTCTGCAACTCTATTTTATCTGAAAAGACAACTCTTTTTTTCCTATTTTGTTAATCATATGACTTTTGCACATTTCTTCACTACCAAACAGCACAAAGCCAAATTCAGCCACAGCACAAGAAAAAATAGATCCATGGGATTGTACCAAGTTGTGGCCTAAATGCCAACCCGATTATTCTGTGCAAGGAAAAAAGCCACCCTTGAGAAGATCCTGCCCTTGCAGTGCTGGCCAGGATCCTGGAGCAGCTGCAGCACTGTCCCAGGCTGGGCATGCCCTTGGCACGGCGGCACTCCGTGTTGCGGCAAAGGCTACGTACACCACGGCAAGAGAGCACCTGTCAGGAGCCCCCATGGTGGATTCCCACACGTGACATTTCAGCGCTGCCCACGGAGAGGGGGCTGAACCTGAACACACCATTTCCCCCGCTTTTGGCTCCAACCCTCGGGTCTGGGATTCCTCATTTCCCTTAAAATGCCTTTTGCGAGTGATTAAATACTGAAACAGCTCAAGGTTGTCTCTTCTGAGTGAATTAATAAAAAAAAAAAAAA
>VZSZ01011533.1:96435-108834 GCA_013398815.1 Ibidorhyncha struthersii | reverse complement strand
GGAAAAAAAAAAAAAAAAAAAAAAGAGGATTTGTTTGGCTTGCAACAGGGCAGGAATACTTGAGTGGATGCCTAGTTTTGCTCTATTAAACATCCAGAGCAGGAGAAAATCCTGAGTTAACAAAACTGCCTAAAGACAGGCAGCAAAACTCACGGCAATATTGTTCAATTCCCCAGAGTTACTCATAATCCATTGCAAAAAAACAACTGCTACCTCTCCACAATCATTTAACCTTGGGCCTTGGTGCGTGGATATACATGCCATTGTTTTAGTCACGACATGAAAAATGAATTGCATTGTTGCTTTTGCAGCTCTGTTTCTGGGAAAATGCTTGCATGGGGTGTACCAAATAGAATCCTCAAAGGAATATTATTTTCCACAGTTAAAAAAGAAAAAAGTAAACTTTAATACTATATGTAACAGCCCTTTCAACCTCTTATAAGTGAAGCTGCTTCTTCCTAATGCAGGTGGATAGAAGCCTGAAGGAGTTAAAAGTGCACACATGGGGCTTACCTTTAAATACTGCATCCAAAATACTGCTTTTGCATAGGCATTGCAATATTGGTTTTCATATCCATCACTCATCTTTACTTACTTTAGAGCTTTTCCTCTGTTCTGTGAAAAGGATGTTAGAAATACTACGACAACCTCATCCGATGCTGGAGCGGTTCAGGAAGGATCCGTGTCAGGCCGTTGCACTGTGGGGACAATTCCCGGGGGAGCAAAGCACCTTACCCAGCCCAAGCGGTGCAGGCTCTGCCAGGGCAGGGGGGGCAAGGAAAAAGGTTATCAACCTGAAGAGCCAGCAGGATTCCTCAGAGGTTTGTTGAGGAAAAAGGAATATTTAATTGCAAGGTCAGTGGGAATTTCAGTCCTCGGGAGTTCTGTAAATCTCATTCAGGAAAGAATATGCCAGTAGTTACAAAGAGATAAAGAGCCTCTCTCTACTGCCAGTAAATCTGATAGCAACAACTCTGTTGATTTCAACAGTGCGGGATAAGCAGTGAGTCCCTTACTGAGTCAGAGGGTTTGAAACACAGTCTATTGAGTCCTCACAGCCATCTGGATTTCCCCTGGAAACTTCCTTCTGTGCCACTCACCAAGCCTGAGTTTGCTTGGACACAGGAGGATAACCCAGCAGGAGAGAGTCCAGGAACAGCAATGGGCAAACCTTGAGGACCAAAAAGGAAATTCAAAACAGAAGAACTTCTTGGTGTCTTGCTTTCAAGACCTCAAAAAGAAGTACTCCTTTTGTAGTTTCCCACGTGTCGTGTGTCATCCCCCCCCCCAGCCCGCCCAGTACTTTCCACCATGTGGTGATGGGGAAGTTTATGGGCAGCCTTTCCTGCTGAAGAGAGAGAGAGAGATACTCCATGACAGCAAGTCCTGGGGCAGGGAAGGTGCCTGGGCTGGGGGAAAACAACCACGGTGAAAAGATGTCCTGATTAGTCCCACCAAATCTAAACATGATGCTACTTACATCATAAGGGCCGGCTAGGATTTGGTACCATCCAGTGACCTTTGGGATCACTGTTGCCTTCCCTAGCCTAAAATTAGGCTTCTCAATCACCCCCTGCACACAAGCTGTGTGCCAGCCTGAGCACAGCCTTTGGCATCCGGGGAGGACCCAGGAGCTGGGTACCAGTGAGGACAGGCATGTCCCAGCCCCGGCTTTTAAACACAGATGGGCACATTTCTCCCGCGCCCGTGGGTGGCAGGTATTCGAGCAGCTCCGCCGACGCGACTGAAGCAGCTCTGGCTGCTGCGGGGCGGTTTTGGCAGCACCAGGGCTCAGCTGGCAGCGCCTGTTTTGCGGTGGCTGTCGAGGACGGCTCGGCTCACAGGCAGCCCAGTGGGAGCGTTAGTCTCAAGCTGGGTTTTGTGTTCGAGACCTGCCGCTGCAGAGCAGGCGCGTCAGGACCAGGGGATGGGCAACTCAGCCCTGTGCTGTGCTGCACAGCTGTGCTATCACATCTGGGAGCACATCACGGAGAGCGGGGATGTCCGATGCCGCCCAGGAAGTGGCTTCTCGCACCATTTCTTGTAGCTTAATTAGTGAGGCTGTTGCCATTTGCCTTCCCTCAGCCCCGGGCTGTGCCAGCCTCTGAGGGCATCCGAGTCAAAAGTGGTCCCACCTGAGTGAACTCTTGTTAATGCAGGAGCACTGTGAGAAAAACAGCATGCATCTTCCAAGCACACATACACACACACAGGCTTGTCTAGCGCTACAGAGCACTGGTCCTTGTGTGTTTGTGCTGCTCCCCGCCCCCCCGCCAAGGGCGTTAGGAAGACGTAAAGAGAGAAGCAGTGTTATATAAAGAAGCAAGAGTAAGCTGGGAAAAATAAAGAACTATGGGGTAGCAAGTGCTGGAGTACCTTAAAAACAGGGTAATAAAAAAATACGGTGCTTTTCTGTCAGGATCTCTGAGGCTTCTCTGCAGCAGTGGCGTTTCCCAAAATCTTCTGTGGTACAGGCAGATGCGACACCCCCCGACTTCCCCAGCCCTGAGCTCTTGCAAATCCTCTCTGAGCACCTCGCCCAGCCCCATCCCAGCCCTGAGCCCAGTGCCGTGACCCCACAGCATGCCCTCCATTTCCCGATGGGAGCAGGATGGCAGGAAGAGTGAGTTCCCACTCCTCTGGAGTGAGTTGTGCTGAGATGACTGCACTTACACACCAGGAAAACGCACTTTGAATTTCCTTCGGGTGAAGAGGAAGAAGCTACACCCTTCCCTTAACACCCACCACTCCTCCCTGAGTCACTGCGCAGCAGAAGTTTAGGATGCCCGTCGGTCAGCCTGCCAGCAGCGGTGGGAGAATACCACTACCTCCATTTCATGGAGAAGAGCGATTTGTCCCATGAAGCCACTCGGCCAAAGGTCCAGGGATAGCAAACTGGGAACATTCCGCTCTCAGGGCTGTCAGGACAATGGGACCTCACTTCCAGCACAGGATGTCTCCTGCCTGCTGTGAACACGTCAGGGACAGCTGGGCCCAGCCAGAAGCCTCCGCTGTGGACCCCTCCTCCAGTCTCCGTGTCAGGGGGAGGGTGGCAGAACAACCTCAAAAATGCACACCTCCCTCCCACAAATATCAGGAGGAGGGTGCCAGAGCAGCCTTAGAGACAGATGGCTCCTCCACCAGAAATATCATGGCGAAGTGTCATCAACCTCAGCTATGGACCACTCCTCGAGCAGAAATATCAGGGTGGGGCTGCAGACCACGCTTGCATACAAGCCCTTCCTTTGATGAAGATTTAGGCCATTCCTGTCCATTTTGAATTGCTGGTTCATTACTCAGACATGTAGGATTTTTGATACCAGTCGAAACTAAAATCGGGAAAGTTCTGCATGGTTAGTTCGGTTCAGGTGCGGCTGGAAAGGCCAAAACTATCACCACGTGAGGTTTGTATCGCTGCTAGCAGAGTTCTCAAAAGAGGTTCACACTTTTGAAGCTACCAAATCACAGCTTTGTTGTACATCAAGCCCCCAACACCCACCTCCCTCGAATAGACCTGGGTAAAAACATGTCTATTCACCATTTAGGGAAGAAGAGAAGGTACCCAGAACTATGAGAGAAGGATGAAGATACACTGCTGCAGTGGCTGTTGCTGATGAACATGGTTGTTGAAGGTTGTCCCACTTGCCTTTCACGTCTAGATTCAGCAAATCCTGAGTAGATCGATCTTCTCAGCACAAGGGCAGGCTTTTGCCTGCAGCAACAGGGTCCATGTTGGAAAGAGCAGAGCATTTTGCAGGAAGAAGGGGATTTCTTTTTGACCTGAGAACACCAGTTTGGGTGAGTCCTTCAATACTTAAATATTCCACATTGTTTGGCATTAAGGTGTTGAGTTTAGGTGTTGCTTTTGACCAGTAAGATATTACTAGAATTGGCCAGCTTAATGGTTTCCTTTAACCTCAGGCTGAGCCATCACAGACATGAGGGAAGAGTCTGCTCCTCACCTACCGCAATACATAACCTGCAGAAGGAGATCCTTAGAACAGGCTATGAGTAGGCTTCAAAGACAGCAGAAATCTGTCCCTTGTGTTTCTGTGAACGTTTTGAAATCCAAGGGATGTTGTACTTAAAACTTGACTTAACACATGTCTACGGACAAAGGATTCGTTGCGAATGGATAATGATCAAGGGTTGTGGGGCACAAATGTAAACAAAGTTGGGCCACAGAAGTAGTTCATGAAATAAAAGGAAAAATGAGAGGCTATATATATCCTATCATGTCACAGGAGGTGACTCAGACTGGCTAGAAACAAGAGTCCCATCAGCCTGAAAGGTTTCAAACATGTGTCCCAGGAGGCACTCTTCACTAACCCGTTGAAGCTGGACCCTAGGACATTTAGAAGAAGTCCAGTTAGCTCCAACGTAGGAGGTTCTCTGTTTACTGACACACAGAGAAACTGAAAGAGGAAGCAAAACTTCATCCTAGTGATTTCAGGTATTGTCTAGGAGAAGTCATCCTTGGTCCTTCATCTTTGCTCACCACTACTTATTTACGTCTTTTACACGAAGCAGTCATTGCCTGTCACAAGAACTTTTCCCACAGGGGTTAGTACTGCATGACACAATCTGCATGGTGAAGTCAGGTCCCCTCAGCTCCCATTTCTCATGCTCTGTTCCTGCTACCCACAACTACCCTGGTCCTATGCTATAAGGCCAGTATTTGGGTATATCATCACAGCTCTTCTGAGCCTGGTCGCTGATGCAGAAAAAGAGCTCTTGTTTCCATTACTTGCAGTCATTACTGGAGAGGAAGGCATCTCAATCAATCAGAAGTAACATATTTTAGTAAGCACATCATCCAAGCAATCCTTTTATGACCTGAGTGGTCCAAGTCAAAATGCACAACAGTCTTGAGAGCTGGATCCATCTCCTCTAGAACTCCCACCAGTTACCAGCTGCTTTGCCTCAGCTGCTGAGCAGTGACAGTGCCTTCTGAGCCAGCAAGCTCTTCCACAGCTTAGTGACCCGCCATGTCCCTCCACTCAGGGAGAGGAGCTGGGGCCCCTCGCAACCTAGCTGCCATTGCTCTGGCCTGCAGATCTGAATGAGTCTTCAGAATTCAAACTTTCAGCCCTTTCTCTGACCCCAAACTTTCTAAACTTCTGGAGAGAGCCAGATAAATGTGGCTGGTGTGACCTCTTGGTCTTTTACCCCACAGACCCCAAATTCTCCTCTGTTACCCCTGTTTGCACATAGCCCCACTTCTATCAAAATATCCCACAGTAAACAGAATTAAAAGAGGTATTTCTGTGCACAGGAGCAGTAAAGTAACCAGCTATGAGCAGCTCAGGGCACAGCAGGTGCAGTCCCCATCACACACTCCTTCATGTGCCTCCCCCAGCACTGCAGGGAGCTCAGCCACCATGGTGGCATCCTTTCCCATCCCCCTCCCCGATCTGCTGCACAACCCATCCCCCATTCCATGTGGAAGAGCTGCTAGACATTACCTGGCCCTGGCTTTGCAGTCCAATCCCATGCTGAGAGCATTTTCTGACTCTCTTAAATTCTTCTTCAGGCAGCTCTACCTGGGCCAACCTCCTTGGGTGCTTCACCAGCTCCAGGAGGTTGTCCCCCGATCCCCAGCAGAAGGTGGCAGGGTGGTTGGTGCCTGCTCACCCAGAGGACTGCTGCCAGCCACCTGCACCCAGACCTGCTGATTTACTATCACTGAAACACACACAGCTGGAATTACTTAGGACAAGTGTCTTTAGCTCATGGAAAATCCCACAGGAAAATTAATAGTTCCCCTGTCTGGTAATAAAGGTAATTAAAACAAGCTTGAATAAAAATCTCAAATACCAGTCAATGAATAAGCATATTGAATTAATGGATTCCAGGAAGAAAACCTTTACCCTCATAACAATCTGCTTCTCGACACACCTTTAGCTGGCAACGAAGGATAACAGCTCTTCGGCATGCTGAAAGAGGAAATTAAAACTTCGCTTCAAAAATCTCCTTACCAACACCTCTTGTTTATGGTCTCTGCATTTTTACAGCTAAGGCAAATCTTTTGTTGTCTAGTGCAAATGATCCACAACTGGGTTTTTAGTAGAGAGACATCCCTTTTGTAGGTTCCTTCCCAGCTGAATGTGGATATGAGGACAGCCAGTCAGAAAGTCTTCGATGCTTAATATTGAAGAGGTGAACAATCCTATGCAAGTTCGCTGTTCAAATTTAAGGAAGCATCTGTAAAATTAAGTTACAGATCTCTGAAGTACCTCTTGCTTTTAAGTGTAGGTTGCAGCTGAGAAACAGTTCATGTATATTATGGAAGTTAAGTGTAAAACCCTGGATTTCTCAAAATCACAGACTTAAGATAGCTTCTTAGATAGCATGAACTATAAGCACAGAATATCAGTGTAGCCCTATGCAATACACTCTGAGTAGTTACAGAGCACAGAAGAATTCCCATGCAGCAGTAGAAGATGTGCAGCCCCATATAACTTTAGCTGCTAACCAATATCGTAGTAAATACAAGGCACCTGTCTTGGAAATCGGACTACATAGACAAGCAATGCCATGATCAGCAGGACGTCCAAGTGCGGTGATAGGTTTGTTTCAGGTAAACAAGGACACCTGAAGGATGACAACTAAGCTCTCAGTTTTTAGTTTAAGGCCCAATTACAAGATGCCTCTCATTCCGCTGTCTGATGGCAGAATTGCCCTGACCCCACTGAAGTTAACTTACAGAAGCTAAAGACAAGTCCCAGAAACGGATCCCACTATGTAAATCTACTCTGGGTCCCACATAAATCATTCTGTACAGACATTACTCCAAGAAAAAAACCAAGGATGCCCGCGGATTTGCAGCTACATTTGCTAACACCAGACTCCCTTGGGTTTTCCCACATCGCTCGCTGCAGGAGTCTCCTACAGTCAGGGCCTCCTGTGTTTAGCTGGGCATGCGACATTGGTCTCATAAAACAGTAACGCTGCTGCTGAGCCAAATGCAAAGACACTATAAATATTTAAAGAGAGGTTTTAGCCAGTCTGAGACATGTGTCACTGAGCCACTTCCCGCTACTGATTCACAGCACACCTGGGGACAGACACCCCTGCGTCCCTCAGAGATGCATAACTGAGGACCCAGGGTCCTCCCTGCATCTAGACCAGCATCCTCTGCCTTCAGACAGCCATGAACTCTGCCTGCCCATATTCAGAGCTATGTGTGCGTGTAACCCCCGGGCTATGCCACCCTCCCGGTCTTTCAGGAACCATGTCCATTTGCCTTCTGCTCAAAAGGGTCGTTGGATGTAGTACCAAGCTCACGTCCAGCTGCACAGTCCTGCCCCAAAACCAGCTTCAACTGCAGATGGCAAACCTTGCCTCTCCCCTTCGCACTGCCAATGGAGGAGGTGATGAAGCACAGAGAAAATTACTGCACTTCAGGGCCAAATCTCGCACTGTTTCATATTGTCAATGATTTTCAGACTGACGTGGCACCTGGCATTTCTGTCCCATGACAATGTTTTTTTCTGGCCACCGGTTCTCAAGCAGCCAGGGGACCCAACCCCGGGGCAATCTCAGAGCAGTACCCTCTGCCCAGCTGAGCCGCAGGCTGGCCTGAGATGAATCAGTGTTTTCCAGAGACCGGAGATCATGGGTTTGCCCATCGGGGCGGCCCCTCCGCTGCTGCTTCCTGTTTTGGCAGACATTGTTGGGGGGGAGGGTTTTTTCCCTGCTACCATGGTCTTTTTGAGGAGAGAGTCCCAGTGAGGAAATCAGCAGGCGAGCAGGATGCCTGCCGAAAGGCACTGACAGGGAGAAGCATCTGCTCTACAGCACCGTGCCAGCATGAACGTTGGCCCTGGACCACGTCTGCTGCTGGGGGATGCCCCCATGCTGGGCCTGCATAGCCCCTCAAAATGTTGTGCAGCCACACAGGTGCTGAGCGTGGACATCAGCAGCACCATGAAAGCTCATGGTTCATGCTCAGCTTTAAGTGTCTGGACCGCTTTTTTGTGTTATGAATTTGATCACAGGCATCAGAAATAGTCCTGGGCACAGTAACCAGGCACTGGGACATGCTGGTTGATCCCTCCCTGCCCCACAAAAGCTTCCCAGAAAGGCAGAGAGGACATCAGGCTCTATAGGACCACAATATTTTCATTTTCTGTCTGCAGGGCAGCTGCTTCAGCCCAGATCTCGCCCATGTGGATGCAGAAGATGCTTGACATTAAGGCTATCTAGGCAGGGGACAGCACAGTCCTGGCAGCCTTCACGGACCTTATCAATAACCCCTCACAGCCATTACTGTCACCCAGCCGCCCCCTGGCCATTCTTTAGCCATCCCCTGCCGTGGCAGCACACGTGCTTCCCCAGTGTTACAGGCTCACCACACCTCCACGGCCAGCGATGTGGGTGCCTAGGAAATCAGGAAGGCAAATGTCCCTTCTGCAAGGTTCAGAGGCTTTGGGGTGAGGAAGGAAGCCCGTGTCTCCCAGTCCCTAGGCAGGGGCTCACACCATAGTACTGAAGGTGCTTGATGATATCAGTGTCCCCTGGGAGCACCGTGAGCCCGACTCTGGGGAAGACACTTCACCTTGGGCACGATGCAGGACCCCGATATGGCAGGTTGTGCCTTCAGGCGCTTGCCTCATCCCTGCCAGCCCGCCCGTGGCAATGCCCTGCTCAGGGAGCGCAGGTTTTGGAGGCATCTGCTCCATCCCTAACGGTGGGTTTCCAAGGCTGCAATGGGGGATAGACACATCACATACACAAACCCCTGGGACAGTGTGGCGAGGTTGCCCCATCACTGGTCCATCGGGGGGTGACGCGCGGGCTCACCTCCCCACTCAGGGACCAACCTGGGGCAGACGCCACCACAACCACCGGGGACCAGCCACCCCCCCTCCCCCCCCGCCTTCTTCCGCGGGTCCTTCTTCCCCGCCGGAGGGGATTTCTATCTTCCCTTTGGCTTCAGCCCATTTTCGGAGGGGAGGCGCAGCCGGAGTTTCCCAGCCACCGGGGCTCCCTGCGCGCCCGGGTCTCCGCCTCCGCGCCCTCCCCTTATAGCCGGGCTGCCCCGGGGCTCCGCAGCCAGCGCCGCCCGCCGCCCGCCGCCGCTCAACCGAGCCCCGCCGGCCCCGCCAGCCCGCCCGGGAACCGCCGCCCAGAGTAAGTCCTTCGTGTCGCCTCTCCGCGCTGCGGAGCTCGGGCCTTTCCCCTTCCCCGCAGGGAGGGCCGGTGTCTCTCCCGCTTCTCCCGCGCCTCTGCCTCCTTCCCTCCCGGCTCACTTGTTGAGCGGGAAGGCTGGATGTCGTGTCTGAGAGAGGGGAAAAAAATAAGGGGAAGGTGCTAAAGGATGGATTCCCGCACAAAGTGACAGTTTTCAGCCCCACTTTGTAATGGCCGGAATAGAGAATAAACCGAACTGCTGCGAGAAGGACAGCAGCTCTGGACACATCCCAGGGCTGGAGGGACCGCGAGAATATGTGTCTGGCAGACAGCTGGGTCGGATTTCTGTTGCTCATCTTCCAAATTTCAGGGCATGAACACAGGGTGCGAGCAGTGACTCCCCTTACCCAAGCCCTTCCCCAAAATCCAGACATCAGTCTTGGCCGCCAAAGCATCCTAAACCCGGATCAGGCACCGGGATCCAGGTTCAGCGTGGCACTTCCCACTCCCTCCTCTTTGTCTCTCTTCAGAAGGAAGTGGTTTTCTCTCAAATTGCAGGAAAATAATTGAATTGTGATTCACTCAGCCTGGCAGCACTGGAAGACCACCGTTTCAGTGCCTGGATCCTGCAGGGTCCCAGGCAGCCTCTGTACCCTGCACCCTGCTGGGATCACCGTGCTGAGCTGGCATGTCTCTGCATTGCCATGCTCGCTGTTTTGTGACTTTTATTTTCCCAGTCAGTGAAGTCCCACTGCCCCGAGGACCTGCCTTTTCCCAGAGCACTGAAGAGCCTGTCAAAATTCCCTCCTATCCTTGGGCAGCCGCCTCACATCCACGTCAGCTCCTCGGGTACAAATTGAAGGGTTCAACCCTCAGGGTTAGGATCTTCAGTGTGTTTAACATAGGGCTTCTTCTTGAGGCCGCTGCAAAGGAGACTTTCTGTGACTGGAGCACATGGCTGATCCAGAAGCCATGGCCCCTCACTGTCACACCCAAGTTCACAGCAGAAAACCTGAAGAAACAGTCATTCTCCAAAGTATCCAACTGCCTGCCCCTGCTGAGGGATTTTGAGGCTTGCCAATTCTGATGGAGCCGATCAAACGGGAGCAGAGCGCTTTGGAAAACTCAGGTTTGGGTTTGCTTCAGTCACCCTCTCTGAAAAAAGAGGCCTGGAAAGCCAAAGAGTCTGAAAGTGCCGGCAGAGGCGAGCACTCCAGGAGCTGTACATCTGGCTCCCAGGGAATTTGTGTGTCTTCGCCGTCAATGTTAGCTCTAGCAGTGAACTTTGCAAACTCCAAGCCTCAGTGCAGGATTTGGCTTTGGGAATAGTAATAGGAAAACAGAATCCTAGACAGCAGCAGCTGGTTTCTCTTTCAGCAGCAGCAGTTTAAAGTTATACTATCCAGATTTGAAGCAAGAAGAAAAAGGAGCTTTTCTGCATTTTCTTTTTTCCACTAACAATATATGTATATAATTTTCTCTTCTCTTTTGCTGTTTGAAAAAATCTCACTAACAGGAAACAGTGGTTTACAGGACCATTTTCAGTTGTGCTTCAGGAATCTGGGGAAACCAAATTCTCATTTAAAAATTACAGCAGCACTGTGTAGCAGTATCTATGCTGTTCCCAAGACAGGTGATAACATGGTTTAATGCTGGTTTAAAGCATCTCACGCCAGGTGAGGTGCCCTGGGATCCTCTGCCTGGTCTGCCGCTGCCATTCCCCTAGGTCCCTTGTGTCCTCCGTCAGCCCCAGCCCCATGGGGGTGCCCAGCACTGCTAAGGTACACGGATCGGGTCCCCTGGGAATGCTCTGCTCCTGCCTTGACTTCTTTACTGGAGACGTAGGTTTTGTTTCCTTTCAGCTTTCAACTCCATTAGGAACAGAGCTTGGCCACCATCAGGATGGTGCTGGACCACATGGGGTGGTGGGTGTCCCATAGGAGTCCGTGGACAAGAGCGTGGATTTCAGCTTCACAGTACAATTTCAAGTTGGGGCTGTTGGTGGCCCAGCTCGTCTATGGACTGTGATTTCCCAGGCAGAACCACATGGGAGGAACAAGCCCCCCTCCTAGGAAGGCTTCTCTACTTGCAAAGATTGGGGCTGGCATCCCAGTAGACTCTCTACTTTGATTTATTAGCAGCTTATTTAGGTGTCACCACATAGTCTGAGGTACCCTAAACTCAGACTGGCTGCATTGCTTTACTGCTTCCAAAGATGGTTTGACCTGGTGCGATTTTCTCATGTGGGCAGGGGTGACCCCACTTCCATGGGGACCGGAGGAGGGGAGAGAGGAAAAGGCTGGTGCAAATGCAGAGAACGGAAGAACAAACTTTGCTAAATAGCTTTGGATTTCTGAGAGGCTGTGGGAGAGTGGGGGATTTCCACTAAAACGAGACATAAATCCTGGTGACCTAGGATGTCAGCAGGCTGGAGAGGACTAAGAATCCAAACAAATGCTTGTTAATACTGGCAGCAGCTCAAGAAAAAGAAGTCAAGAAAAAGATCAGCAAAAATTTCAGAATAGGGGTAACCAGTGAATCTTGCCCTGAGTGCTCTCTGGCATGCCATGAGCCGCCCCTCGTGAATGAGCTCATTCCTGAGCGTGCGGCGTGAAGGCCGTTTCCTTCAAGGAGGAAAATGAGAAAAGGGGAAGCCACCGTGCCCAGAGTCCAAGCTGTGGCCTTCTGTGTCGTGGCTCTGCTCCAGGTGTTTCCCTCGCCCTTGCTGCCCACCCCAAAAAGGGTCCGGCCCAGGGGTACGTGCCGTGATCAGCACCGTGCAGAGAGCTCGATGGGTCCCTCTCTGGCCACGCCGGCAGTCAACGCCACCGCTCTCCTAATGGTCCAGGGCCTCCGTGTAGGGCAGCAGAAAGTGCTTTGTGCGCTGTGCTGCTCTTCTGGTTGGAAACTGTAAGCCGAATATACTCTGTCAAAAATAATTGGAGCTAAAGGCTCCCCCGCCATAATAATCACCCTGCCACGTAATAATCATGAGGATGATGATGATGGTAACAGTAAATTAAGAGTAAATTAGTAATAAAAATGGGTTGGGATCTATGTCAAGTCTTTGACCTTAAATCCTTAAGTTTCCCAAGACTTGGATTTGAGCTCTGTGCCTGGGGAATGATTCAGCATTTCCCAAACAGTTAACTGCTAAAATAATTAGGAGCCTGCTGGAGTTTTAACAAGCTTTGATTTGTGAGCAGAACACAGGTATCAAGGAGCAGCCTGTGGCCACCCAAGCCAGAGCCAAGCTCCTGGCAT
>VZSZ01011533.1:355-96408 GCA_013398815.1 Ibidorhyncha struthersii | reverse complement strand
GGGGGGGCGGGGGGGGGGGGACAAGGAGCAGCGCCTGCGCAGCGTCTCCTGCCTGTGGCCTCCAGCTGTAACTGGTGCCATCTCCTTTTAGCTCAGCGTTTCTTGTAGAAAGTGGTTGTTTTCTGTAAGAAAGTTTCTTATAGGCGTTTCTTACAGAAAGTTCTTGGCCATTTAGTGATAAAGAGATGAGAGGGAGTTTTTGGTACCACTTGCCGTAAGTGACTGAGGCTGCAATTCGAGGCAGAGCTGGGAGCTGGGATTTACTGGTGTGTCCTGCTGCAGATACAAACACAGGCAAACCAGCAGCAGCAAACTGGTAAATGCTGGGCGAGCGTTCAGGCTGGCCAAAAAAAAAGTGAGCTTGGCAGCCTTTGCATTGACAGCCTTACTCAGATGCGTAACTCCTTCGGTGTGTATTAGTTCAAGATGAAAAAGCACACCCTGATATGCCAATATTGCCAACGGTTCTCACGCTGCTGATGTGCAGCCCCTGGGAAAAAAAAACGCTGATTTTATCTTTCTTCTGATTTGGTTGTGGGACTGTTTCAGGCGGGGCAGAGCAGAGTCGGTGGCTCGGTGTACTCTGCAGAGGCACCGCGGGGGTTTGCCCGGGCTGCAGCCTCTGGCAGCACGTGCCCAGCTACCTGCCTTTCTCCTGGGCATCGCCAGCCCCTATGCCCGGCCCTTTCAGAATGTTACCAGGGCAAAGTTCTGACAGCCGTTAAAAACTAAGCTTTTAACCAGCTTAATCCTTCCCTCACTAATTCTTGGATGTATGGTGTCATTTCAATGGTTTTCAAAGATAAATGACATGCATCTTAGTATTGAGGAAGAAGCAAAACCATTTTGAAATCCGCCTCTCTGATTGTGATTCATCAAAACGAAAAACCCTGAAAGTCACCTTTGGCTATAGAAAAGGGAGAGGTACTTTCTTTGCTTAGAAATAAACAACAAAAAAAAAAGAACAATAAATGCTTTGTTTGGAATAATAGGAGAGAGAAAAGGGACTTGTCTGAGTCTGTGCTTGAACAAACAGGAAGGAAGGGATTTGGCAGAATTAATCTAAACACAGAGTCGTATTGAGAAATGCAGGCTCGGAAAATAGCCCCACAAAAATGAGGAAAGTCCCAAACGCTTACAGAAAATCCTGGTTGCCATGATATTTTGGGTTTTTTTATGGAAATGTAAAAAAAAGGAGCTCTTTTCCACTGTTTTTAGGATTTTAATGGGGCATCCTGACTGGAGTAGCCAGAGTGAGCTGCAGGGATTTTTCCTCCTTCCCTCCGTAGTAAGCGTGCTAGGGAAAGAGGTAGGTGCATAACTCCAGCCGTGACTCACTGCTGCTGGGCAGCTCTGGTGCTCAGGCCCCCTTTTCTCACTCACACGACCGGCCCCGAGCACTGGGGCACGAGGGCTCTGACCCTCCGCCTCTCAGCAGCCACCGCCGTCCCGCTCAGCCATAGCAGCACCTTAGGTTTAGCTTCGAACTTTGCCCCCCGGTCACAGACCACCAGTCTAGCTGAGAGCCAGCCAGATCGTGCACACCCACACCCCTTCCTCTCCTTCCCGAATGAGTTTTCATCTTCACTGTGTTTTAAAAGCAGTAGCATTACTAATCCTGAATGTGACCCGGCAGCCAAAGCACAGAGAGGGAAAGCTTTTCAGCGATGCCAGGCTCTAACTGCTCTCCATACCACCCGGCTGCTACCACTAACTTGATGCTTCATAGCTCTCCAAGCTGCCGGGAGCCAGCAGGAGGAATCACAATTAAAATGGAAAGCCACAGTCTTCCAACCAGTTTTCCCAGGAATAAGTATCGCCGTTTGTATCAGCATGATGCATATCAACAGCATAAACTTAACAAGGGTATTTGAAGATCACCACATTGTGGCCTTATAACTGAAGCCAAATTCTTCTTTTATTTACAGCCTAATTCCTCTCCCCTTACGCAGTACTAGTAAGCCAGAACTTGCCTCACAGATCTTCAGAAGTGCACTGGTCTCCAGGAAAGTCACTTAAAAAAAACATTGTTAGAACCAGGATTGGAAACTATGACTCACTTTATTTGTTTACTATAATTATATCATTATAATCATTATAGAAATCAGTATAATTATGCAAATAAATATATAGCAATATATTAAATGATACATGCAAATAAATAATTCTAAACACAAATTTTAAAAAGGTGTTTTCACAATAACAAAGTTCCATCCTTAATTATTTGTAGCACGAGAGCGTTGGTGGTGGAGCAGGGCTGTGGTGCCTGTTTAAACCAGGCTAAACCACCCTGATCCTGGTGCCTTGTTCTTATTTCCTTGTCAGCCAGGCAAGGGCTGCTCTGGACAAGCAGAGTCCTGGTCACTGGTACCAGTTTCATTTAGAAGCTCTGGGAAAAGTCCAGTTTGGTTAGTCTCTGCTATCAGAACCTTGCCCCCTCCACCACCCCATTTCATGAGGATGTCTTTCCGCACAAGCCACGTCCTGCACTACAGCCCCACATTTCAACATAAACAGGTGGGACAATAATTGCTCCCAGGTATTTGAAAACACCCAACAAGTTACGCTGAAGTTGCAACAAGCTGCACTGGAGTTGCCTTGTTTGGAGATGCTGTGGTCACCCTGGGACCATTTTGAAAATTAGATTGTGTAGACTGAGTAGGTTTGAAGGGTCTGAATGCGTCCTTGAGCTTGTGTCTGCCACTGTGGGGATGTGAGCAGCATATAGAGCATTGAAGCTATGCTTCTGACTTGGATTTTGGGGCCTAAAATGATAAGCCTTGTGATGCTTATATCATAGAATGGATGGAGTTGGAAGGGACCTTAAAGATCATCTAGTTCCAACCCCCCTGCCATGGGCAGGGACACCTCCCACTAGACCAGGTTGCTCAAAGCCCCATCCAGCCTGGCCTTGGACACCTCCAGGGATGGAGCTTCCACAGCTTCTCTGGGCAACCCATTCCAGTGCCTCACCATCCTCAGAGTAAAGAATTTCTTCCTGGTATCTAATCTAAATCTCCCTTCTTTCAGTTTAAAACCGTTACCCCTCGTCCTATCACTACAATGTCAGGAGATACTCCTGTGCTTCCCATACTGCCATCCTTTCAACCATGGTTTTCACATTCCTGATGTTTCCGAACTCTCAGCCACCTTCTCTGGGAACTCTCCTCCATAACACTAAGAACATTATTACTGACTTCAGTGGGACACAGTTAAACCAGCAGAACTTTTGCTCAGCAAGGGTTGCTGCGTACCTGGCGTGGTAGACTCATCTCATTTTCATGCCGTACCTGCAAACTCAGTATGCGAGTAGGTACATGGGTGCTTCTGCAAACAGACCTGCGGCCAGATGAGCAGAGATCAGCAAAAATGGGCTCTAAGAAAGGTTGGAATTGATCCCGAAGCCACATAAAAATGTGGGAGTTTCGTGGTTGCTTTGAATAGGCACAGGATGCTTGTCCCACCCCAACCACATCAGTCATGTGCAGCATCCACACTCGCTCATGTCCGTACTCCCACAGCATCCCATGGGAGAGCCCTGCTCTCCTGTACCCACACAGGCTCAAGGTCTCAAATCAGGCCTGAATCACCCTTAAAATCACTTATCGATTTTTGCTAAGTTATTTATTAGACCAGAGAGCTGCTTCCATCCTCTCAGTTACCTGAGGTGACGTTGCTCAGGAGCTCTCCTGCAGAGCTGTGCTCATACCACACATGTGTAGCACTCCCCACACCGGGACAACTCATTACAGATTATTTTTTTTTCATGGGCATACACCTTGCCACATTGTGCCATAGTAATTTTTATGCAGACTGTTATAATCTGACCAGTTCTTTCTGAAATTTACAGGCTAGAAGGAAAATGATGAAAATGTTGCCTTTTTTCCAAAGTGATCCCATTGGAATACGCAATGCATCAGAGGGTTGCATTGGTGCAAACAGGCAGCTTGGAAACCCTTCAACAGTAGCTGAACAAGTCTCTGCGTGTCCTGGACCTTCTGGAGACGACGTCTGGTCCAGGGACCAGGAGAAGATGAGTGAAAGGCCAGAGGCAGCCTGCAGACCCTCACGTGCGTCTTCCATCACGAGCAATGGGAGCTGCACCTCTGCTGGGGACAGCCCTGAAAAGGGGAAGAAAGGAATAAAGGGAATCCTTACAACTGCACTTAAGAAGATGAAAAAGACCAAGCCGCTCAGTGGTAAGTGCTCCTCCATCCTCCTTGCACCACCTCCTAGGCCATAGTTATCCCTCGAGGGCCTCGACAAGGTGGAGAATTGTCCTTGAGAAAAAAAGGCACCCACAGGTTGAAGTGACTTGTCCAAGGAGCCTGGGGAAACACAGGCTGAGGGGTACATAACCTCAAGTCCTGGTCCTTTGGTACCAAGGGCACACTTCTTGACGATCTGCCAGTTTGCAGGTTTTCTGTCCAAAACAAAACTTATTTCTGTCTCTCATGGGGGCACAGAGATCTGTGGGTGGGCGAAAAACCAAGGCATACCTGTCTATTCTGTTCCTCCCTGAAACCACCACCCTGTGAAATCTCCTCTTCCCCCAGGGACAGCAGTGAGCAGCATGCGTAGGTCTTTCCTGGGACTGATATCTGAACGTACAGCTCCTCCACTCCTGGGCACTGTCCCTGCAGGGAGCTTAGAGAGGTAGAAAAATACCTGCTCAGAGAAACCCAGAACTGGAGAGGAAAGTGCCTCTTGGCACTTCCCAGGCTCAGCTGCTACCTAAGGTGACATATCTTGTTACCTGGTTCATAAACTTGCAAGCTGTACCTTGAAATAAGTTTGAAGTTTTTCATCCGACCTCCTTACTGGGGAACTCTTCCACATCTCATTTTTAGTACAAATTATCTCGTTTCTGGGCAAGCCTTCACCTGGCTAATTGCCTTCTCTTTCCCCATGTGTCAAATGTTTTTCCTAAGTAGTGGTTTTCCTTCTCGCCCTTAATTTGCTCAGCGAAATGAACCAAGTCTCCCGAAAACAGGCCCTTCATGCCTTTGTTCTTACTGCTGCATTGCCCTATTCCCAATGTCTTTTTTTTTTTAAATAAAGCAACCAGAATTGCAGAAAATATTCCAGATGAGATACAACCAGTGCCTGGTAAAATATGTTATAATTTTCCTATCTCAGCTGGGCATTCTTCATGGGATACATCCTGGGGTCATACTTGACTTTTTCACCATCTCACGGTGATGATTTACTAATTCTCCAGACATCTCTCTTCCTCCTCCATCTCAAGCTCGTTCACATCCAGCTTGCAGCAGAAAATCCTGTTTGTTGCTAAGTAACTTTTGTTCTATTGAATTTGTATCTTATACTTTGTGCTATTAAATTTCAGCCCATTTGCTATTCAAGTTATCCCGTTGTTCCTGTATAATACACCAAGCCCTCAGTTTCGATAATGGCTCTGAACTTTGTGTAATCAGCAGGTGCCAATAGGGCACTTCCAGCTTTTGTGCCACGGTCTCTAAAGAGAATATGATGTAAGACGAGTTTCATGAATAATGTAAGCTTTCTCCACCCAGAGTCGTCTGTACAAACCTAACAAAACTTATTTTGGGATACGACTTCTCCAATTTAACTAATAATTTCCCAGATGTCACTGTATTGAGTAACTGGCTGTAGTTCAGATAGGATAGTTCAATTGTATTTATCTTGCCCGCTAAATGTGTCCTCCAAAAAAATTTCACAGGTCAGATCGTGCCAACCTATTTCGGGAAAAGCCATGTGGTATTTCCTCTAGCACATCTTATTTAGCTACATCTTTCTGTCTACATTTTTTTCTAAAGCCATGCTTCTTACTTGAGATCATATTAATGGAAAGGGGCATGATAAACAAATAAATAAATAAAGCCCCACACATCTAAATTTTGGAAAAAATAATGGGTAGCACAGGAATACCTGTTCATATGTAACTCACTGGTGATGGGTACTCAAATTACCATTGCCCCAGTTAAAGGCAGGCTAGGAATAATCTGATCTTTAAATAAATAGAAAGATTTTCTATATGGTTAAGAAGCCTAAGATCTAGCATCATAGAAATACACACGTTTTTTTAAGAAAGTATTCCAGATCCATCATTTTCTGTACAACAGAAATTTAAATCTTCACTATTGGGTAAAGAAAGGCTTTTCTTTTTTACCAGTCAAGCAAGTCATGGATCTCCTTGAAGAGCACAAGCTTTGCGATGCTGCTCAGCATCTGATTGTCCTGGAGAAGAGCCTGTCTAGCAAAAGTGAGGAGGGACTGAACACCAGCCAGCAAGATGTTGAGTCCGTCTACGAAGTTCTGAAGCACAAAGTCTTCAGCATCTTGAAAGACTCCATTCTGCTAGCGAAAACAAACCCAGAACTGCTGCAGCAGGCAGTAGAGGCACTGAAAGAGCAGGAGAAAGAAGATCAGAACTACCTGTCAGAGAATCCACCTGAGCAAAACATGCCATTTAGACCTAGAAAATGGAAAGAGCTTTGGATGGCTACAGTAAAGGAGTCGGTAGATACTCGAATGAAAGACACAAGCCGTACTCCTAGAACTGAGAACCTCTCTGCAGTTGGCCAGAATCTCCTGCACATGGGAAAGACAATGAAAGAAGATTTGACAGTAGTTGTAAAGTACATTAAACAGCTTTATCCTCCCGAGTTTAATGTCTTCAGCACATATGCAGAACTCTACCACAATTATTTTGCCTCCCAGGCAAAGAAAAATGCTGAGTCTCATCTGGAAGACAAGGATATTTACCTCCTCCTCTCATGGGTGCACAACATTTATCCAAAGTAAGTGAGGCTTTTACACGTGTTTATCCCTGGAGATCAACACAGGTTCACTGGCTGCAAACCAGCCATTTGCTTGATTTATGAATCGCTATCACTGAGGTGCACTCTGGTACCTGGCTAGGTTTTGAGGTCACTGGCGTCATGCTGGTGTACACCAGCTGGCCAGGACAGCCAGAAGGGACATGTTCAAGGCTGCGAGTGTCTAAACCAAGGGCTCGCCCCACCGTTCAGGCTTATGGGCAACAGACATGCACACAGATGTTTAGGGCTTCACTTTGGGGTAAATTTGGCAGGTTCATTGCCCTGATCTCTGTTCCAGCTGCAGACCTGGACTCTATGAGCTTAAAGGTCCCTTCCAACCTAGACGATTCTATGATTCTATGATTAATCCTTGGAAAATTTGGAAGTTTCAGCCCTCTGGACCAGAGGGCAGCCAATAAATAGAACAACCTGAGATACAATTATCCTGGGCACAGAGGATGTTTCTTAGGCGTTACCCACATTCTGTGCTCTCCTCTGGGTTAGGAGACCAAAGGGTGAGCCCCTGTGAGAGGACATTATCAGCCAAGGGTCGCCTTTCATCGTCACAAGCCCTATATGCTATAGAACTGAAAATATTCCTTGTTGTGGCTCATAGTACTGGATGGAGAATCAAGGGCTCTCATTTCTTAGGTGAAAACCATTAAATACACCAGCAGTGTTTCTTCTGCTGTTCTAAAGCCATTCAACCTTCACCTCCACTTTTTCCTTCTCGTGTTTCACTGACAGAGTATAATGAGTCAGAGTTGATCCTGGAAGTTTTCCAGAGCCAGTGCTGTGCTCTAGGTCAGGATATTCAGGCCTGAACCAGCGTGTGTTTGGAAATCACTAGCTGCGAGGAGCAGGGCTCAGCCAGAGCAGCGCAGCCCGACGCTGGGGATGGTGTGGGCCAGCGCAGTGGCTGCTTTACGGGGTGTTCCCAGAGGCCAGGTCCAGGTCTCTGCTCAGGGACCAGCTCTCTCCATGGCCAGCAGAGAAGGGAGCAGCAAGGAGGAGGAAGGTTGCACAACAGCCTGGCCCCAGCTTCCAGTATTGTATCAGGAACAGCCCGTGTGTGGGAAGTACGGCATCGTACCCCCGTGGAGCTGGGTCACGTGCAAACATGGGAATCAGGCGATGCTCAGGGTTGTTCTCTGCACCTCCAGAGGGAGAGGTTGCTTCCAAATCAGCCCTCCCCACACCAAGTGCTGGCCTGAGCCCCCCCGCCATGGCTGGCAGGTCCCTTCCCTCAAAGCTGCTCAGGAGCACCCAGCTCAGCTGGCATGTGGTGGGGACATGCCAGCAGGGTATGAAAATGCCCGCTCCATTCCCAACTAGCCATGAAACACCAGCTTTTCATCTGATCACCTCTCTATATTGATGGAGAGAGGCTGTGTCCTGGGACTGGTCCCTCCTGCTGCTCTGGGTCCCCCATACCAGTGTATGGGGTCCCCCATACAGTGGCCAGTGCTCAGGAGGTTGGCAGAACTCCATTCTCTGGGGTTTCTCAGGGTCCCACCCTCACAGGTCCCACCCCTGGCACAGATTCAGCATCTTCAAGTCCTGCCTGGACTAAGGACAATGTACATTTCCATCTGTTTTTTTACAGATATCCTCAAAAAGTGTTAGTGATTTGCATCAACAGCTGTCTTGAATTACAGTGCCCTTGGAAAATGTGATTGTTTGGCTTTTTTGTTCCAGAGATATGAGAAAAGATCATGTTTTAGCACAGGAGTTGGAAAAAGTTAAGCTTGGAAGCCTTTTGCCATCAAGTCTGAGCAAAGAGCTTGAAAAGAAATACCTTGACAGTGAAGAGGTGAGAATCCGTTCAGTCCCTCCTTTTCCCTTTACTGCTCCCATATGACTCCTTGGAGGAGCTCAGACTTGTCCTGCGTGCACACTTCTCAGCTGTGAGTCACACACCCTGCCAGAGAAAAGCAAAAGCAAGAATGCTTTTGTTTCTTTTGGGGGGACAGGTCAGCTTTCTCCTAGACAGGACTTGCAGAGCAAACTTCTGGTTAGCTCAGCCTTCTGCCCTGGGAACCATCAGCAAAGAACTGCTCTGTTCTTGCAAAACTTGTGGTGGGGAGGTGGGAAAAAATCCAACAACAATTCCTTATGGGTAACATTCCAGTTGTCTGTTAAATCCCCGGAGGGATTTACGCTCCCTTTTGCAGATGATGGATTCAGAACTACTTCTGGTTTGCGCAGCGGTACCAGACCTTGCGTGAGCACAAAGCTTGCAGGTCTGGTCTTGAAAAATCTGTCTCTTTGACGGAGAATTGCCTGGTCCACAGAAAATAACAGTTGCTCTGGGTTTTGGATCACTCTTGCCTTAATGGAAACAAGAAGCAACTTTTACAGTACTCCCATAGCTTAGTGCTTTTGGCATTTTTGGATGGAATTCCTGGAAAATAAGAAGACAAGTTCCAGGTTTAGCTGTAGCCCGTGATGGTTTGCAGATGGGAGAAGTGGAAGTGAGGGCTGCAAAATGCACAAAAAAGGCACTCAGTGGTCAGAGATATATGTCAGCCACCGTACAGACCATTTCGAAAGCCTTGCTGCACTGTGTGCACGCAAGAGGGGTCGGAGCAGAGAAAACCTGAGAACATTTTGTTTCACTCTCCAGCGCTCATAAGATATCAGAAGTGCTTATGAAAAAGGATTGCAAAACCAGGCTCATAGGGTAGCACTGAGTGTGACACGCAGGCGATGCGTGGCTGGGGGAATTTGGGCTCTGGCAGGCGTAGGTGCCAGCGACGGTCCTACCCACTGCTCCCCTCCCTTGTCCTGCCCTTGAGATCACCACTGACGTGGTGGGATGGTGGGCAGGGACGTAGATCTTGATCTTCACTCCTACCCTGAATGATTCAACTCGCTATTGCATAGACGGATATTGTGAGGGGGTTGTCCTTGCTGGTGTGAAGTGATGGGTAAGGCGTCTCATAACAAAAAGCCTTTGTTTCTCAGCCAGGGATAAGGAAAAGGTCTGCTCAGCCACACAACTGGTGGGTGGGAGAGTAAAACCCACATAAGGCAGGAGCTGCTCCATTCACTTTGTGGTAAATGCTGTTGTTCTTCCTTCCCTAAAGGCTACTATCAAAAATTCACTGACCAAATGTTTAGATAAAGAAATCCAAAGATGGAAAGAAGACAAAGAACCAGAGAAACTAAATGGACATTTTCAGAGTGAACTACTAGCAATATTTGTTATCCAGGTAATACAGATATATATTAAAAATAAACAATTACATCCTGCACATATTTAGGCTTTGAGACTAACTGTAGTCAGTTCAGGAAGGGGAAAGGCCAAGTCACTTGTGTAGGACGGTAGTAGAGAGGGGTGGTACGGGAGAGCCATGGCCTGTGGTCCTGGAAAAAACATTTTTCTCCATGTGCTGGAGAAAAACTCCTCTCTCTAAGCAGAACGAGCCAGAAAGCTGCCTTTCTTTCTCCCTGTGTGTTTTTTTCTGCACCCGCAGCAGAAGCCAAGCCATTAGGCACTGGATAATGTAGCAGCAGAGAGACAGGAGATAGGTTTAGCCAAGCGAGGAAGCAGCACAGTGCTTGCGATCGGGGAGAGGCTGTCATGGGCAGAGCTGCTCCTAGTGCTCATGATCTTTCCCCACGCTCAACACTCCCCCTCCTCCAGCAGCAGAGTATTAGTAGAGTTTATTTTTTAAAAAAAACCCACCTTCATATGTTGTGGTGGTTGTGCTTAAATTGTTTTTTTCTTTAATGCAATCATATGATATTCAGGGAAAAAGCAAAAGAACCCAAGTGTTGCTTTCCCCTCTATCTCAGCTAATTTATAGGCTTTCTTTAATGCTTCTTCCTTCTTCACCTCTCCTCCCATTCTAAAATGGAGTTCAGAATTACCAATAAGTATTGCTGCTCTGCACAGCCCCTGCCTCAGTCCCAGGGGGGGATGCAGGAGAGCCGGACGCAGTTACCGCAGTTAAGGATCTGTAGCCTTAAACCTGCAGCAAACCTGGCCTTTTTGGAGCAGGCGGCATCTAAAATCGATCCTGATTGTCTGTTTGTCTGGCAGAGTATCTACAGCGGCCAGAAGCGAGCCGAGGACATCAGCGCGGCAGTGGGCGAGGAGCTGTCGCATCGCCTGTCGCAGGAGCTGCCTGCCTTCCTGAGAAGGTGTGGTAAGGCAGCGTCGGGCAGCGGGGCTGGCAGAGCCGCCCGGGCCACGCTCTCATCCGCCTCTCCTCTTCCCATCTCCCCTCCAGCTACAAGGACGCTTTTGAAGACTTCAAGGAGAAAAGCAAGAAGCACAGATACTACAAGGCTATCCTGATTGCCAGTATTAACAACTGCTGGAATTTTAGGTAAGGGTCCAAAAGAAAAGGCTTCGCTCCTTCCTCTTCAGGCAATGGATAATAATGTGATAGAGAGGAGGTACTCCAGAGTGGGCAGAGCAAGGTCCATCTGCCTGCAGAGGAAGGCCTGGAGACCTCTGAATTTCTGTCTATATATCTCTTTTGCGGACAGATTATTCTGACCTTGCTGATACTTCCTTGCAGAGACTACGCAGAGAAAAACATGGCAGAAAAGGACGACAATAAAGCCAGTATCCTCAGCGTTCTCGGCGACATTGAGAACAGCGGCTTTGACGTGCTGCTTCAACAGCTGTTTGCACAGCTGAAGGTACTGTATCCGCGCCCCACACCCTCCTGCCCCACAGCTCAGCCTGTGCCGGGCACGTTCTCCTGCCGGGCTACCGGTTGCCCAAATCTCTGATTCAAATGCAGCAAAGTTCAGACGGGCTGTGGGGCATGTTACCTCTCAGCATCAGTCGGAAACCTCTGGATCACCTCTCCTTGAGCTGGTCCTCCAGCCTGCAGGCAAAACAGGCGCAGCTACATAGGCATGCCTGTGCGGACGAATATAAAACGTGCCGATCACATCTAAGATAACTGCTGCAGGAGGGAGAGTCTCGACTTGCAAGTGTTTACACTCCAAGCTGTAGGAAGCAATCACAAATGACATGAACTGCAATTATGCAGCTTTGGGCTTCTTCGTAAAGGTGGCCTGAAAGGCACTTTTGGTTTCTTTCCTTTTTTTTTTTTTTTTTAATATGTAACACAAGCTCTTTAAGTTAAGCAAGTGTGGTGGAGAGGAAGGCGTAGGAGTCTGAAATGTTCATCCACTATCTCTCCTGCTTTCTCTGTAGGGCCTTTTGGAAAGCATCTGACAGAGCAGAGAGAGGTGCTTTTTTTATTTTCATCTTTATTTACTGTGGCCAAGAAAAATTTTGATTGAAAACTTCTCAGAATGATTCAGTTTCTTTCCCTAATAGTGCCATAATTCTCTAATCAGACAAGATGGTGTGGACAAACCATTAAAAACGTGGAAATAAAAACAGCATCTCCAATATGAGCCTTTCAAGCCCTCAGTCTTCTTCATCATGAGGGATCAAGAAGGGGGCACGAACCCAATACAGTCCCCTCTTCCCCTGCCCCTGTAAGTCACTGTCACATGTCCCTGCAGGCCGCACTATCGCTATGTAGGATGCTGTACATATAGAAATGCTAAATATATGCATGCATAGAATTTGTTTTGAGGGAATTAAGCTGATTTTCCTTTTTTTCAGCCAATTTATAAGAAGTTTACTGAAAATAAGTGGGACTCCAGCAACGAAATTATGAACGAGATCATTAAAACCACAAGCAAACACATTTCAGACTTCCGGACCCTGAAGGACCCTTTCTACCACGTAAGTCAAAGAGAAATATCAGAGGGATTCTGGAATGCCAAGGCTGCGTTACCAGCTCTGATCCGCTGCGACTCGAGTTGCCTTGACCCATGCTAAGCTGGCGAGCTGGACCGGCACCGGAGAGCCCTCTCAGGCAGGATTTCCATCAGCATGCAGTTTACCTAGATTAGCCATATAGATCTTGTTCTTCTCCGGCAGAAGCAGACTCCTGTAGCTCTGCTGCAGTGTTTGCAGAGAAAACCACCCTTGCTGTAGAGAAAGTGCTCTAGGGACCACCCAACATATGGCTTGCTTTATGTATGGGTTTGGTTTAGCAACCTTGAAATATGGATGCAATCACACGGTTCCATCTCATGGCTCCTTTGATTGCCCTAAGGACCAGTGGAGATGGATGCAACTGGGACTAATCCCAGATAACTGAGCCACGACCACATTTTCAGTGGTGCTGGAGTATATATGAAACATCACCATATAAAAAAAATCTTTGATTTCCTGCCTTTGTCTTTTTAGTAGCTGAAACAAAATTATGATGTTTTGTGTATTAGAGAGAGGA
This sequence comes from Ibidorhyncha struthersii, assembly GCA_013398815.1. Taxonomy (NCBI): domain Eukaryota; kingdom Metazoa; phylum Chordata; class Aves; order Charadriiformes; family Charadriidae; genus Ibidorhyncha; species Ibidorhyncha struthersii. The sequence goes on along the minus strand of VZSZ01011533.1, from coordinate 83,327 downwards.
ACAGGAGGAGCAGCATGAATTCCTGTTTCTCTGGAATACTGCTACTTCTTCTCCAACACATGTTAGAGCTTTTCTATGCCTTCAGCTCTTCCCAGAAGGAAACAACATGTGGAAATTCCCACACTTCATTAGTTTGGGTACAAAGAAATTCTCGGCAGCTAGGATGTCACATAACAAGTCATGGGGAGGTTGGCAACCAGCACTGTTCCTCACGTGTGAGCAGCAGCAAGCGTTTGGTGGGGCACGTTTTACAACATCCAAAATGGTTTTGTCTTCTGTCCACACACATGGTTTTCCCCAAGGAAAAGACAGATGGCTAACTGCCCCCACCACCACTTCCCAACAGGCTATCGTCGAGAAGATCCATGCCCGTTTGGTTAAAGAATACATCGTGAGGCTGCTGAAGAGGAAAGTCAGCCTGAAAACTCCAGCACAACAGCAAAACCTGGCCCAAAACATCTCTAAGAATGCTGCCGACCTGGAAGCCTTCTGCACCAGCAATGTACGTGAGTGCTCACTGCATCTGCCATAGCACGGGGCACAGTAAAAAACAGGAACATAAATTTTCTGGGGCCTCTCATTAACCTTTCCAACTCGTCTTAATTTCCTGGAAGGTGGGATCTTAGGCAGAAAGAGGTCTCCAAGTGCCTGCAGGAAGGCAGGCTCCCCTGCCACCAGCCTGCCCTCCCCTGGATGAAGAGCCGTGATTTCATCCTCCTTTGTCCTGTAGGCAGCGGTTTCCTTTTGAAGATTTATATTAATAGGGTCAGAAGATTCAGCTAAACACTGCACTGCTCTGGTTTCAATAGAACTTGCGCAGAGTCTGGGTTTTGACTCTTCCTCCTCGCCCTTGATTTCCCTCGCTCTGCTGCTTTTAGGGGCTGGAATGAGCAGCGCTGGGTCTCTGACACACAAGGGTTTCTTCCACCAGAGACCCTTACTTTTTCTGCATGGCTGAAACACCCTTCTCTGCCCTCTGAGATCCCCTCCCTCCTTTCACGCCTCTAAATTTGCCTGCAAAAAGGCTAAGCCAAGCCCTGTCCTCCACCACCCCATGTACATTTGACTGGAGAATGAAGAAGCCTGAGCATCACTCGATGTGGGCGGGAGGTCAGGCAGCTGTTGGGATATCCAGCGGCCAGAAAACAGGTCCAGCTGGGGCTCTCACCTGGGTGGGCAGGGAGAGGATTTTGGCAATGCCTGGAGATGCTAAAGGCCGGGTTGTGTGCAGAGCTGGGGGACAGCAGCACGTGGCAGTGCGTTACCTTGCCCATCGGACCTCGTGCACACACCAGGCAGCGTAGAAACCCAAGGGAAGGAAAACGTGATGGGAGGGAAGAGCAGAGAGAATCTGCTGAGGTGGATGCAGAAACCTCAGTCTTATGGCAAACCCCACACTGCTTGTGTAAGAGGATTAAAAACCACCACAAAACTAAGCCAATTTCTCTGAGGCTGGCCCAGGCTAGAAACATCACTGAAAACAAAGAGGCACCTAAAATCACTGCTGTGTCCTTCCCCATCACCAGGAAACAGACTCAGGAGCCAGGTCAGCGGCACTGAAACACAGGGCTGAGCGGATGTTTCCACCTCCGCGATGCCCTGCTGACTGCTTTCTCTTCTGGCAGGGGTCTCAAGCCACGTGGCTGAATTCAGCGCTCCCCAAACTGGCTGAAATAATCCGACTGCAAGATTTAGGTGCTATTAAAATTGAAGTTGCGACACTCGCCACAACATACCCAGATATCCGGTAAGAGACACTGAAACAGATTTGCAAATACACCTGTGGAATTTTAATTAAGCCAGGAAACAGTCAAATATGAGCATAGGTGAGGTTTATATAGCCTGAGTCTATGAAAACAGGTGGGGGCTGCCTGCCAGGCTATGGCAATCCCAGTGCCATTGGACAAGAAAATGAACTATTTTAAAAGGCCCATTTATATATTCCAAATTCTGGTCTGATCTTCTCCTTTGCCTTGGGGGCACAAAGATGATCAGAGGGCTGGAGCACCTCTCCTATGAAGACAGGCTGAGATAGCTGGGGTTGTTCAGCCTGGAGAAGAGAAGGCTCCGGGGAGACCTAATAGCCTCTTCCAGTATCTGAAGGGCGCCTACAAGAAATCTGGAGAGGGACTTTTTACAAGGACATGTAGTGATAGGACAAGGGAAATGACTTCAAACTGGAAGAGGGTAGATTTAGATTAGATATTAGGCAGAAAATTTTTACTCTGAGGGTGGTGAGGCACTGGCACAGGTTGCCCAGAGAAGCTGTGGAAGCTCCATCCCTGGAGGTGTCCAAGGCCAGGCTGGATGGGTCTTTGAGCAACCTGGTCTGGTGGGAGGTGTCCCTGCCTGTGGCAGGGGGCTTGGAACTAGATGATCTACAAGGTCCCTTCCAACCTAAACCATTCTACGATTCTATGATTCCCTACCCTACCCTAAGCTTCCCAGGGCAGTGCTGGGTCCCATGTAGGGTCGCCAGCTGCTGAGTGATGTCCACCTGGGACCTCAGTGCCACTGCAGCATGGTGGCCGCGTCCTGGTGCAAGGGACCTGGCAGTGAAGATCTGCGGGCAGAGATAACACCTGCCCCTTTCTCTTCCACAGCAAAAGGCATCTGGAAGCGTTCCTATACATCAAATCCAATTTGTCACGCAGCGACCTCAAAAGCATCCTGGGCTACTTGGCAGACAGCACAGCATCCACGCCACCAGGGGCACCACTCTTCTCCAACATAAACGTGTCCTAGGCCAAGGCATGCCTTGGCACCCGCTTTGTGCCGGACTGTGGGCTAAGCTGGGGATGGGGACCATCCCCTGGAGTGATGCACAGCACACGCTGCCACCTTTTCCTACGGAAAGTAGTTTATCCTCATCTGGTGCTCAGCATCTCTATGGGAATCACTGTCCTCCATACACAACCAGGACAAGGGGACACTCATGGGAGGAGCAGTGCTTGCAAGGACCTGGGCTGCTCCTTGCAGCAGTCACAGACTCCCTCCAAGGTCTCCTTGGTCCACCACGTTCTCTGCCTGGACACTGCCCTGGTGCTCTGACCTCCATCTACCTCACAGGGTGCCACAAAGGCCATGTCAATGACTCCCCAGCTAGCCCAGACTGAGCAGGCACCTCCTATGTAGCTTTTTGTCTTCTAAGGAAACAGAAGGAAACCAAAACTGAAGCCAAAATGTAGAGATGTTGGAAAAGTCCCATGTGAGCATGCTTGAACCCTATCTGCCTTCCTCTGAGCCGGGCAGGGGCGGCTGCGTTAGGTTGGTGGGAGAAGCACCAGGTTTCGGGTCAGGAGGAGCTGTTGCTCAGCCATGGCAGGACTCCTGCCACCCCCCCACGCTGCAGCACCCCCAGATCTGGGGCTTGAAGTGGCCCCAGCTGCACACTCTGCCCCACACAGCAGCATTGCCCTAGGGCATCGGGTTTTCCGAACCGCCCCGCAGAGCCCCGGCTGACCCCACAGCAGCGGTCTGGTGGGGGCAGTGTGTGCTTCCTTCACCTCCATGAGGTGGGAGCGCCCGACCCCCCCCAGCAGCCACCAGCCCCTCTGCAGTGACCCCGTCCAGTGCGTCTGCACCAGAGTGGCACTCTGCTAACAGAGGGTTAGGAGCAAACCGCCTATGGCAATGGATGGTGTGGGTTAAACATCGGCACCTAGTAGAGCACTTTGGAAATTATTTAAGCCCTCTTTATCGAAGAGAGGACTTTTCCGGACCCTGTTAACATCATAGGCTCTGAATGGGTGGTGGAACTGGTCTCAAATGCCACTATAACATATTGAGTGTCCTGTGTGCATCACCGTTTCCTTGCTCGCTCTTTCCCCTCTTGCTGTGAGGTAGATATGATGTGAAAACACAAATGAGTCTGTTGTGAAACTATATTTTGTTTTGCAGCTCAGTTTTTTGGGAAGTGGATCGCTTGCCAAAATAACAGTGTGTTTAGTTGAAGACCTTTCCCTTCGGTTTTTCTCTATTTCAACTTCTGTATCAGGCTGTAGAAAGTCGGTCCAGAAGGAAGACATGTAATGCCTGTGCAAATCATGTAATGTATTTATATGCGTATGCGGTATACCATTGGTGTATTTTTGCATCCAATTTTATTTTTTCTCAGTTAGAGATACTCATTTGCAATGTTTATATTTAAACAGTATTCAAATATGCTAGAAAAGTGACTCATTTATTCTGTCTCTGGCTGTTGTTTACTGCGCTGCCACATGTAATCCTATGCACTTCTTCAAAGGGCCAATTCTTCCACTCCTCCCAGCCTGCTTTGGTGAATGTCACCCACTGGTTCTAGGTAGGGAGGGTCTTGCTGGACTACAGATAAGCTGGAAAAGCAGAGGCAGCCTCTGTTTGTGCTGTGTATGTGTCCCATAGCCTGTCTTTCCTTGCTCTCTGCAGCTAGGACTATCGTGTGCACTGTGTTTATGGTATCTGGTATAGCAAGGTCCAAAACGTCAGCCTCTAAGCACTACCACAGTCTCAGTGTTGAATAATAAAAAGATATATATTTGACGTACATCTCATCCTTACTGCTCTGGTATTCCCCTTCCTCCGTCTCTGCTGTCTCCTCATGTTCACACAAGTCTTTAGCAGATGCAGCCCGGCAGAATTTGGTCCCCGCCGGCCCTGCTGGTCCCCACCATTTGCCCTCCCAGCAGCCGCTCTTCAACCTGTGGCTTTGCTGCTGTCCGCATTGAGACAGATGCAGGAGGAGTCCTCTGCCAACAGGTTATGTGACAAAATTGCACACTGGGTGAATAAACAGCGCTCTGTTTTCAGTCTGCTGCCTGGCCACGCGCGGCGCAAACCTCCCTCTCCTTCCATAAGCACACTCACACCCCCGCAAAACTTCATAAACACGCATAATTTAAAAACTTAGTACACATTATTTAAACACTTATCCCAGCTACCATTTAAAATCAAATGCCAAAATGACTTCTGACAGTGTTGAGCACTCATGACAACTGTCGCCTATTGAGTAACATTTTCTTTCCCAATTAGTGAAAGGTCATGTTATTGCTATAAATAACTGCATTTTGATTTAGAGATCTGTTAAGGGCCTGCAGAAATGCATCATACAAGTGATTATGCTGGTCTTTAAAAAAAAAAAGATTCCAGCTAAGTACGTGCTCGAAGGAAAATAGTGAATCTATTTATATATCGTAATTAGGATGGGTAGGAGAAAATGGTTTTCATATACATTTCATAAGCCGTATGGAACTGCATTGTGCAAGTCTCTTCATCCTCCTATAAAACCTCAGCTTTCAGCTCTAATGAGCCCAGGAAACTACTTTATCTTCCTGCGTGACTCAACATTTACAATAGCATTTATTTATATGTGGCATATTACACATAGCCAGGTACTTTCAGGAAGTTGCACGAACGTCTCCTAATAACACTGTTAGATTAATACTGATAAATAGCACTCCTATAAACTAAATGAATAAAACTGTGAGGTCAATATGGATGGATTTTCTTTATCATGCAACCTCTGCTGTTGTTGATGTCTGCCTCTCCTTGGAGGGAGAGCAGATAGCCAAGATGAAAAAAATAAAATCAGCTTTATAAAACAATTAAGAAAGCTGGTTCCTGGGCACAGTTGCTGTGGCATTGCCAGCTCACCAAGTCGGTTGTCATCAGTGCCACCAGCACATCAGCCTGCATCAGACACCACATTGGACAAGGAGTGAGCTCACACATGCACGCACGCACACTCCTTGCTCCCTACCCATCCATCCCACCAGGCACTTCCATCACTTGGCATTAGACTGGCAATCTGCAGTGCAAAAGACACAGGGACTCAAAGCACTGAGCCCAAGGGTGGACCGAGGTATTACTCGCCTCCTCTGCTCCCGCAGAAGCCATCTGCTGCATGCCAAGTCCCTGATGACACCTGGGGAAACTCTGCCCCTGCTCTGCAGGGGGAGCCAAAACCATCCAGAGAGCTCCTGGACTCCTCCCAGGTGTGGACATGATGAAAAAAAGCAGAAACCTTCTGCTAGAGCCTGCTGAGAAATTTGGGGGTCTCCAGACCTGGACATGAAGAGTTAACAAAACAAAACGCCTGCGTTTCCTCACCACTGAAGCTGGATCTTCTCACCAGGATCCCCTGAGACGTGACAGCACTAGACTAAAGGCCGTAGGATTTATTGATGTACTGATTTTAAGAGAGAGAGACTTTGGTAACTGAGCCTTTCCAAATTCAGCCCACATCTCCTTGTGGACAGTCCTGGCTTCATTGACATGCACAGTGACATGCACAGGTGACACAGTTCCTCACCTACTAACTGATGTAAAGCACCTGTAATTACATATTCACAAAGGATGTGGCAGCAATTTGCTGACCTCCATTTATAAATCTTGTATTTAGTTTAGCCGGTGTGAACTTTAATAGGAGAAAACCTGGAAACCCCAATGCAGTGGAAAGAGACGGTGAAGCCCGGCAATGCATGGAGCATCCCAAAGGAAAGGCAGTCCTGCAATGAGCAGGGACGGAAGAGCCTCCTTCCCCAGAGAAATTCGAGCACACAGGCTGTGAGTCTTCCGGCTTCACATGCTGCCCCATCACCTGCCTCCGCTGTGCACAGCTTGGGTCAAAAACCAGTGCTGGGGACCAAATGGGCAGGAGTCAGCGTCACTGAGCATTGGGGAGGAAGGATATTTCGGGAGCAGGCTAGAGGCTGGTAAGCCTGGGTGTGACACTAGCCAAATCCTGCCTGCATAAAGCTTTGCCACGCTGTAGATTGAAACCCATGGGAGTGATTGCTGCCTTCCTACATGACTTAAAAGAGGATGTGGCCACACCACCCACACTGATATCCTTGAAATACAAAATAGCTCCTCTGCAGCCACAATAATAGGGATAGCAGCTAGCGTTGGGGGATTTCAAGAATTTACTCATCAGTGCAGCAACCACAGATTTTCCCCCTTAGCAAAGGTGCAACTCCACACTGCTGGGGAAGGAGGCAAATCTCACCTCCTAGGGGGAAACCAGAGGAAACCAGCAGATGCACACGTCAGGCTGTTCAGGTGCACATTACTGAAGGAAAGTTAATTGTGTTTTTTAAAGCAATAGGAAGGTTTTAAGGCTACTGCGAAGTGAATGTTCCTACTGCTGGACACCATTCCTCCTTGCTACCTCGGGTTTTCTCCTCTAGAAATCAGGTTAAAAAAAGAATCCTTTTGAACTGACCAACTTGGAGGTTTCCCTACAGAACCACTTTTCATCTCTTCCTGGGGTCTTGTCCCCTCAGAGGTTTTCAGCTGCTACTTTTCACCTCTCCACAAATCTTAGATGTTCACCCCAGCTCCCCTCCAAACACTCCCCCCCAAGCAGTGCCCTTGGACCATGTTCTCCTAATCTTCCCACTCTTTATTCAGCAGATGGGACATACCAGGGCACATCACATACCGGCACCTGGGAAGGTCATCATTTGAGGAGGAGGAATTAATTACTATTTATCTAAGTAGCTTTCATCCAAATAGGACAGAGCACTTGAGCTGTAATAACTCTCCTAATGGACTAACAAAAGAGGAAAACTTATCATTTAACAGAAAAGCTGAGCTCTCAAAAGTACTCATTAATGTTGGAATGGCTGTGATAGAGAGAGGTTAACTCTGAAAGGGAGGAGATTATAACAAACTCTGGGGTAGAACAATATTGGTCCTGGAGACTTCAAGAGCTTTGGAACTCTATCCCAAAGGCTGGAACTATATAGAAAAGGCTGGAGGCCAACCCCCGAGTCCCACCGGCAAGAGCAGCGCAGCCTGAGAGCTAAATCAAGTGTACAGATTAGATAAAATATCGGGATAAATTTAACAGTGCTATGTCCTAGTTAACGAAAAGTTGTTTCTGTTCTTTGGTACCATTGCAGTCCCCTCTACCCTACAGCATGCCCACAAGAAGTGGTGACAGCCATCTGAGCAGTGGGGCAGGGACTGTCATCTTTGTGCTCTTGCACAGCGGACCCCTTGTCTTTGGCAAGGTCCCAATCCCAACTTCATGCATCTTGACACAGCCCCTTCATTATCTGCGTGGGGCTGTGCAGACCCAAAAAGGTTGGTCAAAGCTACCAACTCCCTCTCTTTAACATGTGGGGAGTGACAGAGGTATTACCAATGCCCCAAGAGAGGCATTTGACCCAGCAGGATCCTAGCAGCCACCTGCTTGTGCAGACACTCCTGGACCCCACTGTCCTGAGGTCCCTTGGTCAGGAAGCCGGTGTGAAGGGAACGTCATCTGCAGAGGCCGCATTTCATTCAGAGGTGTCATTGCTGTCCTGCCTGGGCATGGGTGGTTTAGAGAAAGTGGCTGCGAGCAGCCCTGTGTCCCTCCCCCAGGATGCTTGGGAAGGGGCATCTCCTTCCACCTCCAAGGGATCACAGGGCTTGGGGCAACTCAATAGAGGCAGGTAGGACCCACAGACCAGTCCTGTGATCCCACAGGTCAAAAAGACCCGTAAAGGTTACTGAAAAAGTGGGACAAACCGAACCAGGGTAACTCTTGCACATGCTGGATGGGCTAGACCTGCTCCTGGAAGAACCTTGGCAGCTTTCGAAGATCTCACAGGTAACACTTGATCCTGGAGCTGGCTAAACATAGCATGAGCAGTAATCCGGATAACCTTTGCTGTGTACCAGTAAGAGGAACACAGGAGGTGCCCTAGAGAAGCAAGGCTGCAGAAGTAGAAACTGAGAAGGTGGGAGAGTACCTGTCATGCCTCTGGCTGTGCTCAAAGGTCTTTTGTTGGTCTTTGTTTAACTGTGCAGCTCAGCATCCCCTTCTGATCCATTAAAATATCACAAAGACTAAAGTATTACTGTGGAATGCATGAACTGCCCAAGCTCCCATTTTTGTTTGATTTGATTTCTTTATGAAGCCTCTCTCAAGGAGCTCAGATTGCATTTACTTGGGGAACATTTTGTCAGATCAGCACGTACAGTGTGAAATCAATAGCAGCTTTTGAAGGAAGACCAGATTTATCTGCCATCCAGAGCCGCCTCTTAAGCCAACTTTTCTTGGGTAGAAACCACAGTTAAGAAAAGAAAAGGTTCCACCTTCCTTCCGTCTACCTCAAAACCTCATCCTCCATGTCCCCTATGGGCAAGACGCAAAAGCCCATCTCTCTGTGTAACACTGTTTCTGTACAAAAAAAATCTTTCTGTACAAAATAACACTATTTCTATCCAGGTATGATGTTCTTCCTTCTTTTCTGCCATCTCATATGAACAACTCAATACCACAAGCTTCAATTTATTATTCAGAATGATATAAATGATTTTCATACATTTCTATATAGTTTGACTTGAAAAACAAATTTCTGCTTTCAGTAGTACATGAGCAATGCTTTCATGTTAATGTGCAAATTGTCATTAAGAGAATCAGCACACAGCAGATTTCTGCAATCTATTTACCTCTCTCTGTACACAAAAGAAATTCTTCATGGGGGTGATTTCAAGACAGAAATGGAGGCAACAAAATCTATAGGTTTTTGAGAGCTAATACCTGGAGCAGTAACGGGTACTTGGATCATTTCTTAGTCTAAGAATCCTGCATCACGCAGGCACACAGTGCCCCCACACCGATGCTACCACCATAACAACTGTTTTTCTTACAGATGCTCTGTATCCAGCTTTTTGCCCAGTTTCAGCCCTTCGAAGAACACTGTCTTCTGGAAATTCAGCATTTTTCTCCGTGGAAAGTGGCCAAATGAGGGTATTTTATTTGGCAAACTCAAACCATGAAGTCTAGGATCCAAAAGCTGGTTATGCCAATGTGTGAAACCCCCTTCCTCTTCCCACACTCTGCCACAGCGTGTGCTTAGATGAGTCCCAGCGTGGGTTTTGGTCATTATTCCTTCTGGTAACTTTCTCTTCAAGGAAAACATCAGAAACTTCAGGCCATGCAAGTTCACAATGTTGTAGGAGCTTTGACATATTGCGAAAGAAATACAAATAATGTGCAGAGGTCTTCTCTGCCTTTTCCAGGTTTGTGAGCTGTTGAGATCCTCAGTGTTTCGGTCATGCAATTCCCACCTAATGTACAAAATTACAACCTTACTCAATTCCCAATACTTGGGACTGACAATTTGGGAATTCTGAAATTCTGAATTCCCTTAATTCTGAAGCTGTTGGTAGACAAGGACAAACATATGCAGAGTATGCCCAGAAGGACGAGGGTGGGCATCAGCCCCCAGAGGCTGATGTGACTGGTCTCGGGAGCCTGTCACGAGCTACATGCAGTTGCCCTGTTTAGGTGCTTCACTTGTGTGTCACCAGCACACCCACTGCAGCCTGTGAGGTCTGGTGAAGGTGTTTCTCCGTGGGATGGGCTGAGACGTCACCCCGGGGCCGGGGACAGTGTCACCTGTCCAGGCAGCAAAGAGCTGTTTGTGGGACAGGGGAGGAGTCCCTGCCTATGTATGTAAGGATGGGAAACAACTGCTGCTGTAATCAAGTGGTTGCCTGTATCCTGGATAAGAGGGGAACGGGAAAAGTTCCCAGGTGGAACATGGCACCTGCCTGGATGTCCTGGGCTGAGGTCAGAGGAGGATAGCTGTGCCGTGGGAGAGGAGGGTGATCTGACACCAGCACCAGGAAGAGGGACCCAGAGCTGGTCTCTGAGCAAAGCTCTTCTAAATACTGCCCCTTGTCAGAGGTTCCCAATGGGCACAAGCCAGCACGCAGGGGAGGGAAGAGGCAGGGAGCCTTGCTGGTGTAGCATTAGTGCAAGCGGCAACGCTTACACATCTTTCATGTCTTCATTTGCATCTCTCATGAGCATTTGCAATGGTGTTCTCAGGTGGAAGAACAAATTATGAACACCTGGCTGTGTTTGTGCTCTTAATTTAACCTGGCTTGGGTGACTGCAGCGTGAGGTGACTGGGTAGCAATGGGTTGTCCCAATAGGCCATAGAATTTCTCCCCCAAAGACACAGCAAACCCACAACCAGAGCTGAAGCACCATAAACCCGTGCTCTGGCTTCCCCAAATACTCCTAGCCACAGGCATGACACGTGAGGGCAGCAAAGGCATCTCCTGGGGGCTTCAAGGGCTCTCTGGTATGCAGCATGAGCCAAGGGCAAGTGCTTGGACATGGGCATGGGAAGGGACGTCACAGCTGCGACTGAAAGCCAGAGAGACACAGCCTTCAAGGTCAGATGATGACTGGCTTAGGACATGTGGCTCTATATTTGGCAGTGACGCAATTAGCTAGAAGCAAATACTCCTATTCCATTGATCTGTAGGCAGGGCAACCGTCACCAAAGGTAACATGAGCACCGTCAGTGACAGATGATACGTTGTTGAGGTTCAGACCATCTGACTCCCCTGTCTTTCCGCGTGGTCAACAGTTCTTAATGCAGTTTCACTTTTCTTGGAAAAAAACAAGCAGAGAATGGATTATTTCTCTCCTGCAGGCCAAGAAGCGGTCCAGTATTTCCACAACCTGAAGCAGAGGTTTCCTTTCCCAGCCAGGATTTCTTTGTCAATCTGCAAATCTTCGGTGCTGTCAGCCACAGCTGCGCTACACACAGAAGCCAATCTGAGGCCAAAATGCTTTCAAGGGGGAAGTTTCAGGCGGCAGTGTGTGCAGAGACAAAATCTGTCTAAAAGGTAGGAGGAACCTGGAGGAGGAAGCACCCTGCCCTGGCCTCTGCTGCCCCTCGGCCACAGGAACCACAGCCCTGCAGATACACCTTCACCAGTCTGTAAGCAACCAGTCCCACAAACAACAGCATCTTGTCTTAAACTCAACCCCACCTTCAGCCACACCTTCCAGAAAACCGAGGGCCCTCTCGAACTGCCTGGCCGGAGCTCTTTCCTAGTCCCCATTTTAGCTGCCGTCTACCCAGATCAAGGCATTTTCTTTATGGCAGAGGAGTGCATTGCTCAGCATGTGTCTGCTCTCCCATCATTGTTTGTCCTTCATTCAGGTGAATTTAAGTAGTGTCATTAATGAAGGTCATCAAGCACCACTAATCATCTTTTATAGCCAGACCAAAATGTCTAAATGCTGTACATTAGGAAGGAGACACAAAATGACACAAAACTGGAAGGAGTGGCTGACACACCGGAAGGCTGTGCCACCATTGAGCGTGACCTGGACAGGCTGGAGAATTGGGCGGAGAGGAACCTAATGAAATTCAACAAGGGCAAGTGTAGGGTACTGCATCTGGGGAGGAACAACCCCATGCATCAGTACAGGTTAGGGGCTGACCTGCTGGAGAGCAGCTCTGTGGAAAGGGACCTGGGAGTCCTGGTGGACAACAGGATGACCATGAGCCAGCAATGTGCCCTGGCGGCCAAGAGGGCCAATGGCATCCTGGGGTGCATCAAGAAGAGTGTGGCCAGCAGGTCGAGGGAGGTTATCCTCCCCCTCTACTCTGCCCTGGTGAGGCCACACCTGGAGTATTGTGTCCAGTTCTGGGCTCCCTGGTTCAAGAAGGACAGGGAACTGCTGGAGAGGGTCCAGCAGAGGGCTACGATGATGATTAGGGGACTGAAACATCTTTCTTATGAGGAAAGTCTGAGGGACTTGGGTCTTTTTAGTCTGGAGAAGAGAAGACTGAGGGAGGATCTTATCAATACTTATAAATACTTAAAGGGATAGTACCAGGTGGATGAGAACAATCTTTTTTCAGTGATGCCCAGTGATAGAACAAGACGTAACGGGCACAACCTTGAACATAGGAAGTGCCATCTAAACATGAGGAGGAACTTCTTTACTTTGAGGGTGCCAGAGAACTGGAACAAGCTACCCAGAGAGGTGGTGGAGTCTCCCACAATGGAGACATTCAAAACCCACCTGGACGTCATCCTGTGCAACCTGCTGTGGGTGACCCTGCTCTGGCAGGGGGGTTGGACTAGATGATCTCCAGAGGTCCCTTCCAACCCTGACCATTCTGTTATTCTGAGAGGGAGGTGACCATAGAACAAGGGAGTCTTCACATGCACTGCACAGTGCTGGAGCCATAGGACAGAAGTGCCCCTGAATTACACCAAGCCAGAAATATGCTGAGCTGTGCCTGCTGGGGCCCCCAGGGCGCTGCTTTCAGCGGGCACTGATCCTGCTCCAGCAGCTCTGCTGGCCACCGGCCACCCATGACACCAGCTGATGGAGTGGGGATCAGCCACCTCCATCCCCACCCAGCCCTGACAGATGCTGTTATCTCACTTACCTCTGCCAACAACCCGCCTAAGCCAGGAGGGAAAGGAAAACTAGGGACGGGGTGTGTTTGTGCAGCGTGGGGAGCTGGCCGTGGGGAGCTCAGAGTGCGTCCTGCCCAGGTCTGGGGTGAAGATCGTGGCCTCGCTGTAAGAAGAGGTGTGCACCAAGCTGCCTCCTGATGCCTCCAGGCATCAGAGACACATGGTGTCAGTCTCAGAGGGGACCTGGTCGCTCTGTAAAGCAGATTGGCCTTTCTCACTTATCACACAGAGGAGACAGGTAATTCATCAGCAGTATGCAACCTTTTGAGTCCCCGATGTGGCTGCTCAGCTATGAAGAGGAGGAAACCTCTGCAGTCTTACTCCAGGTAGCAGTTGCACCTTTGTCTAAGAAACGCTCCTCCCAAGAGCTACCTAGAGAGATCGCTGTGGGCAAACAGAGCACAGAGGTGCGCAGGGAGCCCGTGGCGGCTGAGCATCCATCAGACCAGCAGCTGGGCAAGTACTGTCCTCAGCCTCCCTCCAGCCTCCACCAAGGCACCGTGGGCGCTGTGTTTACTCTGCACAGAAGCGAGACAGATGGCGATTTCTTCAGCTCAGGAATGCACATGCCCTATGAGTCCTTGCTCTCATGTTTCCTCTGCCCTCTGCTCCCTCACTCTTCTCTCCTGTCCAACATGCGCTTTAGCCTATCGCTCTTTGGGGAAGAGGCTGTGGTGTGTGAGGCTGGCTCGGTGCCCAGCCAAACCTGCTTTTCAAATATAAGTGGAGCTGTCAAGCATCTCCGGCAGAGCAGCGCGCACACATTTCACCGTGCCCCGCTCCAGCTGACACAGCCACAATGTGCGTCCGCCAGGGCAGCCCACATCAAGCAAGAAAATGAGGACATCAGGCGTTATTTTTATTGGCTTTCCTCCACGCAGTTGAATTGTGTTTGCTTCGCTTTGGGTTTGTTTGCTTTAATTTATCTCTCATTACAGGAAAGCATTGGCAAGAGAACTTAGAGCAATCTCAAGTCTCATTAAGTTAACAGTGGCTGGGAGAAATCAAACCCAAACAGCCTGTGTAGCTCAGTCAGAAACCTGTAAGTTGCGTTACTATAATACAGCCCATATCACTACACCTATACTCAGTTTTAACCACACAATTTTTTTTTAGTCCTTTCTTTCTGCATAGATTTAAACATGTAGATAAACTGGACAGGACTGGGCTTAAGAGCCTTTGCTGCAGCCTGCTGCCAGGTTTATATCCCAGTGCAAAGCACTTGCCTGCTGCCACTGAAACATGCTTCAGTTCGCGATGTAAATGAAATCAGGCCAAGTCAAAAAATTATAAAGAAGCGGACTGCACATTTTTTCAGACCAGATGTGTAGCAATAACCCTGCAGAAATCACATTAGGATCCCACTGACACAACCCAGGCTGGGGTTTCACTGGCAGAAGAGGTGGCTGGCCTTGTTCCCCCTTGGAACAGCCATCTATTTAGATGGCCCTTGTACCCACGGTCACAGCCCAGTGCTGAGTATTTATTGTCTCTGTGTGCCAGGGAAAAGATCTGTCCTGCATTTAACAGACCAGGAGATGAAACACAGATGTGACTGGCCCTTGGACACAAGTGGTGAGCTCGCAGCATGACACAGACTTGAGCCCAGGCCCAAAGGTCCCTGTGCACCCCTTGGCCACCAGACCAGCTTAGATTTTCAGTCAGGCTAAGGCAGTGAGTTTGGAAGTGGGGGAGTCTCCTGCCATCCTCCCTTCTGGCATCTATTTTGTAATACTTATGGTGTTGCAATGCAAAAGGCGCCAGCGAGAAGATGCAAGATGTGGCTCAGGAAGTCCCTGCGCTGGATGCTGCTGGGGGCTGGACATGGCAGAGAGTACCGCTGCAGACATGCCCGAGTCTTGCATTCCTTCCCTGACCACCGCTAATGGCTGGGTTTTGTTTGCAGGGGTGGTTTGCTTTTTTCTTTAACTGTTGCAAAATTTTTGTGGCAAGAATAGCAGTGTGCATGAGGAATGGACATCTCAAGAATAATATAAACCCATTTAATCACACACTACGCGGATGGTTTCAGTTGTATTGGACCGTAGTCATTCCAGGACTTCCATCAGATGATGCTGTTACTATATATTGTCACCATCCCTGTTCATCTCCTGTCCTCCCATCACCTCTGTCATCATCTATGACAAGATGCACAATGGGGACTGCATGCGAAATGGAGAGTCATCCTGAAAGAGCAGTCCCTGCTTCAGCGGGGTCAACTACAGCCCACCGCCCTTGCAGGAGGACCTAGATATAGCATTTTCCTTCTGCACTTGCTGCCCTACACGCCCCTGCTGCAGGCCTGAGGCCTCCCAAAGAGCCAGTCTTCACCCTTAAAAACAATCATATCCAGGTAATAACAGAAATGATGGACGTGGGAATCAGAGTGTGTAAAAGTCTTGCAATCTCTCTTTATCGCAATGAGCCCATAGCTCTGCCACAACAGCTTACTTCCCCTGTACTTTCCCTGTGACACTGTCACTGACTGCTCAGAGGATAATTCTGAGTTTCCCTGTTTATTGCCTCAAACATTTCACTTTTTTCACTTCTTTGTCTGAAAGCCTCTGACCTCGAGCAAAGCCAGTGAACTATTATCCCAGGACTTAACCACAGACGGCTGTGGCATCCCCATGCTGCCAGACACAAGCTGAACCTGCAACACAATCAACACAGATTAATTGGCCACGTGGGCCAGGAAACACACTCCAGCTGTCTGTGCTGGGAAAGGACAAGGGTGTGGAAGGCCATTAGGTCTTGAAACACTGTCTTTTTCCTCAAAAGGTTAGCTCCAGCCAGCTAGCATGTTTTGGGAAAGAATTTTCTTCCTGAAGCACTTTGGTGTATTCCAGCAAGGGGCTGGTTTGGCTGAGGGCCGGGTATCACAGCCTTACAGGTTTTACTTCACTTGTAAATTATCTTTTGCCAAGTGGAACATGCAAGTTTTTAACTACCCCATGGAAAGGAAGGGACAGACAAAAGTTTCCTTGGCCAAGGAGAATGCATCAGCCAAGCCAGGCTGGGCAACACGCTGAGGGAATAACCCAAACTGCATCCCGTGTCCTGGGGCAGCTGCCCACCTCCACATCTGTCCAGACCCCTGGGACCCACTGAAGGAACTCTACAGTTTGGGGATAATTTTGCTTCTGGGTGTTCCCGGAAATCTGACATTTTAAATCGCTTTCCTGTATCTGAAGCTGACTGCATCTTGGTTCAGAGGGCCTCCTGTGAACCTGTGGGCTTTGCGTTGCTGTAAATCAGCAGCAGAGGCCAGCCCCACATGGGGCACACCAGGAGAGGATGACTGTCACATGAAAGGCATCCCAAAACATGTGCACTCCCTCCCACTCACGACTGGGTCATTTCCCCATCGCAACTAAAATGACTGTTTTTATCATTAAGTAACCCCAGAAAAGCATTTGAGTTTTCTCCTTAGTCACCATCTCTGTGTCTCTTCCACAGATATCCTTCTTGCCAGCCACAACATCTCCCTCAGGTATTGATCTTCCAGTTTTAAAAAAAGCATCTCCCAACAGGGTCTGCAAGCTGGGGCCCCCTCGCTGTGCTTCCGGCTTTAGTTTCAAACCCTGTTTGTTTGAAACTGAGCGAACAACGTCCAGGGTTATCAGAAGGAAGGAGGAAGGCCATCATCACAGGTGCAGCAGACTCTCCCCATGGGCTGTCCTCCAGACCGCAGCTGGGCCACCCCTGGTGTAAGGGACCAGCCTCATGTCCCCAGCTGCCCCTCTGTGGTTCTTAGGAATCAAAACTCAAAACCTTGGGGACTCCAAGGAAGTAACCCTGTGCCCTGGGATACAAAGCTCAAATGTAACATGGGGGCGGAGAAAGGAGTGTGTGATACGCTTGGACAGACACATGTAAAAGCCTCAGGAAAACTGGCAAAAACATCTCTGTGCCCAGTTCAAATGGGAAGGATGCTTTGCATCAACCAATGCAAAACTGTTGGGTGGGCCTTGGAGAAGCATGAAGCAGCTGTACCCCCTTTGCACTGTCCCCATGTCCAAAAAGAGCTCCTTACAGGGACAGGGGTGGGCAGGCTCCCTCTGGCATGGGGTCTGCATGGCAGCAGGCACAGACCCTGCGGCAAGGGTAGCCCTTGGATGTTTCCAAATAACCTGGAAGACACCCACAGCACCTGGCCCCCTCCCTTCAGGTGGCACCAGCACCCGACAGGTGCCTTTCTCAGCTTTCTCATGGTGATGCACCAGTGAAGAGCCAGCCCTGCTCGGCAAGGAGAAATGGCACCTCACAAAGCCACTGATGTTCTTGGAGCTCTTGATGAGCAAGGAAGCAAAGAGGAGATATGCTTGCTATAGCCTACTGAGGCTTCCAAAAGGCATTTGACAACCTGTTGCCAAAGGCTCTAAGAGAAACTGGGAAGGAATAGGATGAGTGAGAAGGTCTCACGGGGATGAGTCACAGAGCAAAGATGGGAAATAAGGAGCAGTTTTCATATTGGAGGGGTGTCCTTCCACGCAGGGTTGTGCTGGGGTCTCTGCAGGAACCCGAGCAAGGGTAGACAGGCAGGTGACAGCTTTTGCAGATGATACCAAATGTCAGTGGTATAGCAGTGAGGGTGACCTTATGACGCTGAGTAAGCAGGTGTTCAAGCAGCAGAGATCTATGCAAAGGGATTCAAAATCTTTGTTTTATATACAAAACAGGGGAGCCAAATGAGACCCTGGGGAGATAGTTCTGTGGAAATGTTACCTAATGCAAGGAAGAGAGAAGAAACTCCAATTAAATGTGAGGAGTTAATAAGAGAGAAAAAAGCTAACAGATCAAGAACAGGAGATTATGCCATAACAAAAACTCATGGCAGCCGCAGCTCAAGGACTGTGTACAGTTTGGGTCCCTCCATCTCAAAGAGGTGCTAGCAGAGGAGCAGATGGTCCAGAGCAGAGGCATGGGGTTAGCAAAGACATGGCAGAGCTTCTGGATGAGCAGGACAGGACTCTCCAGGCTGGAAATGGGACAACTGAGGAAGGGAGTGTGCAGAATAATGGAGAACTAAAGAGGGTGGAATGAGGAAAACTGCCTCTTCCTACATAAGAGGTATTAGATGAAGGTAGTAGGTGCAAGACGCAAAACAAGGAAAATTAAGCTTTTTTCAGGCAGTGTGTAATTAGGCTGCAGAAGCTCCTGCTGCAGGATGCTGTGGTTGCTAAAAGCTAAGCTGTATGCAGAAAGCAGCCAGACAGGGACAGAGGGGGGGCAGGAGGAACAAAACAGTATCGAAGACTCCTAAATACAACACTGCTCTGGCTCAGGAAACGTGTAAGCCACAAATTGCTGGTGTCTGGGAGAGTATTTGGGGACGGATCATGTTTCTCTCATCCCTTCTGCTTTCCCTGGGCATCTATTCTGGCCACTGTGACGGAGAGGACGCTGAGCTGGAGAGATGTTTGGCTTGACCCATGCAGCTGTCCTGTACCCATTCCCGCACTCCCCCAGACGTTTGAGGCTCATGGATTGTGTCATCTGGCTCCATACTATCTGAATTCTGTGTTTATTTTAATAATTTTGATGTAGTGCCCAGAGGTTCAGGAAGAGCAGTGAATGGCTCTATGAAAGGTCACCTTCAGACTCTGCCAAACCTCAGTCATGCTCATGTTCAAGCTCAAAAGCATTCTGGAAAGTCAGATTGGTAAATCAGTCTTCTCATAGTTCTTTCCCAAAAATATCTTCTGTGCTCTTTCTTCTTGTCACCCAGCAGACAAACAAAACAAGGCTGATACTATGTTAAATATAGAAAATGTCTTTACAAGAGCAGAACTGCACTTATAAATTCCAGTCAACCTCAGTTCACCAAAGACTCCCAAATCTTTTCGCTGTGGAGTTCTGGTTTCACAGGATCCTGGAGCTCTGCCTCATGCCCTTGTGTGCAGCTAGGACATGTGTTTATGCTCCAGTCGTGTCAACAAGAACAAACATCCTGAGCAAGCACCACTTCTTGGTTCAATGCCTTGAGAAAGCAGGGCCTTGTGGGAAATTCCATCCTTGCCACAGGCTCTCGGGAGGCCTCACTTCCCAGGAAGCAATACAAAAATGTAGGTCCTTGATGCCAACAAGGATCAGACTGGGAAAGACCATCCCGTGGCACAAGGAAATTCCTATCCTTCCACTCTGCTCTTATCTGGTCCCAGGCAGGGACTTTGCCTGTCCCATCTGGTCCCATCCCGGAGTGATGTATGGTGAAGAAAACAGAATCCTGACTTTGAGGTGACGCAAACCCCTCTAGTCCACCATTAATTATGTTTTTCCTCTCTTTGTTTGCCCTTTCTCTTAGTACAATAGGTCAATGTTTAAAAATCATGGAAGGATAAGAATGTTCTTCACCCCATGTCTCCGCTCCATCAACCTCCCCGTTACACCATGCCTGAGAACAAACTCTGCAGACAAAATCCACAGAGCTTCCACCTTCTATTTTTTTTCAGGTGGGTGAGAAGTGATGATCCATTACACATGAGCACTCAAGCTGTAAGTAAGCTTGGCACGGCCACAGGGCTCGCAGGGTGACGGTACTCCTGGAAGGGGGCTCTGGGGCCCTCCAGTCCACCTTCCCATTCAAAGTGGGACCCTTGCCAGTACTACCTCAGGTCAGCCCATGGTTTTGCCTAGAAAAGTCTTGAAAAACCTGTAAGTGGAGAGTCCACTACCTCTCTACGCTGCATCACCTCCTAGGGAAGAAGTTTTTCACTGATGTTGAACCTGAACTTTCCAAACCACAACCCGTGCCCATTTCCCCTTGGTGCTGCTGCTACTGAGAAGTGTTTGAGTCTGTCATTGTTGTAACCACCCTTCTTGTAGGTTGCTATCAAATTGTTCTTTATCTTCCTCTGCCAGGTTAAGCAAGCCCAGCTTCTACAACCGCTGTTCATCGCTCACATGGTCTAGACCCTCAGCTGGACCTTCTCAATGACAACATGTTCATTACTGGGGCAACACCCTCCTGCATGTGTTTTCAGATGTGGAGGACTTCAGTGGAGAACCTTCTGGCCAACAACTGTGGTTTTCCAAAACTAGTGGCTGTCAGAGGACAGGCTGATGCCCTGTCTCCAAGCCCCCTGACATGGGCTCCCAGCACAGCCCTGGGGGAGATGCTGGAGGTGTCAGCCCAAGGTGAAGGACGGCCTTTGCTGTTGGCGTCTAGTGGCAGCACCTCGGTGGTGCAGCAGTGCTGCCCTGCCTATGCTGCCAGCCTGGCAGCCCCAGGGGAACGTGGCCAGCAGAGGAACTTGTCCCCAGCCCTCACTTATGGCCACAAGGGAGGTACCCAGCTGCATCCTCTCTGAGGCGAAAGGCGAATTTCATCAATGTTGAAACCGTAGGAGTCCAGCATTGTGCAAAACACTTGAGGCAAACATAAACATCTCTGCATTTATGAAAATAGAAATCAGATGGTGTCTAAGTGAAACCAGAGTGCCGTTCCTTCACGGCAGAGCTCTGTCATTTCTCCATGGATGGAGGAGCTGCTCCTCTGGGAAGAGCACGGCTTTTCCAACCAAATAACTCAAGCTGTGTTATGCCTTCATCAGTAGCTACAGCCTTGCTTTGACACAGTCTTTAAAGCATGCAGAAATATAAGCTTGCATCATGCCTGGCAGCTTTCAATGTTTCCAGAGGCTTGAGAAGACAAGTGATTTCCCCGAATCACTGCTTTTCCCGCATCCTTCCAGCCCTTAAATACAACCTCAGCATTCTGCTGAGGTTTGCCTCAGCAAACTGTTCTCCAGTTTGCTATTTTGAGAGTTCCCCTTTCCTTCCAGGGCCCCCCACTCCGCTGCCCCCTCCTCCCCACCCCAGATGCCTTGGGAAGAGCTCCTCACCCCTGTACTGAGTATGCAGGGCTCAGCACTGCTTTCCTCATCCCCTTCCTCATGGGGTGGGAGAAGGGATGCAGTCCTAGGCAGAGGAAGGTAGGCACCAGGGATGGGGACACCAGAGAGCTGCTGATTCCCAGGACAGGAGGAGCCGGAAAAATGAAGTGTGTGTGGGGGTAGGTTGCAGCAGACCCAGACGTGACAGGAGAGACCCCAGGGCAGGTCAGTCTAAGGGGAAGGTGGAATTTAGAGGAGCCGGCAGCTCCTCAGGAAATAATATTTAAGGCATGAAGAAATCTCCCAGTGCAGAAGGAGGATGTGCAGCATGATGGGAATTCAGCTGAACCATAAATTCCTTAATCCCCAGAAGTTTAAGAAGGAATTACAGAAAGAAAACAAGTTATTCAAATTCCAGGAGATTCATGTAAAACTGTGTCACAAGCAGCTGGGGAGCAACTGGAAAGCCAAAGCGCAGATGCCAGTACCGAGGCATGAGAAGCACTGGGGGAACAATACTGTAAGTGCTGGGAGGCACAACTGCTCCAGCAGCAGCCTTGGCTCAAGCAGCCTCTGTCACCCCCCGCCACCGCTCCCCCCTCCCCAGCCCCCAACAGCTGCACTAGCACCAGTGGGGGACAAAAAATAAATGAAATAGGATAACGCTAACAAACTCTGCATCCAACTGCAGCCTAAATAAACCAGAGGCTTCCAGAGGTGGATTTCATCCACCTACCTTGTCCCAGCACAGTGTGTTTGGAAAACTGGTCAAAGCCATCTCACAGCCATCCACCGCAATGGTCAAGAGGGAGGTGGCTCCCTGGGCAAGGGCAAGCAGTGCTGATCTTAACAGAGGGGGAGGAATAAGTCCTGGGCTTATTTCCTGGAAAAATATTGGTAGAATTAAAGAGTTTTAAGCATGAGAACAATACCAAGGCAATACACCAAGATTGTTTTAATCAAATTTGTTCTGCATAAATCTATTTGCTTTCCCCCCATGGCAGGAGTTTCTCCTCCCTGAGAGTAGAGCAGCTGCAGATGTTGGGAATTTTGTCTTTAGGAATGATTTTAACACCATCTCAAGTATCATTCATGTATGTAAGTGAGGTAAGACTGTGCTCCCTGCCGGTGCCAAGCCCTGCCCCTGACAGTGGTGGCAGGGACGAGGCAGGGGAGCAGGAGGGATGTCACTGCTGGCAGTGGCTTGGTGCAGGTCTGGGCAGCATCACATATCTGTCTTCTGGACATACAGACCTTGGGCTCTTGCAAAGCTTCTGGAAGGCAGACACAAAACTGGACAGGGATTCATGATCAGAGCAAAACTGCATGGGATGTTGAGTGTGAGTCCCCAGGAGTCTGGTCTGAGCCAGGCTCATTAGTGATTTGGATGCTGAAAGGCAGAGAATGCTCACAACAGCTTCAGGGATTGCAAGCGTGGTGGCCAGGGATAGGGGACAGGATCTCATCTTGCAGTTATCTAGGAAAAAAAATAAAATCAATAGGATGCAATTCAAGCAGAACAAGAACAGCATACAGCAATGACACAGAAGCAAACAACTGCACAAATACAGGGAGGAAATTGCCCATTCAGTAATAACTCTGCAATAACCCAAACACTCTGGAGTAATGACAGGTCATGAACTGGTTGTGTCAACACATTGCTGTCAAAAAGGAAACCTCTAGCTGGGACTTTCAAAAAGGAGTGACACCTGAACCACATGGAAAGAAACTCTCCCTCTCCAGCTGTCATCATTGAAGCTTGGCTGCCGTACAGTGCCGTACAGTGTCCACTCTTGGCACCCCAGAGTCCAAAAGACAAGAGAGAGAATGACTCATGGTCCACAAACATGACACCTGAGAAAGCATTGAAGGAACCAACATAGCTTAATTTAGGGAAGATGGTGGGGCTAGACAAGATGTTGGCCCTCAAACAGGTGAAAAATGCTTTTAGAAAGAAATGCAATAGGGGAAGGCAAGGCAAGGCTGCCTTCGGAGAAATTCAGCTCCATACTGGCTTTGATCCCAAGCCCTGGTTGTGTGATGGCGACTCTTCCCCAGTCCCTCTCAGGACACCGCTCACTCAAGGCTTCCTCATGTGTTGTGAATGCACAAGGTTTGCCAGCAGCTCCATGCTTGTCCAGGGCCCTGGATTTTGAGCAGGCAATAGGGGAAACGGTGCCAGATTTCTGCCCCTCAAGCCCCTGTCTGCCCCACAGGACATGGGCACTTGGCTTCTGCAGTCACTGTCACCTCTCCTCCCTCCCCATGACAAGTGTCTGATACACAGAGACATTTCCCACTGTGCCCACACAGTAATCCCGGCCCGTGTGGCTATCAGGCGGTCTTGGGGAAAACATCTCGGTCGTAACTATTTTTAATTATGAACTTGTAGCCTGGACTTGTTTTGTTTAAGAAGGAGCCAAGAAGGAGCTGCTGGCAAAGCTGGTTATCAATGATGATGCAGAACATAGAGCAGGAAGCTCCCCATTACATCCCCACCAGCCAGGGACAGCCTCTGTAAAGAAACCACCATAGGTCTGGGCTTCGATTTAGCACACCCTGTTTTTCAGAGCATTTCTCCCCTTGCAGCGCAGCCTCCTGCTGTGGGATGCCCCCAGGACTGAAGCACCAGCAGCACTGGGCACAGGGCTGAGCCAGGGCCAAGGGCCAGCCAGGACAGCCGCAGCCCCGGGATGAGCAAACCCCACTGCAGCAGGGGAGCTTGGCATCCCCCAGGGCAGGGGGGGAACAGGCTCCAGCTGGGGACCCTCTGGGATCAAGTGAGATTTGGCCATGGGGCAGGGCCAGGATGGGGACAGACATGGCACAGCACTTTTGCCATGGCTCAGGCCGCAGGGAGGAAAGTCGAGTGAGCTGGTGGGGATTTTACAGGAGACATAAGTGTAAGCATGATGGGAGAAGGCAGCACATCCACAGTGGCCCCTCCACCATGGCAAAGAGCTGGTCCTGGTCCTCAGCCCCACTCTGCATTACCCTGACAGGAGAGAGCCAGGTGAGCCTCCTGGCGAGGGGCTCTGTGCAGCCCCCTGAGGGCTGGGGGACGGGGAAGCCCACCCCAGGGCCCGCACTGAGTGTTTGGGTAGGACACAAGTATGTATTGGTCTTGCCGTGCTCCAAACAGGAGGCAAAAAGAGAATTTGCCCCTGCATTTTTAAGTGGGGGGGACCATAGAATCATAGAATGGGTTAGGTTGGAAGGAACCTTGAAGATCACCTAGTTCCAACCCCCTGCCACAGGCAGGGACACCTCCCACTAGACCAGGTTGCTCAAAGCCCCATCCAGCCTGGCCTTGGATGCCTCCAGGGATGGAGCTTCCACAACTTCTCTGGGCAGCCTGTGCCAGTGCCTCACCACCCTCAGAGTGAAAANTGTAAAAAGTCCCTCTCCAGATTTCTTGTAGGCGCCCTTCAGATACTGGAAGGCTGCTATATGGTGTCCCCGGAGCCTTCTCTTCTCCAGGCTGAACAACCCCACCTCTCTCAGCCTGTCCTCAGAGGAGAGGTGCCCCAGTCCCCAGACCATGGGACTGGGCTCAAGAATAATGGACACCAGTTAGCAAGGGGGCAAGAGTCGGCCTGGCACTGGGCACATGCTCAGAAGGGAGAAACCCTCCACATCTTCCACCGCCCACCGTGGCCAGTGTGCCCTGCACACCAGTGTCCCCAGCATCCCCCAGCCCGGGGTGACGGGCATCCCTCCCCCGCCGCCCTCCACGGGGGCGGANGCAGCCCCGCAGCCCCCAGCCCGCCCACGGCCGCTTTCCGCGGCACCCACCGGCCCCACGCGTGGGCCGTGTCCCGCCGCAGCGTGCGGCTCCGGCTCTTCCCGCAGGTTTTACCCCCATCTAGTGGCGAGTCCCAACCCCAGCAGCAAAGAAAACGCACCCGAGCGGGGGACCGCGGCTTGGTTTCAGGCTGGGGCCACCAGAGCTCCTCGCTTTTGGGGGGACGAGATAACTCCACGCAGGGCTGTGGCTGGGGTCTGCCCGAGAGCAGGCGGCGGAGAGCGGCCCCTCAGCCAGGGGAGCTGCGGGAGCAGGGTTAAGGTGACAAACGAGGTCTTATTAACAGCTGAAATGCATTAAAGGGGAGGGCAGGTTGCAGCATCCCCAGCCCAGGGTGGCACCTTGGCAGAGAGGTGGTCTCTGTCTGCAATTCCCTTCGTGCTGCTGCTCTTAAGGAGAACTGGCAGAGCCAGTGTCCTGGCAGTCACCCCAGGGTCACATCTTGGGCACCCGGACAACCAGCAAAAGACAGTTCATCATTAAAGGGTCATAAAACAGGGCTACAGTAAGGCCCCGGAGGTCATCACCACATGGGTTATTGGCTGAGTTGGCCCCAGTGAGGACTCTGCATCACCAGTGCACACTCCAGGGGTACAAAGTGACAGGGAGGTCAGGACATGTCCAGCTACCAGAGCAGCAATTGTCCGAGTTGTCTCTCAGGACAGGCAGGTCACAGTATGGAGGAGAGGGGTCCCGATCATCACAGTGGGGGATTGGCCCCTTCCCATCCCCCCACCCTGCACAGGACCAAGTCACAGACAAGCGCTGCGGTTGTGGCTGTGTCCTCCCCCTTGCAGTGTGTCCTGTAGCCTCGTGTCCAGGTATCACTGGTGCCTCTCCACAGCAGCATCCGGGGCAGGCAGGCAGCCTCCCTGTCTCTAGTGACAAACCAGCCCTCAAAACAGCCTCCGCCTGCTCCATCCAAACAGCCCTGCCTGGAGCTGCAGCGGGGACGCACATGGGCGCAACGAGCAGCTCAGACCTGAGGGGACATGGGTGCCCTGGGATGGCCGTGGACCGTAGCTGCATGCACAGACGAGTGCTGCCACCCACACCAGGCCACTCCTGGTATGTTGCTGTCACCCTGCAGTGAGGGCAAGGCCACTGGCAGGATTGCAAAATGCAGTCTTGTGCAACGCCAAAGCTTCCTCCACGCTGGTCTTTACATGGGTGCTTCACAGCAGGCAGAGCACGGCCCTCAGCCTGGGCACACAAGTGCTCTCCCCCTTCCGCAGAGCTTTTAACGAAGAGCTCACGTTTAGCGGCTCCTTTCTGGGCTGCAACACCTCGGTGTGGGCTCATCCTCCCCCTCGCCAGACCCAGCTCTCCCACCCAAGTCTGGTTCCTGCTGGATGAGACCCCCAGCAGACGTGAGTGAAATGGGCCACGGAGCCATGAGCAGCAGCCACAGCTGGTGTCTGGGAATGGCGATTCAGATCTTCCTCAGTCTGGAGGGGAATAAAATAACAT
Source organism: Ibidorhyncha struthersii (assembly GCA_013398815.1). NCBI lineage: Eukaryota > Metazoa > Chordata > Aves > Charadriiformes > Charadriidae > Ibidorhyncha > Ibidorhyncha struthersii. The sequence continues at coordinate 56,996 of VZSZ01011533.1, read as the reverse complement.
CATTGGGCATAGCACAAGCCCGTTTTGTTAGGCACAAAAGATCAGTGTGGAGAAGTTTGGCAGGTATAATCCAGGGAAGGAAAAAACTCTGATACACATCTGTGAACCAAGATTTGCTTTACATTTTTTCCAGAACCCTGCAAGGATATGTGATATAACACACCACCCCAGTCAGTCTGCTCTTGCAAAAGTCCCTGCAAATACTTTGTCCCAGCCCTGAAGCACAGGGCTTTTCCCAGCGGCTGTTTTAAACCCATCCCATCGATTTTAACCGCTGGCAGACTGGCATCCCTTTAGAACAGCCCACCTGGGCAATACGTGGTGGCCCCCACGCAGGCTGCGTGAGCCAGGGCGGGCAGGACAGGCAGGCACAGGCAGCACCGCAGCCCCATGCTCGCAGCGATGCTGCAGGCAGCAGCAAGGAAACTGTCAGCGAGGGAATGGCTCCTCCGTGGGCAAGTGGGCTGAAAACTGCAAGCTTTGGGATGCCAATGGGAGACCAATGAGTTAGCAGGTGTGGAGTGGGCAGGTGGAGCTCAGAGAGAGGTAACCACCCCGGAGCCCCTGAGAAGGAAAGAGAAGAGGTGAACCCATGTGGAACTATTTATTTTGGCTGTTAATTTGCTGTCGCAGCTGTGGAGCCGACCCCTAGAGCCAATGCGATAGAGGTGGTAGGGAGGCACCCAGGGGCAAGAGCAGGAATGTGTCTTCTGGTGCTGATATGGCCTTAGGTCAGATTAAGCCAACTAAAACCTCATCCTAAAGCCTTTCACTGCAGCAGGAACTCTGACTGCTGCGGAGAGGGAAGAAATCAGTCCCTTTGGCCGTAGCTCCGCAGCGCTGTCTCTCAACCTCTCCTCTGTGCCCTCGCAGGCTCCAGCTGTTTTTATAAAGCACAGGATGCATCGTGACAATTCTGCTCATTGCTCTCTTTTGCAATCTTCCCCCAAAACCGCCAGTTATTTGGCTGGCAGGTATATCTACGTGCTCTGTGCATCCTTATTTACACCAGAATTCCCAACTTCTTGTTTTCCTGCAAGTCTTCCACCCCAGAAAGGGGCCACTCACAGCCCACACGATTGATATGGCACACAAGCATATACCCATGTAATACCCCATAATAATAATACAAATAATAAATACAAAAGAGCCAAGGCCCTTTTCGCATCCCAGTGCCACTAGATGGCAGCAGGAGTGTACCCTTCCCAGCCCGGGGTTTCCCCAGGGCCACTGGGGGAAACGGGGGGGGACCCAGCCCAGCCCCTGCTGCAGAGCAAGAGCGCTCAGCCCATGGCGGTCCCTCCTGCTCCTCCTTCCCGCATGGACCATGGGGTGCTGGGGTAAAGGGAGACATTTAAGACTTAAAATCAAACCTTCAGCGATGTGCTGGGGTGTTTCCCTGTGGGGGAGTTACCTGTGGTGGCTTTTGTCGTGTTGCCGATCCCACGCACGCACCCATCCCCACTCATGGGTCAGGCATCGCTCCCCAGATGGGTGCTGGCAGAGCCCTGGGCTGGAGACCAAAGCCTCAAAGGTGCGTGCAAGTTATTCTGGTTAATATTGGGATCAATGGATGGGTTTACAGCATCGACAAGCTCCTCTCGGGAGGGAGGACGAAAGGGAATAAAACACAACTTTCTATATCATTTTGCAATCAGCAAGTGGCTTGCCCTCTCTGAGGTCTCATGGGTTTAGGGATTGATTCTCCTCGTGCACATTTGCTATCCAGCAGCCGTCAGCGTGTCCCAAATCCTCACTATCAGCTGTTTATTCACCAACGAGCCCTCCATTCACTGCCACATCTCCTTGGCAAAGGCACCAGGGAAGCGCAGGTGGCACCTCAGCAAATGTCAGGCCTTTCCTCAGACCTTGCAGCATAATTAAGGAGCGTCTGTTTTCCACAGGGCAGCATCGAGCCCTGAAGGTGACACTCTGAGGCAGAAGCTCAAATGACAGGGGTGGCTGGCAAAGCTCTGCTGCTTGCAGCACTTCAAAGTGACCAGCCAAACCCCCGCCCCGAGCAACGTGGGGGACGTGGGTGACATGGGTTGCTCACCACACAACCCGTCAGCCCAGTGCAGAGCCGGAGAGGCGATGTACAGAGAGCAGCTCCCAAAAAAGCCAGAGCATCAAACCACCACTCAGGTGGTGTCACTCCCTGCTGCCCGTGTCCCCAGGGCTGGGACGTCTGGTTGATGGGTGAGCACATAGTGGCATAACCCTGGCACCAAGGGGATCTCTGTGAAACCTCGGGCGCAGAGGGAGTGGGAGAAGGTCTTTGCGCAGGGAGCCTCTGGGTGCCGAGCTCCGACCGATCCTGTCCTGCTCATGGCGGTGGAGCCACTGCGGTGGCTGACGGACATGAGGGCAAGTGGGAGATGGTCCTTGAGGCTCCATGTTGGCCCTGGCAGGCTGACGGCAAGGGTGGTGCTGCCCCTGCCCGCATTCCCAGGCCACAAGATAATCCTGCGGAAGGATCCTGAGTGTGACCCTGCTTCCCAGCCCTCTGCAGAGAGCACCACAAATCCCACCCAAGCGCTTTAACCCTGGCCTAGGGCGAAGGCTAGAAAGGAGGAGGCTGGGTCTCTTGGGAAGGTCAGGGCACATGGCAAAGCAGGCTAAAATCCCCCCCAAAACAACGAAAATCCCTCACCCCCCTTCCCCACAGCCTTCTCTCCCCTCCCTGACCACCTCAGATAGCCCCAGCATCCCCCCTGCTGCCGCCTCCCCTCCTGGGGAGCCACCGGGAGCCTCCCCACACACCATCTGCTCTCCCCAGGCGACTTGCGGGTGGCCGAGGACATCCCTCCCACACCATCTGCCTCCACACCAGGCAGACTGTCCCCATCACCCCTCATCCGCACCCCAGCAAACGTCCCCAGGCCTTCCGGCTCCAGAAAACCTCACACATGCCACCAGCATTAAACCTCATGGACAAATTCAAGACTTTATTTGCCCTGTCCACCAGCGGATGCTTCGCACAGGGTGGAGAAACTCGCTGCTAAGAAACCTCATGGAAAGTGCTGCTTTTCCATGGACACAGAGAGAGCAGAAGGTGCTGCCTGTCTCCTGCCTGCCCTGCGAGGACAGGCACAGCGGCAGCCGTGGTGGTGCAGGGCTTGTCCTCAGCCATCTCATCCGCAGGGTCGGCAGTGGCAAGCCCAGCCATCCCCACGGCTCCCGGGTGCTGCCTGCGAGCAGAATATACCCCCGTCCGACAGCGAATGTCAAATGGCAGAGACGTACGTAGCGATCGACATGTACGTGGCAGGTGCCATCCACATGCTGTGGGATTATTTTTAGCCTGGCCGTGATCGAAATGTCAGAGGGGTTTTTATTTATTTCCTCTGGAAGGCTCTCTGCTTGAAATCCCCACCAGCAGAGGCGGGCTCTGACCCTGCTGTCACAGTAAGGTCCATCATCCCTTCCCACCCTTGAAAAAAACATGCAATTAGGCGGGAGGGGAGGGTGACTTGCCCAGCATGCCCGGCAGGGCTGGCACCCCTGGGAGGGCAGGCATCCACCCAGCCCCACAGCCCGACCCGTGCCCACCCAGCCCGGCTGCAGCTCCGCCGGCTCCCCCAGCCTGCCCACGTCCCGGGAAAGGTCTCACCAAAGCTGCACTGGACAGCTATTAAAACGCAAGGGACAGAGGAGCTGGGCCTTTGAAGCAGACGTGCTGTCAGGAAGGGCAGGCAGGGCCACGGGACGCTCTCGCTGCCCTTTAATGATGTGAGGGACAGAGTGTAACGATGCCAAGGTCTCACGGTGCCCCGAACGCCCACAGAGGACTCCCTGGAGATGGAGCAGCGTGTTCCTTCCTGCTTGTCTGCCACTCGCCCCACGCTCAGTGCTGTGCCAGGAGCAAAGCTCACGATGAGTATAAACCTGCCCCGGCTCCTGTCAAGCCCACAGGACCCCGTCTGCACGAAGGGCTCTGGGCGGACACCCGTGTCCCTGGGGTGACAGCACAGCACTGCAGAGCGTACCAGCGCCCACCCGGGTCTGTGCCTTCCCAGGGTCCCAGGGCCTGACACATCCCCTGCCTCACACATTGACAGGTTATGCACAAATTTGCCCCTTTTCTTCTCAGGGAAGCAGATTCGAGGGGGAATGGCTGCTCAGAAAAGCACTGGCACGTCTGAGGTAGCAGAGCTTTTTTGCTTGTTTACACAGCCAGAGAAGAGCGGTAATGGCCTACATTAACACAATAGCAAAGGAGGGCCTTGAACCAAATCCAGCTTGGAGGTTGTGACCAGTCCATAGATAAATTGGGAAGAAAAGTCAGTGTTTTCCCGGCGGAACTGCCTATTTACATCTGAAAACAGCACAGACCTTGCCCAGAGGCTGGGACAAACAGCTCCTTTCACTGCCTGCTTCCCATGAGGCTTTCCCCTCCCTCTCCAAGAGGAAATTTCCAGTAACTAAGGTATAAAAATTAATGCAAAACTCTGCTCCAGAGCCATCTGTAAAACTCATACGGGAAGAGCTCTCCATCCCACAGCCGGCGCCACGGCAGGCTGACCCCAAAGAAGGTCCACAGCCTTCATGTATGGGGAGCAAGGGAAGAGGCAGCTCTCGGCACCCCTCCTGGTGCAGGTCAGGCTTCGGGGTGTGGATCCAGGTGCCCAAACCCACAGGCACCGCTGGCACTGTGGGCTAGGCAGGATTCCCTAACGGAGGGTCCTGGGTCCCTGGGGGAGGTTGCGATGCTGTGGCATCTGCTAGGACACCATGGGGTGCAGCACTCCCTGGTTTTGTATGAGATTGCACGAAACAAGGGATGGAAACAGAGAGAAATTTGGGAAGGGGGAACCTTCCTCCTTCGCCGCACACCACCACACCACATCCAGGACTCAACTAAGTGGCAACCTCTAGGAAATTTTGAAGGAATGTCTTCCTGCCATATCCCATTCATCTTCCACCAGGACTTTGCATAGAAGATTAGGATTTGGGCAATGTGGTTTTCCTGCAAAAGTGCAGGAACTGTGTCTTCCATAGCTGTCAGGCTTCTCTGTGCATCCAGCTGCGCAGGTTCCTGAAGCTTTCAAGTAGCTGTGATTGCAGACACTGCCACGTGGGAGCGAGACCTCATCTTTCTCATGGCAGGCCTGAGGGAAAGCAAGAAAAAAGCTGGTTAATTCGATAGCACTTATCAGAACACCTGCAACAGTCAAACAGCAAAAACACCCCTCCTATGCACAGACTCCTGCATGAAGATGTATCGACATTTACTTGCTGGAAATCTCCTGTTCCTGGGCTACTCTGGCTAACGCAATCCATGGGCACACAGCCGTGGGGAGCATCCCTGCTGCTCCCTGCCCACTCTACCCAAACCTGCTCACTCCTCTTCCGGAAGGTCATTTCATGCTAACACGAACCAGCCAAAGACAACATTTTTCCAAAGTCCTCCCACCTCCACATGCAGAAGGGACAAATATGTGCAACTATTGTGTTCCTGGCTGGGAGAAAGCAGGTGAATCCCAGTGTACCTGCAGGTCACACCCCAGAGCGTGGCAGCAAGATTGCAGGGCTGGGATGGAAGGAGGAAGGTGACCTTCCTTTGAGCACATCCCATAACTGATTTCACCGTTACTGCTACCCCCGAACTCGGGTGAGGCTACCAACCTGTGCTGCACATGTGCTTCCACCCCACTGCAGACTCAGCCAGGTCTTCTGGGATTTGGGAGCCTATTTACCCAGGGGATTTCAGCAAATAGGAGATTAAGTGACTTGCGGTGTTTTGAAAACATGTTCCTGAGTATCTTTTCTAAAGCAAAGGTGATGCCATGGGTAATTTCTTTAAAGGAGGGTAGAAAAGTGGGTGGCTGATAGCCAGCTCATTATATCAAAATCAGTTTTCATTAGGAAGGGAAAGCCTGTGTGCTTATTAATTGTTTCTCTAATTGCTTTCTCTCCCTGCTACCAGGGTAGCCCAGCGTCTGCTTGTGCCTGGAGGCCCCAGGTCAGAGCCCTGTGTAACTCATCCCTCATCTGCTAACATGGGGAACTATAAATAAATGGTGACACCGGAGAGTGAAGGAGGAGGTGGAAAGGGACTGCGCTTCTCAACCTGAGATACTCAGTCTAGTCAGCTTATCCGACAGCAGGTGACAGTCTGTAAATATTAACAGAGGGGGACTATTTCTGATAGCTGAGGGCTCTGGCCTGGCAAAGATAAAACAAAACTCTCTGGCTCTGAGATGGAGCTGGACAAATTTGGACTAAAAAGAAGTTGCAGATTATTTAAAGTGAAGCAAACATCTGCATGTTCTCCACTAAGAAGTATTTTTAAACCATAAGGACCTGCGTAGTTTCAAGATCTGCTGCAGCTTACCCAAAAAAATAAAAAAACCCAATTTGCGAGTGCAAAGGAATCCCTTGGGAAACTGTAAGGAGATTGCAGGTGCTCCAAATGAGCCCTAGCAATTCATGCCAGGGGATTGAAGACCTTACAGTGACAGTCATCCCTCTGACTTTTATCCCTCCTCCCTTCTGCCACCGGCTGCTGCTGCCAGCACAGAGGGGGCACGCTCACCTCTGCTGCTCGCAGCACGGCACAGTCACCTGAACAGGACCAAGCCCAGTTTAATTAATACAGCTCTCATGGATGAGGCAGCAGTGGGGCTCACACATCCTTCCCCTCGGCACCAGGGAAGCAGGAGGACCACCAAGGAGAAAATCCCTCAGCACGCCCTGTCAGGAGGCAGCCGCGCTTGCCTGGGAGACCCTGCCCATGGACACACCATAAGAGCTGCGAGGGAGGGGATGCTGCGGAGATACCTTGCTGCAAGGACACACAGATGGATGTGAAGGACTGGGAGGAAGAACGCTGTCATCTTTGTTCCTGCTGTAACCTGAACCACACATCTAAGCATTCAGCACCCTTCACTGCCTACAACACAATGCTTCATGACGTGGAAATTTGCAGGCGGAGAGAGGGAAATAGAACCAGCGTATACAGCAATGAGGACCTCAGGGAGGTGATGCTACAGCCATAGTTGTTCCACCTCCCTGAAAGCAGGAATGCCTATTCCTGTGCAGGTATGCATGCTACACATAAGCATGCTCACACACACACTTACCTTTGCTAACAGCAGAGGCAGCCACAGAGTCCATATTTTCTAGGTTTTACTTCTATATCTGCAAAAAGCAAGTTTGCTTCTGTTTCTGATTCCCTGCAATTATCGCGGAAAGCCTTCAAGAGAGCAGCTCTGTCTTCTTGGCTGAGCGAGTCTTTGATGTCCAGCACCGCACTCAGATGCTCCTTCCTTTACAAAAGGATAAGAGGGCAGGTCAGGGAACACGTCAAGGAAAAAAGCTGGCTTCCTATCACTCAGCTTTGCTGGAACACACCAAAGATTGGAAGCTGCTGAGCTGCTTTTTGACACCCTCTGGCCACCTAGCAAGGAGGAGGCCGTATCACAAGAGCTGGGCGGGATACAGCTGAGCTCATGGGTCCCGAGCCCAGTGCACACAGCATCCCCATGAAACTGTGGAAATCTTCACCTCAGGTTTGTCCTAGAAAAAGATCTGTATTCGCCATAATAGGTTTGGGGTAACTCTGCATTTAACCATTTGGAAGCATTTTGGTATCTTTTCTCCCCTCAAATGGAGCTACTTCTTGTTCACCTGGAAGGTTATAGGATTTTTGTTCTACATAACATCGCTTTGCTGAGCAAGGCCACACCATATTAGCCTGATTAACAAACAGGGCAAATGTATCCAAGCCAAACAGTTTTAAACATATGGGAACCGGCTGAAATCAAGAACAGTGCATCAGCTCACACCAGGATGGCCTCCTCTGAGATCTGGATCAAAAAAATGTTCTTCTGTGTACTTCCTATATATCTATTAAATATATAGTTGCAGAGATAAATTACGATTTATATATGTGTCTGTACATGTAGTAAGAGAATAAGAATTGTTATGCTGTAGCAGATAAGCAGCTTCTTAGCTCAATAATGTCTTCAAAAGTAGCAAATGCTTAGGAAAAGAATATGGAAACCAGATGAAGCATAACATGATCTCTCTTTGCCTTTCTTTTTTTTTTTGGCTTCTGGCAATATGCAGTTCAGGGACTTCCTTTGCTGGGGGTTATATGATGACTGTCATGTTGAACAGGCACCGAAATAATTATCTACCACAAATTGTCTGCGCCCCATTTGAAGCTATTCACACTTTTGTCCTTCACAGCATCCTGTGACAGAGAGCTCTACACTGTAATCATCTTCACTTGGAAAAATACAGTCACTAGCGCAAGACATCAGAACAAAAGATAGATGTCATAAACCACAGACTTTGGAACAAGTGCAGTTAGCTAAGGTCTCACTTTCCTAAAAAAAGTTGAGTTTCATTTCTGTTAACAGCTTCCTGTGAGACACAGAAGTGTATATTCTTGCTGAATACACCCAGGATTTTGTGGAAATAGTTTTACCTAGAAATGGATTGGTAAAGTGTTAAAGCCAAAAGCCAAGTATTTGGAAGTTATGAAATGCCTGAGTTAAGGATGTTCTTGAAAACTACGTTTGGCACACGTGTGTCTGTGAATTGTCCATTCAGGTAGTATTTTTCCACAGCATTCCTACTTTGTTGACAGCCGGTTAATCCATCCTTCACCTTTACAGAAGGACATTTCAACTCCACTGGTTAATGTCTGGCAAAGTTATAAATCATGTTAATCAGCATCTGCAAATAGGCAGCACTGAGTGCATTCAAAGGTAAGCATTGTGCCCAGCCCAGCACGTGGCAAAAAGTATCACAGGACTAATGTTGCTGTAGGGCTTCTGGTGGTAAGTAATCATGTAAGAAACTACAACAGTCAAACCAATAAAAGACTTTACCTTAGATCAGGAAATTCTTTGAGAATGGGCAGAAGGGCTATTTTCATTCCCTCGGCATCAGAAGTTTGAATAAGTTCTAAAATTGCTTTTATAGGATCCTTGAGGGGACCAGCTGCAGGACCCTGGGGAGAGAAGCAGAGAAGCAAAGGTGTGTTCAGGGCAAGGGAAGCAGCATACAACATTAAGAGCTGGACTCATATCAGACTGGGGATCTCACTGCGTGAGTTCGGGGCTTTGCCGGACTGTCTGTGCATGTATAGAAGCCTGTTTTCCCTCCAGGGCAGGAGAAAAGAAACTGGACTGTAGCCACAGACTGCTTCCAGGGCAGCTGGGTGACTACCTTCAGCAGTGCAGAACCCCCTCCTGGCATTTCCTTTGGCAAAGTGGACAAATGTACCTCATTTTTCCCTACATCACCTGTCCTCTCAAGGCTGTTTTACCCTTTGGGAAGCAGTTTGCTTCCAGAGGCAAGCACAGTGCTGTACCTATGTGAAAACAAGCTCTGCTGGCCAGACATGATGGCATTTCTTCTGCCCTGGAGCACGCCCAAGGACAGAAAAGTGACCTTGGGGAGAGGGGGAAGGGACACAGATCCTCTAACAGAAAAAAATGGGAAGCAGTGCTAGACACTGTAAAGGATACGACATGGCTGGTAGGTGCTGCATACGGTCAGGTCCCTCTAAACTGGAGCACACAGAAGAAGAAAGCCTCATCAAGAAACACACAGCAATTTAGCAAAGCCGGAGGAAGCAGAATGCAGATGAACTGCCAAGAGAGAGCTTCAGGTCTTGCTTACATTTTTCATCAGTGCAGTAATGCGATTAAATTGCTTCCCTAAATTATTGATGCCATCACGTCAACAGAGACTCTGTGACAAAGCGAACCTGGAGAACGGGCTGCCAAACTGGGGCAGGAGAAGCCCAGGTTCCCCTGATCTCCATGGGGCATTAGAAACAGGAGGCCGTATTGTCGGTGCAGCTCACCTCCGCATTGAACATAAATTAAAAAAAAACAGTAATATTCAAAGACAGCCTTCTCTCTTTTCTTCTGCACTGCAGACACACAGCATGTCTGGCTCTGCACAGCGCACAGGCTGTCCTCAGCTCCTAAGGCACCGATACTGCACAGCTTCCTATTTGGCAAGCTCACTATTAGAAAATGCTAATTAATTTGAAGGTGTCAGATTTAGTTAAGCCTATATAGACAGGTAAGGTCAGAGGTAAACAGACTGCAATCTAAAAGCACAAAAAAGATGCATCTTGTCAGCAGTGCTTAAGTGCCTTTGACACGTACCGCTCTTAGGAGAGAAGCAAGGTATTTCCTAATGTGCTTTAAAGATGGAGGGGAAGGAAGAGCCTGACAGGAGGGCAGAGTAGGGCAGGGAGCAGGTGCAGCCTGTGCAGCAACTGCACGATAAATTCAGTCTGCAGCAGAGTACATATTTTGCATGCATAACCGTGTACCTCATTTGACTGAGGATCAGGCTGTCCCCTGCAAATTGCTTATGCATTTCCTCCCCGAGGTTTTCGGTGCTCCCACATCAAGTGAGAAAGCGAACAGACTGAGGACACAAGGGAAGCAGCGCTAACTAGATGCAGACTTTTTTCACCCAAGCTGAATGTAGGGTTTTAGTAGATAATTAGATTTCCTGTATCTCCTTTACACTATAAAACCAGCTTTCCTTGCACATTACATCCACAGCTGACGCTGAGCACAACAGTACTGGTAAACTTCAGAGTTAAGATGAGAGAATCCTCCTGCTATTCCCAATAGCTTGATTGCTCAAAGCATCGACTTGTCTGTGATTGATCGCTCCAGGAGAGGTGGGTCTTCAGCTAAAAGCACTGCCAGCTTCCAGCTTTCCACCATGAAACTAATGCATTAATTGTAATGGGTCTAAGAGGTTTTTAGAGGAGCCTACAGACGATCATTTTGATTTCATTTTATTCTTTGGACAAAGTAAGAATTGCTGACAAATGACTTGCAGGGGGACTTGTCTAGGAGAAAACAGATTTCCAGTCCCTAACACTTCAATTTGCAAGTCATGAGAATGACTCAGAATTTGCAAAATTATTAAAACCAGTAAAGCTGAGACTTTTTATCTGCTCCGTCACATCTGAATCCTGTTACCAGACTACATTTGCAATTGTCCAGCCCCTTACGAAGTGCAATGCCTGAGCGCTCTCAGCCTGCATTTGCAGAAGAGCTGCGCCAGGGGCCATAGCATGGCAGCCATTCTCCCGCTGGAGCAGCCGCAGGAGGGGCTGCTGCTGTTGCAGTCCTTGCCCTTGGGTAATCAAGAGACCCATGTGACAGCCTGGTGGCATTCACAGATGCCATGTGCGGCACTGCCCATTACACCAGATCACGAATTGGGCAAAGAAGCTTCATCAAGCTTCCAGAGTTGCTTCTACAAATCAGACCTACTATTTTTCCACGTTTTCTTCAAAGGCGTGGCTCTGCTTTTACACCCAACCTATCCCTTCTGCAATGCACCTTTACCTCCTAATGGTGTGAGGTGTTTACCCCTGCAGGAAGACTCGCTCCTCCCTGCAAGCGTCACCAACCACAACAGCATCAGCTTGTTTCCGCCCATGAGGAAATGCCGCAGCACAGGGAAATGGCTCACGAAGCCATTAGCCCAGCTCTGAGGGGCTGGGAAGGGCCTGCAGGGAGGGAGAAGGCCAGATGGAGGGGTAACAACACATACCCCATGTCCAGGGAGGAGCAGCATACAGGGCAATCCACAGAGAAGGTGAAGATGTGGAGCAGCTGATTTGGTTTGTCACCCCAAAGGCTCAAGGGAAAGCACTGCAGGGGAACACAGCTCTTCCTCTTCTGCACCCCCACGCCACGTACCAAAGGCTTGCCTGGGGGAGCTGACAGCTTCAGAGCTGTCTTACCAACTCACAGGATCATGCCTCATTCTTATTTCAGTGGCGGGAGTGCGAGTCTTGCCTCCTCTAGTCACATATTTCAAAACTATAAACTAACAGCTTCTGGCAGATCAGAAGGGCCGTCAGCACATCTGATTGTCATTTCTGTGAAGCTGGATACCACTGCGGTAAGACCTCTTAAGCTTTTCTGTTGGCTTTTCCTCTGCTGGTACTGTTCTTGATGACAGAAAGCAAAACCATAACCATATCAAAGACTTACTAAGCACTCTTTAAAGACAGTTTGCAGCATTCTATGATCTTCTTCTATCTTGCTGACAATCCTCCTCCTCTGCACAGAAGATGGTTTCCTGGAAGTGGTCAGGAGGGCCTGGACATATTCTGTAATAATGATGATGTTGACAGCCTTGACAAGGGTCTGTTCCAGAGCAAAGAAGACCAAATTAACTTCCCTGTACTGAGCAAGGACCAGACCATACCTATAGGACTCTGGCCAGTGTAGACAGGGGATATAGGGCCCGTGCAGATGGGTGTCCCATTTCTCTGCTTAAGTATCCCTTTAAAATGCCTGGTCTAACACACTGAGTACCTTCAAGCTGCATGTGAATGACATAAACATTGATGATAAGTGTGGAGACATCCAACCAAAAGCAATGGGACCAGTTAGCTGAGCCAGAGGTCACTCACGCTCCAGAGCAGCAGTGACACTTTGCTTAGCCCCAAGCTGACAAACACGTTGCTTGGTGACAGCTTGGACTACAGACAAAGCCAGATCAAGCCTCCCTGGAGCATCCCCACTAGACACATCCGAGGGCCATGCCCTTGGGCACACAGTTGTGGCTGGGCACAGAGAAGTCACCTGAGCATCTCTGAGCCCAGCCGCTACCTGCAGAGAAACCCCAGCGCTGAGACCACGCAGTGTCTGAAGTGGAAGGGAGAGCATGCGTTTCTAAGGGGAGATGGGCTGCTGCACAGAAACCACATTTTCAATAGCAGTTGAAAACAGAGCAGTTTTAGGCTGCAGTCCAAAAGTACAGGAAATCCCCAGCCCTGTCCACAGCAGACAAAGCAAGAGACAAACAGCTCTGGCACAGTGCTCCACCACCAAGCTGCTGCTTGCGCCAGCACTAATGTGACATAATGTCCAGTGACAGACTCTGGACAACAGCAGAATAACTCCCAATTTTTTCTGTTCCATTACCTTTTTCCGCATTTCAAAATGTTAATTAAAATCAGCACTGACAAAGAGCCTTTAGACCTGGTAGGGTAAGAGAAAGGGAGTCCAGTGCTTAGGGGCACACGTGCAACACAAGCAGCAGCGGCAAATCCAACTTGCATGCAAAAGAGAGTATCCCAGGTACCAATTTCACTGCTGAAGAGCCACACTCAAGGGTGTCGTGAGTCCTTAGATAAGTCATTTTGGCTACTGTAAAGGTGACAAAGCTTAGGTACTCTGTAAGGTTGTTCTTTGCCAACCCTGGCATATTGTCCTGGTTTGAGGTAAAACAGGACCTAAACCATGACACATATTTAACTCTGCCTGAGAGACTCCGTCCTTTGCGGATCTGGACCTTTCACCTCTCTGTGTGTCCACTCTCCACCAAAAGGATAAATATTCCTTACAACTAAGGTTGAAGCATATTAGAAGCTGAGAAGATTACCAATGGGATGGTATAGGGGCAATGATAGGATCAGAGGTGGCCCAATGCTCCCTATCTGTATTTGGGAGGTACATTCTGTTTCCACGTTTCTTCACTTGTGGTGTCTCAGCTGAGATTAGAGAAAGGTCCCAGCTGTCACATTGAAGAAGACAACCAACTCTGTTGGACAGAGGAACTGGACTGAAACCACTAGATCTTTAAAAGCCCTTTTAACAACAGACAAAATTGTCATTTGGATTAATGTTCAAATACTGTGCCATCCAGAGGTTCAAGGACTAGTTCTAGTGATTTCCTGAGTAATAGCTTGTTCTTACTTTCTTACTTATTTCTTACCTCATACGCGTCTGTTTTTTTCTTGCCAAATGCCAAAAAGCTTTGCTTTAAGGATTCAAGGATGTGGTCAAAACCACTGTCACAGTTTTTGAAGTGCTCCTTCATTGTTCCCTGAGGAAAAGGGACAGAGAGAGTCAAAGGGTGCACGTGTAGAGACACCGCATAGACAACAGACACGAATTATTGTGCTTTTGCTCTTTCTGCTCTCAGAAACAGATTCTTCCACGAGCTGCAGCATCCTGTGCCTTCATTTCAAAGAAAAGCAAAACATGAAAGAAAGAAACAATTCAAACTCAGGAAGGATATATTAAGTTCTTAAGCCCAAACCTGGAAGACCAAAACCTAACAAAAAATGGGTGGCAATAGCTCTAATGCGGGGACTATGTAAAATGTGCCCCTACAGATGCAGAGTGCAGGAAGAGTCCACCATTCTGCACCCTTGCGCTCCGCCATCCTGCTCCCAGCATGGCCATTGCCTCTTATTCAATGGGAAAGTATAAGGATCATTTAGCTGGCAGACAGGGGATAAACTTTGTCTTTCACGATTCGAAGCCTGCGTCGACACCACCAGAGAAGGTCTGAAAACCTGAGACCTAGGTCTCCTGTTCCTCCCCAGGGCTGTCTGCGCTCCCTGTCAGCACCACCCCCAGCTCCTGTCTCCACGTGTGGGCACAGGGGACAGGCTGGCAATGAGCTCTGGAGACCAAAACTGCACAGTGTGGCCAGGGTTTCTTTTGTCATTTTCCTTTTGCTACCTTCAGCATGCTCAAGAGGGACTGTACAATGAGCCTGAAGATGCTCAAGGGAGCTTCCCAAGGAAACACACAACACCATGCACTCTTAGGAGCCTGCAATTGTGTGTTTATCTAGACATGGAGTCCAGGATATGAAAGCAGGTGTCTGGGTTAATAGTCTTATATTAGAAAGTGTAAAGGGAGGGGAACTTATCCCAAGGGAGGGATACATTTCTGGTCAGCCTTCTGTACATCCTGACTACCCATCACAGCCTCAGGCTCTGTGAATTATCACTGTCCCAGGAAGATGATTGGCTGCTGGGGATGAGTAAGTACCAGGTGTAGCTGGGACCTTGGGGTTTGGGTGCCCAGGGGAAGCATGGGGTACCCATTTGTAGCACAGCTGTAGCAACAGCAAATACTACAGCAAATACTACAGCAAATACTACAAACAGTGGAGGGATCATCCAAAAAAGATGAAGCTGTTAATATACAGCTTCAGAGATGGCAGAAGAGGGTACTGGGCCTGAAGTTCAAACTATGGTTTCATCCTTTCCAAATCAGGACATGAGAATGAAGTGCATCCTACAGTCTGAAAATATTCAGTGTTAACATGGGTCTCCATTACCTTGACTTTAGAAGTGACTGTCTGCAGAAAATGCTCCGTAATCTCATCTTCCATCCTGTCTAGAAATCCATTTACCTTAACATCCTGACCAGTGCTGGCACTGCAAATGTATGTTAGCTTATGCCAGACAGTCCTGTTAAAGAAAGAAAAAGGGCGGGGGCAGGGATATGGAAAGTATTGATCAGATCAAATCTGGCTATTCTCTCAGATCAAAACCCTTCCTACAGTAACCAACACAAATGCCTGGGTAATTGAATGGACACACGCTCAGTTCCAGGGCTAGCTCAGTGACCCACATATGTGCACCCGTCTTTTGGATAGCTGTCATTAAGATACTGCTACAAGGACACAAAAGCTCAATGCACACAAATGCTACTTGCACCCATCCCTAGTGAGATTAGATAAGTAAAAATTCTAGTATTTTCAAAAATGAGTAAGCATGAAGTGGCCCTGACAAACGGAGCCTGGGTGAGCATCCTGTGTACCTCCAACACCCTACAAATACAAGATGAACAATTATCTTCCACCAGAATGGTCTTCAAGTCAGCTTGAAAACACATATTTTACTTTCTGGAAAAGCTCAGCGTATAACTTTATTCTCAGTATCACTGTAAAGAATTACATAAAAGAGCCTTGTCAGTATTCAGTCTGGGATCCAGCATCAGCAACATGCAAATACATCACACAGAACAGGTACCTAGGCTCAACACAAGGCTCCAATGTCAAGTAAACACTGTGCATATGCTGGATTTGGGCGTTTTGCTGACTCCAGGTATCCCCAGATAATTTTACACAGGGAGAAGAGAAGCAGCCTTGTTTTCTCCATGGCTGTAAGCACTTCTGAAATCAGCCCGTAGGTGCAAACAGCCTCTTCCACCCTTCTGTGTTTTATTGCTTCCCTCCTTCCTAGCAACCTCCAGGAAAGCCTGGCACGTTCGACGGGGTTTCATTCAGCAAAGCTCTTCAGCTTGGGCTTACCTTGAAGTGCACTAGCGCACACATCTCAGCGCAACGCTTTTGAGGCTTTCCTAATGAGGAAGAATCAGGACAGGGAAAGGAACTACATCGCAACCCATGGCAGGGTTGGCCAGGATAATGTCCCCAAGTGCAACATGGCATTGCTGCCTGCCTCCTGCTCAGGGTCGTGGGCACCAGGAATGACGAGATGGTGGACCACAGGCTGTGCCCCCTGCACCTGCAGGGCCTGGGAGCAGGTGAGAGGCAGCAGTGCCACACTGCCAGTGCAGCAGTCCTCGCGTCCCCTCTCTTGCAGGGGCAGCTGGGACAGCTCTGAAGGGGTCTTACTGACCACAACTGCCTCCCTGCATGCTTAAGGGTTGGTGGGCATGGGTTTGGATGACCAGGTCCAGCTGGAAGCAAGGCTGACCCCGTAGCAGAGTCAGAAGAAGATCAGACAGCAGAAAATGCATTTTGCTCTGCATGTCACCAGGGTCTGGTTTCTAACCTGAGAATACAGCAGTTCTCCAGGATTTGTAAGCTGATGCAGATCCCAGAGCAGACATCAAGCTGGAGGAAGCTTCTTACTTCATTTTCATAGCTAAATTAAAACAGGAAGACATATCTTGAAGCTAGCGTGCTCTGTAACGCATCTGACAGCATTAGCCCACGGAGAAATATTCTGTGATTATTTGTCTTTTCAGCACGCAGTTTCACTCCTCATGGCAAGATCTACAACAGGACAAAGACAGTCTCTGTCCTGCCCTGCTGGCAAGGAAGGAGAGCACAGGAATGGCACAGGGAGAGCCCTCAAGCTGCCTGGGTGCCACTGCTAGGGATTGAGAGGCAGGAGGTTCATTTTACCATTGCTTTTGCTGCTACACTTGCTTCTGGGAAGCAACTCTGGCTTTGCCGATAAAGCTGCAGAATAAAGCCTCAGCTGGGGTACCGCATCCAGCTCTGGAGCCCCCAACATGAAAAGGAAATGGACCTGTTGGAGCAGGTCCAGAGGAGGGATACAAAGATGATCAGAGGGCTGGAGCACCTCTCCTATGAAGACAGGCTGAGAGAGTTGGGGTTGTTCAGCCTGGAGAAAAGAAGGCTCCGGGGAGACCTTATAGCAGCCTTCCAGTATCTAAAGGGGGCCTACAGGAAAGATGGGGAGGGATTTTTACAAGGGCATGTAGTGATAGGACAAGGGGAAATGGCTTCAAACTGGAAGAGGGGGGATTTAGATTACATATTAGGAAGAAACTTTTCACTTTGAGGGTGGTGAGGCACTGGCACAGGCTGCCCAGAGAAGCTGTGGAAGATCCACCCCTGGAGGTGTCCAAGGCCAGGCTGGATGGGGCTTTGAGCAACCTGGTCTGGTGGGAGGTGTCCCTGCCTGTGGCAAGGGGGTTGGAACTAGATGATCTTCAAGGCCCCTTCCAACCCAAACCATTCTATGAGTCTATGATAGTCACCTACAACCAGCAGCACTGGCGTTTTCTGCTGTAGGGGATACACAGGGAGGGAGATGCTCAGGAGCAAAAAGCAGATAAAGGGAGCCAGAAGAAGTGGTAAGAGGGCAGAAGATGAGAAGAAGATATTCATCCTCCTCTGAGAAGCAGGACAGAGCCAAGCTCCTCACCCTGCCAGGGAGCCAGCAGAAAGCACCGTGCCTGGGAAGCACAGCCAGGGTAGGAAGGGCCAAGCTTGGGCACCAGCCACGTGGCTGCCCCTCTTTCTGGTTGTTTTTAAGGTCTGACACTCTCCAGAATAAACATCTCCCAAGGCTTTAACCTGTCCAGGCAAGTCCGGGTGCACTTTGTTCCCTCAGCTTTAGTTTGACAGCAAATGCTGAGCACATAAACAGCAGCAAAGCACTGTCCCTCCAATAACAGCTTGATGGGAAACAGCCATCAGACTAAAGAGGTGCAACGGCAGACCCGGGTGAACATAGCATCGTCAGTCACTTCATCAGGATTTCTTTCTTTTGAGCACTGAGGATGTTGCCAAGGAGGAAAACAGCATTATTCCTACCTCTCCAGGAATCTCAGGCACTCCTCCAGGCACACAGCTTCCACCTTCTCGCTCAGGCTCTCACTGACACGCCAGGCAGCCTCCATCTTCTCTGTTAACATCTGTGGATTTCAAGGCATGAGAGGAGAGCAAGACGAAGCCATTTGTTCCCTGTGCAGTGAAAAGAATACATCCAATCCCTCACCCTGCTGCAAATCCCTCTGCCTTCTAGGCAACAACTTCTGTTTCAGTTTTGAGTGCCCTTGTGGAAATAAAAGTATTTTTAGGAGCCTGATTTTAATGCCTGATGCTACGCCTTTGCTTTCATTGCGGTCAACAACCTGGAGTCAAGTCCTGCGCTCGGGGAAAAGCCTGTCCCTACAGATGTTCTCTGCTAGCAGTGTCCAGCCTGGCAGCTCAGCTCATAGGAAGACCTGCCATCTGTGGGAGCCCCTGCGCTTCTACGTGACTCACCCTTACAGATAAATTTGGGTGCAGCCACTAAAAAAAAGGGTTAGACAGCTCTAACAGTGTGCCCTGTGTCTCTGCCAGGGTCTCTACTAGGGATGTGTGAAGAAGACGGGTGTCATCTTCCCCGCCGCCACTGCTCACGCCTGACAAGGCAATGTGCATTAAATCGCAGGGCACCTGTCTCGCCCCGCTGACCCCAGCTGGGTGGCCCAGGTGCCTGCAGGAGGTGGACCATGCCAGACAGCTAGAAATCCACCCCATATTGGGCAGGCTTGAGCAGGTGGCAACTTAATGCTGCCCATTAGTTGCTCTGTGGAAACAAAAGCTTGCAAGGGGAGGAGAGCCAGATGGATAAAAGGAGACAGATGGACTCATATGCTGTGCTCTCCCAGTGCTCTGGGAAGCGTCAGCCAGAGACAAAGGGTGACTCACATCGTGAATGGGTTTTTCCACTGCTCACAACAGATGTAAAAGTTCACCCAAGGGGACAGGATAAAATATGCCACCCCAAAGTGTCAGGAAACCATTGCTGATGAGTTTCCATGACACCTTGTTCATTTTCTATCTGATCTTTAAGTGTCAGCCCGAGAAAATTGAGGAGGTGGTAATTTCACAAGGCTTGCCTATTTATCCAGGCTTTTCCGTCACTTACCCCAGAGCATTCAAGCCTGCCAGTTACATACACAACAGAGCAAAACCACTCATGCTGAAGCATGGACAGATGTTGCAGATATGAGGACCACGGCATTCAAATCAGGCTTTGCCCTGGTCCCCATTAGAAACCTTCGCTTTGTCAGCCAGAAGCAGGGGAAAAAAAGCACCATCTCAGTAGCTAAAAGCCACCCTAGCACAGGTACATCACTGAGTATATCACTGCTCCACCGCTGCAGCGGGCACAGGGAAAAGCAAGGGAGCAGTCTCCTCTGTGAGCCCTGCACTTGGAGCCTGGGTCTGAGTCGGGCCAGAAAAGCCAGGTTTTGTCCGTTAAAGCTGTACCCTCACAAGGAAGGCCAGCTGCTGTTGATCTGCAGTGCCTTCTGCCAGCCTCCAACAGGGTGCCTGAGGTCGTCTACCATCCCAAAGGACCATGGGGCTACTTCCCTCACTCACGACCTGAAACAGGACTGCCGCTGGGGTGGTGGCAGTGGAGAAGATACAGTCCCGGCAGCCCACAACTTGCCCCTGATCTCTAGGATCACTTCAGTCCACATGTAAACTCCAGGATTTATTTTAAGTCTTCTGCGGGTCTTGATCCAAACACCCTCTGGCTATGGTATGTACTGCTCATAAATCAGCAGAGTGTGCTTCGGCGATGCCCTTCAAGCGCTCGGCCTCACTGTGCTCTGAAGTAGTCCCTTGTGCTGCCTAACCCGTCGGGGCAGCAGTCACAGCGGTACCCAGCACGTAAGCAGGGAGCAAGCTGCCTGCGTCTGCACTGCCAGATATGAGGACCTGCCACGGCTTGGCAACTCTTGCTGCTTTTATAAAAGTGCTCTGCAGAACTCATACAGAGCAGACCGGTTAACATACACCATGGCTTTCCAAAAGGTTATATGAAAATCCAGGTGCATACGCAAAAATGCAAATTCAGCTTGAAACAGCTAATCTCAGGCTCATCCTTTTTTAGTTAGTTTAGTTTTCTTTACATATGCACAAGAGAAAAACAGGTCTGGGAGCAAACAGATGCAATTTAAGTATGGCAGCTAACTTGCAAGCTTTTAACGCACCAAGCTTAGCCAAAGACACACAAAATTGCATCTTGCCAAATACCCAGGTACTTGTGTGCAAAAGCACGACTACCCCAAAATACGAGAGCTTTTCAGTTTCCCGTGGTTTACCTGAATGACTGCAGCATCTGCACAAGGGGGTTTCCCAATATCAAAGGCTTCTTTCAGGGCTTTCCCTACTTCCTTCTAAATAGTAAAAGAAAAGAAAAAAGAACAGTTGAGGTACAATGGCATTCATAATGAGTTACGTTTCCCAGCCTCGCGTTTTGCATTTGGACTAGATGAATTTCTGCCTCTATTTTTTTGGCAGTCTCATTTAACCCAAAGGCTGGCTATTTTCCAGATGACCTAATAACATTGTTCTGTTTTGTTCTACGTTGTTTGTTTGACTTTAAATGATTTGCAGCTTCCTTTCATCCCAATGTCAGCTCAGGTTATCTAGTCTTCCCTAGTTAGCTTAGCTCAAATGAAGGCGCCCACACAGCAAAACAATGCTTAGACACAACGCTGTGCTGCCAGCTACTGTAGCTGAGATTTTCCACCCTTCCTAGCTCCAACCGGCACCCGCATAAAGCAGCCAGTGCTAATTAAAAGCATTCCCTCACTCGAGCCAGGGACTTGTGAGGGCAAAGAGGAGTCGGGTTAGTGTTTAGAGCTACTGTCACTGTGAGATGAGACCAATGAGGCTACATGATGGGAAATTTCCCAAGACTTGGCTGGCTTATGTTAGTTTGAATGGGCTGTAAAAACAAAACTAACGCCGCAGAGAAAGGGCTTATTGCTTAAAACACAAGCTGACCTTTATAGAAGCTTTAAACTCAAAAGCCTGGCTCGCTTATTTATTCTTCCATTTCTGCATCCTTCTCTAAAGAAACAGAAAGAATGTAAAGTCTGATCTTCCATTTTTGTCTTTTTTCTTTTCTGGCTGATGAATTAGGAAATTTGTGGCTGTCACTGAAGAATATCATCAAAAGTATATTCAAAACAACTGCTCTGCCATACTCATTGAAAAGTGTTAATCAAAGACAAATAAGTAGTTGTAAACTACCCAAGAAAAATTCCTTTCCTCCTGAGTGCCATCACCTGACTGTGAGCAATTGTGCGAACACGATGTGCTGAGATAACACATCCCAGCCAAGCTGCACAAACACTTCTAGCCATGCCCCAGTTGCACAGTAAAATGCGTCGGCTTAAGCCAACACGAAGCTCTTGCTCTCCAAAGGGACAAAGCATGCATTTAGTTAGTAAATGCAAGGCAATAACTTGTTGAGCCAGAGTACTTAGTTGCTTTGGATCAGACGATGTGTCTGAATTAGCATGAGCTTGCCCATTTGTAGCTCTTGTGGTGACGCCAGCACGCCAGACACCAAAGCTCCAATGTGGAGAGGACCAGAATTTCTGCCGTAACAACCAGGCCCATAAATAACCTCCAGTTTCCTCCTTGTCCCTCCCTGTGTGACCAAGACGTGGTATCCCATGCTGTAAAAGCTTCAGATCCATGGATGGCCAGCCCACCGGTGCTGACTGGCCAGCCAATCTCTTCCTCTTGGAAAATGCAAGGGGGTTAGTTATCACTTGGGTCCCTCATCTGTCCAGCTGCTGTTTTAAAACGTGCAAGAATTTAACATCCTTAAGACCTCTACATCATTATCAAGTGCAGTTATAACTGGCTAAGAGGCTCAGCATGGGTGGGAGCGCACCACTGACACACCAGCAGGCAAGTGGGCAGAACAACTGCACAGCCTTATTCGTTTGGGCAGCAGCAGGTCCTCAGCCCAAATTCTCCAAAGCACATGAACTTCTCAGTCCTCCTTCTGTCTACCTGAAAAAACAGAGGGAGGGAGGGAAGAAGACATAGACCCAAATGATCCTTTGCAGGTCAGTCTAAACCCTCCTCAAGCTTTTGTCCAGGTGTGCATGTCTGGTCCTGCCATCCCCTTTTTTGGATAAAGGGCCAGTTTTGAGCTGTGGCTGCAGAAGCAGGGGACAGAAAGTTCATTTTCCACCTCTAGTATCAGAATGAACGCTGGCGTCACGCTGGAAGATTTGCCTTGCGCTCATGTCAAATCCCCCAGTACAGCAAGGGCAGGGGTGACACATCGACAGCTCAGTCAACGGCACCATCATTTCCAATTCACCAACCCTGCAACCGCAAAAGGCACAAAGCCACCTTGCCCTAGACACGCTTGGGCTGAGGGAACAGCACCTGCATGCAGAGCTGGCTGAGTTCCCTGCAGTGGTGTTTGGAAGTGGTTTTGAACCTCACATGGCGCCTAAGCTCTCAGCACCTCCAGATGTGGTCACAGTTCTCAACGCTCATTTCTATTTAAAGTGCTTTTAGTTTGCACAGATATCTGGCTGGCACTCCCAGTGACAAGCCAGGCATTCATAGGCAAAGTGGACCATGACTTATTCTGATCAGTCTCTTTTCATTTAGAAAAACTTAGTCATTCATTGAAGTGGCAAAACCCACACCATGTGATTTACAGTCACAATTATATATTACAATCACTCAGAGATAACTGACAGGATATTTGCTCAGTAGCAGCTTCCTGAATAATGAAGGGCTGGAGTATCCTGGAAAAAGAAATAGAGGGATAAAGTAGGTTTTATAAGCTACACCACTGAGCTGAGTGAAGAGACATCCATTATTCTTCCATATGGAGTCAGCTCATGTCCACTTAAGCTCATTAGCTTGAACCTGGAGCTGGTCCTATGCTGGCCAGGTTTGAAGTGAGCTGGAACGCTGCTGTACCACACTCTCCAGCAATTCCAGCTCTGTTCTTCGTGTACAATGTGGCACTGTATGGAGCTGCAATGCTTCCAGATCCAAGGTGGCATGAAAAAACGCAGCCAACTCAGGGCAGCATGGCACAAGCGCTCAGAACCACTGCCAGATCTAGGTGAGCCTGCTCAGCACATGGTGTATCAGGCAAGCAGAAAGGCCATGGTTAAACAAAAGCTTTCTCCAGCTATTACATTAGAGGGAACTGGAAAAAAAAAAAAAAGAGTTAAATTCTCCATCACTGTTAGTCAGCATCTTGGAGGGCTTGTCAATGACTCAGTAACATGCTCTAAGATAACCTCACCAGCACTACCCTGAGTAAAGTCATTTCCTTCATTGAAATACGTGCTAAAACCAGACCTTAAGAACATGTGGTCTTCCCCAGGGTAATGATTAGAAACAGCCCATAAAGATGCTTACTGTTAAACACTGAAATCAGTAGGTTTTAAGCATATTGTCTCCAGCTGACACCTCTACTCCCATGTTTGTGACTACCTTCATGTTCTCCTTCAGGGAATAGGTCTTGAGGAAAATCTCTGCAATTTAGAGTACCTTCCCTGGGGTGATTCAGCAGTTTGCCATGGAATTTCCCCTCCTCTGCTCCCCAGGGGCTGATGGAAAGGGAAATCAAGAGAGATTAAGTGTGGTAACTCCTGCTGCTGCATTTCAGCTTGATTTGAAACTAAAAGGCCCTGCTGAGTTTTCCAAATAGCGTGGTTTCCCCTGGAGCTCCCCGTTGCTACAACGCATCTTCCCTGCTTCATTTGTATTCCACACACCTCGACAGCATCCTTCAAAGGGGGAGCTTTGCCGAGAAGAGAAGGAGATCCTGCAGCCCTGGAGCTGAGGTCACCTGTGGGATCGCAAGGCAGAATGCCCTGCTCCGATCTTACAGGAGGGCCGCACCAGGTGTGCATCAGCTGCATGATTTCTTGCGCTGGGATCTGGAAATAATCTTTGCTATAACCTCAGCAGTGTCAGTCCAGCAGGCTGGAGAGGGCTGTGAGGGGTCCGCATACAGACAAATCCGGAAGCCTTAATATCCTGCACAGCTGAGGCAAAGGCACTATAAAAAAAACGAACTGTTGCACACTATGGGCTCATTAACAGCTGAAGAGAAGATGAACAGCATCTTGAAATGGCCCTCAATAAGGAAGTGGATTTCACCCACAGCCTCCCTTTCCTCCAGATACATCGGCTTCTGAGCAGTGAAGCTATGCACTCTGAAGGTGCAGCAATTGGATGAAGAGAGATTTGCAGATGTCCCAGCATCTCTTTGCTAAGGTGCAAGGACAGGGCAGCATCCCTTGGGCAGAAGACAGTCGTGGATTTTCACACTTGGGCTCTGCAATGAAACTCAGTCAAGATGGAGACCTTGGGGCTCATGAACACCTGAGCAGAGCTGGCTCAGCCAACAGGGGAGCAGCTAATTTAATAAGGGCATTCCTTATTTTAAAACCATGGGAATAAAACAGGCAGATTGGAATAAAACTCCTGAGTTCTTACCCGGGCGACTGCAAGTAACTTTTCCTCAGTCTTCAAAATAATCCACACGGGACATTGTACACCAAGGGAAAGGCCGTGCTGGAGGGTCTGCCTGGGTCTCAGACATGTCTCGCTGCCACTGCGGACGGAAACAAGAGCTCAGCCAGAGGAGCAGCTTCTCGCTGGTCCACAGCCCATCGCCCACCTGGCACCCCCCACTTGGCACCACAGCCTTGCGCTAGGCAATCGGGGTGCCCTGCAAGCCCCCAGCAGTGTTTGCAGTGTCAGGGCAGCCACAACACAGCAGATGATCTTTACCACGCCCTTTTGCGAGCTATTCTTTTGTGCTGTTTCTTTTCCTTCTTCCTATATTTGCTGCCCAAATTATACTTTTTGCTCGCCATTTCCCTCAGTCCTGCTGCTGAATTCCTTCTCAGGCTTGGGCAGAGTCACCCAGGCACGCTTCCATGGATGCACAATTTTACAACTGTCACGTATTCTCTCTGAACAGAATAAAAAGCAGCTATATACCAGGACAACTGCATCTACACAGGAGCTTTCACTAAGGTTCTAACTATTTTCAGAGAGGAAAATCCAAATAAGTCAGGCAGCTCTGCTCTTCTGATTTCCACTTTCTTCACTACCTTCTGACCCTAATACAGTCACAGGCTGCTCTTGTTTTTTTGTTCTTAAAGGAATTCAGCACTTGCATAACATATTTTTTCCTGTCTTTGAGCTTGTCATTATATATTTACGTTGCCATGATTACTCACCTCCCATTTCATGTAAGTTTTCAATATTTCCTCAATCCATTACTCTTATCTAAAGCCAAAGTTTTACCAATTTAAACCCATAAAAGTAGCAGTATAAGAGATGTACCCAGGCCAGATGTCACCCATGCGTCTGAGGACAGCATGCACCAGCATGCACCCACTACCCCGCCTCCCTCTTTTTGGAGCTGGTGAGGGGAAGAGCCCACCTGATGAACTGCTTATGAGCTAATCAAGGATTTACTAGTGTAATTAATACAAGGAACATAAAAGGTCTGGGCTTGGATGGAAGCAATCAAATAACCCAAAAAGGCTGAAAACTATTAGGACATAAGTAGACCGGAGCTGTCAAGTAGCAAAGTAACCATGGATACAGAGGATCAAACACCTCATCTACCACTGTCATACAAAAAGAAATCACAAGGAAGCTTCAGGCTTTGATGACACCCACAGGCTTTGAATTCACGTTGGGCCAAAAGGTCCCAGATGTACCGCTCTTCAGATCATGGGGAAAGCCAGATCCGTTTTCCCAAACTTGGGCAGGAATTTAATGATCTGCTATATGTTTTTCCTGTAATCTGAACACTAATGCAGGAAATATGGAAACAACTGGTCAAACTACAAGCCAGATAAAGCAGCAAGAGAACCAAGGAGATGGCAAGAGAAGTCCACAGAGCAGAATGCTGACATAAAGGCAAGAGAAAATTATTCTGCAGTAATCAGAGTATTATGGACCTTGCTAAAAAAGGCTAAATTTGAGAAAAGAAATTGTTCAGGAGAGCAGGACATTGTGCATGTCCAACAGGAGTCCAGCAGAGAAATACCTGCCTCACTCAGGTAAGCCCCTAAGCCCAATACTAAGGATTTAGAAAGAAGCAGTACTGCAATGAAAAAAGGCTCTGATTCTGAAAGCACAGAAGATAAAACAGGCAGTTGGCAAGTCTAAACTCAGGAAGAGTCCTGAGCATCACCGTGTTAACAGGAAGCAGGGATTGTGCTCAAAACTGAAGAATAGAGACAGACAAACTGTAGAGGAAAAGAGGTCCTTCAACCATACCTTTTGTACATTTTAAGGCCCCATTCATAAACTAAAAGACATTGGTTGAAGCTGAAACTGTTACTGTCAGTAAGCGTGGAAAGGTGAGAAGACAAAGACGCATGACAGCAGTGGGTGTAGGTGACAAGCAGTCCCGCTTCCTTGAAGAAACCACTTCTGTACTCCAGGCTGGGGAGAAACGTCGTTTCTAGCTGTCTCAGATGCTGTTTTAGTGCAGTCTCATCTGTGTTACTAGAGGAACCAAAGGGGGGAATCTGGGCTGTTATGTACTGTATTAGTTTTTCCTCCAGATCTTTCCTCCAGAAGTTTGGACTCCAGGTGGAAACAGACTCCGTCTCTTGGCTGCTGCCAAGCCACTCGGCTTCCTTCTGCTTCTCCCACTTCAGCGATTCCCCCACTGACTGCAACGGCTCCAGGAACATCCTACCACTTCCACTGATTGCTTCTCCCACCACAGTCCACATTCGTCCAGCCAGTAGCGTATAAAGTGACTCAGACTTTCCTGCACCATCGTTTCCAGAATGCTCCAGATCATAAATATGATCACAAGCTTCAAAAAATTTTCCTTGATCAATGAATCTGCAGATGGTTTCCTCTGCAATAGAGAGAGTAACAAGACAACTTGATGTTTGTTCACCCATCACTTTAATATCCAAGTAGTGAAGTATGTAGTTTATATGTATCCCAGAATTCCTCAGGATCTACTCAAGATCACCTCACTAAAGGTCTAGCACTAGCACCTCTCAGTTTCCCCAGGGCAAGCACTTTGTTTCCTCTTTCTTTCGTCCTTTCTCCTCCAGGCTAACTAAGCCTGCAGACTAGTCTTCTGCAGCTGCCCGTCATCATCCCAGTAGACCTCCTCATGTGGGCAATGCAGGTGCATTGATGACGATCTTTCCTTAAGGAATGTACCTTTTGTGCAGAAGAAAAACACTAGAGAATGGACCTCTTCTGAAAGAGTCAACAGCTGAAAGTCAAGCCTAGAAGGAATCCTCTGTCTTCTCTACAGAAACCCTGGCAGGACCAAAGTGCTGCAAATTCTCTTGTAAGGTCCCTCCCTCCTGTTCGCAGTCTGGCACAGCTACGCAGAGGGTCTCACTCCTGCCAGCGAGCCCTCGTCTTTGACTGAGACTGCTCAGTGCACTCTCTTTGCTGGGGCGTTTTAACTAGGCTGAACTACTACACATGCTATTTCTCCTGAAAATCAGAAGGTGGGCTACCTATTTGCAGTCTCTCAGCAATGGGGATTCACATAACTCCCCATGGCTTCCATGTCTGCAAGAAGCTGTGGTGACTGAGCCACTGCCCTAATCACCCCGTCAAGGGGGTTACAAAATCTTTAAAGATGAGAAGTTGGAAGGAGAAGCTTTTCACCGCTGCTTGTTTCCAAAGTATCTTACCCATCACACCTGGCCCACCACTAAGAGTTAAATGTAATCTCACAACAGCTGCACAGAGCAGCATTTTTTTTCCTGTGCATTTTACAGATGACAAAATTGAGCAACAAAGGGTTAATAAGATTTGCCCAAAGGTATCTGGACCAGAGCCCAGAGAAAAAATCAAACTTGATGAGAATCCAGGGAAAGTTAAGCAAGGACAGAAGCAGTGAGACTCTGAAATCAATTCAGGATACAGTTTTGGGTGTAGAGGGAAGAATGAAAGAGTATGAGCTTCCATTGCCTTTCACCTGTACCCTAACCTTCCTTCATGAAAAAACCTTAGCTGCATAGTAAGAATTAAATCAATCAGGACCGGAAGGAGACAACGTGACACAAAATGGAGAAGGGTTGATGCAAGTATCTTCAGCAAAGCCATGGGCAAGCTGCCCAGGAGGGGTCTAGCAAGCTGCACTCGTTCTGCCTCAATATGTGCAACGTGTTTACTTGGTACAATCAGCCCTATCTCTCCCTCCCCATCTGTTGAAGAACAGCACAATCACACCTGACGGGGTGTCAGTCACAAGACACAAGAGGTGTCTTTCTCACAAGACACATCAGGAGTCTTTGCAGGGATAAAAATAAGAACAGCAAAGAGAAATACTTGTGTGGCAAAGGGAAAGCAAAATACAGAAGGTTCCAGAGGAGCCAGTGAACAGTTCAGAAAGGACAAGAACTCAGGTGAAGGATGGGGACGATGAAAGTGTAGAGCACCTACTCCAGAAGCTAAGAAAAACAAAAGCCTGAAGGGCTGGGAGAGGCAGAGAAGGTCCAGGACTGGACTGGGATAACTTCATGGTTACCTGCAGGTGTGTCTCCTTCCATTTCCTTCCTACTGGTTGCCATCTTCAGCAAATTCCCTGCCACATCCTCATCACCAGCCTTCTCCTCCGCTGCCTCTTTCCCACTAGCCACGGCCTTTAGCAATTTGCCTGCCACAGTTTTCAGTTTCCCTCTCCTCTTGGCTTCCTGCTTCTTTCTCTCCTCATGCACGGCCTTGGGAAGCATCCTTGCTTTTTCCCCGGCCATTTTCTCCCACTTGCTGTCTCTTCCCGCAAAGGCTCCCCAGGAATGCTTCATCTTCCTCATGATCCCAGCAGATTCAGATGCTTTCTGTCCAACTGGGAATACTATCAGGGAAAAAAAAAACAAAAACAACAAAAAAAACCACGTTAGAAACACTTCTATGCAAGGTGATTTTAGTGGCTGTCTCCCAGAGAACACATTTCTCCCCAGATTTATTTTTCTTCTGTGCGGCTACAGGCTTCAGCTGCCTTCTAAGAAGTCTAACCTGGTTCCTGCCCACACCGAGCGCAGACATTTTTATAGACTGCCAGCCCTCTTATGTAATCTCTCTCTCTCTTTTCTAGGAAAATAATGTCAAAAACCTCATACCCAATCTAACCACAAGCACTGGGGGAAAGCCAGCGGGATTTTCAGCATTTTCTAAATGACTAAAACATCCCCGCGCGCTGCCAGCTATTTCGACAACAATCCTATCAGTTTAAGGGAGTTGATTATTAATAGTTTCTATGAAGCACACATCACTTTCCACCCACCCCACATGCCCCGGCTGCACCTCAGTTCTTCCTTGGCATGGAGATCACTCCTGGCTTCGGAGCCAAATTTTTTCCCCCACCCCTCAGAAAGCCTAGTGCTAGCCAAGAGGGAAGGAAAGCCCCAGAGAACGGGCGTTGGTTTTCATATTTTAGCAGCACCATTCAGAGGAGATAAGAGCGATCCCAGCCTTCTGGACTGTGCAGTTTTCCAGCAACAATATACACTGTTACATATTATTTTATATCTATACACACATATATATAAATGGCGTAACATTACAGCAATCCATCACATGTGTGCATGTCTGTGTGCGTCCGTCTGCGTATGCACCCATATAGGTCTATTCACCAGCCAGCCTCCGCAGGGCAGAGAAGGGAGATGTGTGCCCACTCAGTGCAAGGACCGTATTGGCAAGACCGGGGCTGTTAGAGGTTCTGATCCATAATCCTCAGAACCAATTCCCACACAGAAAATACCATTTAACTCCAGGAGTTCATGTTTAAAATAGATTTTCAAAAAGTCCCTGCACTCCTGTGGGAAAGGCACTACGCTTGTAGGTAAGCTGAAGCGCTGTCCTTACCTCTCTCTCTTTGCTAGATAGTTACAAGCTGGTGTTAATTTCTCCTTTCCATTAGTATGAAAATGAAATCATAACTTGAGGATTTTCATCAGCTGAAGAAAGTCTTGTATTAGCCATTACAAGCTGTATCGATCCAAAACCATACACTATTCAAGAATTATTTTGGGGGGTATGAATTTAAGCGGTAATTTTTTCACACAGCATCTAGATTCATCCAGATATGTGCATTCATTTCTCTGGGTTTAATGCCTGCAGTTTCTTCCAAGATTTTTTACATTTTCGTGACAGTAAAATTCCACTAGTTTTCTACTTGGAAACCAAGTAAATGTTATGTTGTTCTGGCTTTTTTACTCAGTGCTTAATTCCAACAGCATGTTATCACGGAGCCATTTGATTCATTAGTAATGATAGGGAGGAGGAAATAAATACATTTCAATTGGAAGGACAAACAGAAATTCCAGCAGTGGTCATACATTTGAGCTGTTGGTGGTAGGAAATACTGAGGTTGCAAAATACAGTGTTTTCCCAGGCTGTGAAAAAAAAGTTGAAAGTTGAGAGGCTTTATGTACATCCCATTTTGACCTTAATTTTTAATTGACTAAAGTTAAAATGTTTCCTTTGGAATATTATAGCTGTGCTACACATGAATACAAGATGGAGTGAGAGGGTTAGTACTGAAGAGACACATTCCAGGCGTGCTGAAACCCTTCAGCAATATTTTCCCATGAAAATTCCAACACAATGTGTTTATGTTTCACTTCATCAGCATTTTTCCAACAAGCCCAACTCTAACAAAAGTCATTTCCCCCGACTTCTCTGTGGAAGGAAATTGAATGTCAAAGTGCCAGTCCTGCAGGCAAGAGTCTCAGCAGTACACAGATTTTGAACACAGTATAATTGCAGATCGTGCCCTAAACTGGGGCAACATGATGTATGGGAATTGCTGTATTTTCCCAGAAAGCTTCTTTCAAGGGAGTACAATATGAGTCTGTGGAAAGCAGGGAGTGACTGAGCAAAGATGGATAGACTTCCTGAGGCTAGGACCATCTCTGGCTCCATGGTCCACTCAATCAAAGCCATGGTAGACACTCTTCAAGATGAGAGTGCCCTCAGGGCACACCCCATCTGAGCACCGAAGCACCAAAAATCCAGATCTCATCTGTTCCACCTTTAACTGGTTCACAAACCAGGGGCAATGTGTGTGTGTACAGGCAAAGCGGGCAGTTGCCTGGGCGAGCAGGCAGCTATGAGCACCTTACAAAGGGACAGCAAGGTGGGGATGGCCTTCCCGACTGTGGGCGCTGAGCTCATCAGCAGCATGAGGTGATGCCCCATCCCTCCTGCTGCAGCGGGAGCAACAACCCATGGTCACCCACTCTGCCCACAACTACTGTGAGGGTTGAAGGATGGCGTCACTGAGGGGGAATGCACTGTACCAGGAGAGGACATGACACAAAGAGCTGCCAAGAGGCCACCAACAGTCTGCTTTT
Organism: Ibidorhyncha struthersii; assembly: GCA_013398815.1. Taxonomy (NCBI): domain Eukaryota; kingdom Metazoa; phylum Chordata; class Aves; order Charadriiformes; family Charadriidae; genus Ibidorhyncha; species Ibidorhyncha struthersii. Next base: position 25,581 of record VZSZ01011533.1, on the reverse strand, counting down.
CTGGGTCTACGTGGCTTAACAGCACCTGCAGGGTGCACAGGTCTCCCCGCTCTGTCTCAAACACTAAAGCTCTGCAGTTCTCTAGGAACATCCTCTATCGCATATCTATAGTGCTTCCATGGATGGTTTTATGCCCAGACAAGCAAAGCCCCCAGGGAAGCTACGCCTTTACAGCAGAAAAGCTGAAAACTGTCAAGATCACACTAGAGCAAAGGTCTTTCAGCAAGAGTTTAAATAATGCAAAGGAATGTGTGCTGCCCAAAACCATCATTTTGCACAGGGGAGTCAGGACACTGCAACATTTCACCTGCCCCTTCCGTGGGCACCTGAGCTGCCCACCCAAGGGGAGTCCTTCCAAGAAGAAAGACAGGCAGCAAGAAACCACAAGGACACAGCACCTTAACAAGCACAGTTCTGCTTCTGAACAATCTCTTTTGTCAGGTGTGCCAAATGACCATTTTCTTCCCCAAAGGCCACTTCTTGGGAGTCTGCCCGGGTCCCGTCCTGCCCCGTCCTGTCCCCTCCCCCCCGCCCCCTCCTCCTGGTGTTTCAATGCCTCTATTTATCCACAGTGTGATGTTGTCTGGGGGGGGTCCTTTTCCTTTCTGCCCTGAGCTTTGCTATGGTCATTGTGAAAGACGAGCAATTTGTCTTCTGGGAACATCCCCAGCATTCAGGAGTTTCCCCTGCTGCCTGGAGCTCCTGGAAAAGCCCACAGCCTCCCCACATCACTGAGACTGTCTTTCTACATCAGAAAATCTCTAATTCCTTTGTCTTTATGAGCTTTCACTAAACAAGCAAATATCTCAGATCAATTTTTATACTGTTTCTCTGTTGACTTAACTCTTTCTCTTGCTGCTTCCCATTTCTTTTGCCTATATAGATAAAATCTCTTCATAATAAGTGCATTGTGTGCCCGACTGGAACAATAGCTGTTTGGTCTGGACGCTAATCACATGAAGTCAGACTATTAGCACGTCAAATGAAATGGCTTTGTAAGAGTCCAATTACATCAATATTCCAATTCCAGAACGAAGTGATGCCCCTGCTTGCTTTGCAGGGACTCCACACGAGCACAGTCAGTCATATACAATGGAAACTTTGTGCTCAATAGCATCTGTTATATGAAATACACTTGAGTCCTAACAGGTGGGCTGGATCTGCAGAGAGAGTTTGGCTTTTTTCACCTCCTCCTTTGTTTCCAGAACGTGCTGGTACTTTCCACCACTTTGAACCAAAGGCAGAAAGCAATATTAATTATGATGACAAAACATGCAGAGTATGGCACAGAAACGTAGTGGTTCCCTAGGATATAAACCCATGCAAAAGCACTTTGTGAAGCTATGCTGTAGTCTGACAATGTGTTCCTCCACCCACACACAGCATCATTGGCTTCATCAGCAATCAAAGAACAGCCAGTCTGTATTATAAGCAAGGTAGGCTTTTTGGAGAGAGAGAAAACAAATAAACGAACAAACCAACCAAAAAAAACTCGCCCTCCAGTTTGACATTGCAGCTGGCATTGCCATAAAGGTCATATGCAAGAGGCGACTGTTATTTGTGCAAAATTAGTTGTTTATCATTCTGTGGAAAGCATATATTTATTCTTATTTCCTACAGATAACCCCATTTCCTAAAGGAATGAGACTACACAGCCACAGGTTGTCTGCATGTCTGTGTTCATCTGATCCTCTGCCCTAATGCACTCAAGTGGGTTTTAAGTCAGTTTTAACCAATTTTAAAGCCAGTTTTAACCAAACTGACAGAGGGTGGCTGGCACAAGATAGCACACCCTTACACACTTCATGAAAATACATGGCTGAGGAGAGAAGAGAGAGACAGCACTGCTCCTGCCGAGGAACAAAACAAGGCATGAACTCAGCCTTTATTAGACATCAGAGACTCCACTCAGAAGCTCACTCTGAAGGTACACAGACATGGTTTCCTTGCCTCTGTTGCTCACCAAATCCCCTGTTTACTCTCCAGCTAACCCCTGCATGTGTGAGAGTAAATAAAGCAGCACAAGTATTTAATAAAAGCAACCTTTCCCATAGCAACAACTGAAATGAAGCTGCTTCCCTACGGTGCCTCCTCACCCCAGGCTGCACCCCCTTGCCTCCCCGACATCTGTGTTACCCCAAACAGGCAAAAGAGCTGCGAATTGGAGCTAACTGGGAGCTGCCACTGCTGCCCGACGGTCATGGTCAGAACGAAAAAGAAAGAAGGAACCTTTTTCCTTTCTCTTACTGAGTGCGTTCGCTTGAGTAGCTCTTCTCTGCTCAGCCACTGATTTTCACGACGTTTTGCAGAAGTTAATCTGAGACTTCTCTCCTGTTCTGGATTTGTCTGAAACTGGAGGAATTCAGTTTATTAGGAGGGGACAGACAGATGACTTGACAGAGAGACAGGCTGCATGGTCTCAGCAGTTTCAGACACCACACTAAAGTCCTAAGAATAAGTTCCCCAAACAACTGAATACTGTCCTTTCCCCTGCCCTGAATACTGAAACAAAACATGTTTGGACTTGATGTACAGTTTGCTCTGCCTCTGTTTTCTTCCTGATTGTGAGGACCCCATTCCAAACTGACCTCAATTTTCACTTAATTAGTAACCTACTTTGCCATTCCTTTGGAATAGTTTTAGCTAATTCCTGGGGATTTTGCCTAATTCTGTGGGTTTGTTTTTTTTTTCAGAATGAAACAAGCATTGCTTTAAGGAAGATGTTCCCCTTTTTGACAACAACAATAGTAGCAATAAATAAATAAATCACCCAACCCCAAAAATTTTAAAGATGAACTGTAGAAAGCAAAGCAATAGGGATGTTCGATGTGACCCTAATAATTCCTGAGTTTAAAATATCCTATCCATGTAGTAAGAGAAGAATAAAGCAATACTTCCTGAAGTAGCAGCTTAGTCTTCAGTAAAGAAACTGGGACCAAGCTGGGAATTCCCACTCCCTGATTTCGCCCTGGAAGCTTCCAGCAAGGACAGAGCTGTAGTAATTGCAATTTCCTTCTGTTTCCCTTCAGCATCAGTGGAAGAGTGAGAAAAAAATATCCACCAGACAGATTATATAGCACACAATACAGACTGGTTAAAAAAAGGGTTTCTTCAGACCACAAAAATAGGCGGTTAGGTTCAACCAAACACTGGGATAATAAAATATTTCAAAGCAAACTTGTTGTCACCTACTTAATAGACCTGAGGCCCTGTTTGGAGCTGGATTATATTTAGCCGTGGGGAGGCACAGGAATAGCCAACAGCGGGATGAGCGGGAGGTGGTTTCTGTGCCACCCCCCGCCCAGCTCTACTGGGAGGCCAGTGGCTGGTTTGGCATTACTGGTGTGGAGGGACAGCGGCTGCAGCCCTCAGCGTGGCAACTGGCACCTGCAGGGACACGGAGAGGAGGGGGCCCAGGGACCTGAGACAGAGAGGGGACGGAGCTGACAGGTTCCATCCCCTCGCCCCGTGCACCCCAGTTTGGTAGAAGACCCCACTGCTTGCTACAGCATGGGCCAGCGGGACATAAAGTTCCTGCAAAGGTTTGAGGGCTATTTTCCAACTTCGCCATGGACAAGAAGTTATCAGGGAAAGCAGCCAGCATGGAAAACATCAGGGCCACAAAGTGAGGCAGGCTGACCAAATCTGTGTCTGCCCAGGGCCTTCGGAGTCCTGCATGGGCAGCAGGTGAAGAAGAGATACTGTCTGACCATGTTCTCCTAGCATGGATACCTCTACAGAAACAATATAAACAATATATACCCCATGCCAAACTGCAAAGTATACTGTGCCAAGGAGGGGTTTGAAGGACAGGCGACCTGGCCTGTCTGCCTCAAAAGGGATCAGGAAAACATGAAGGAAAAATATCCCAGAAGTAGTTTTTCACACCTTATCTTCTATCATTTGGAGTCCAGCCTCATTACTTCAGCGCCTGGAAAGCCCAAGTTCTGAACGGTCTCTTTGCAGCAGCTCAGGGAAGTATTTCTGCCACAGAAACCACCGCAGTGCTATGGGCTGTCAGTCTGGTCACAGCCCTGGAAGCGCAGCCACCCAGCAGCTTGGTGCCTAATCCTAAGAGCTAGCTGAAGAGTTATCCAAGGAAGGCTCCAGGGATGGGTCTGCCAGAGGAAAACTAACTTAAATGATGGTTGCTATCCTCAGGATGGAAAGAGCTTTTTTTAAAAAATACATTATGGATATTGTTTGCTAGTGTGGTAGAGAATGCATTACCTCAACCACCAGCATGTCTCTTTTCAAGATGATCCATGATTTTATCCAGAGGGTGGGTTTTTTTAAAGCTTGTATTATGAATATTTCATCTCCATTTGGGCAGACAAGCCTAAAATTATTTTATTCGAGTCTTTTCATTTGGCTTAGATTGACAGGATTCCTCTGTGCATTTTTACATAGATTCTTTCCAGCAGTAAAAACTTTAGGTTCAACTTTGTGGGAAACTTCCTACACACATCTGTACCCACAGCCCTACATGGAGCAGCATATGCAGAGATTTGGGACTGAAAATCCACATTACATCATTTGCATGTTTTCCCCGCTGCCACAAGAGGCCAGTGATTGTGTAATTTCCAGTCTCCCGTGTTTCACCCCCACCGTACTGACATGGCTCCACAGGAACATCTGCCAGACACCATCTGGAGGCTGAAATTCATAACTACAGATTGGCATCCAGAACATCCCAAGACCTCTCAGAGAGGCCCTGGGCACGTTGAAATATTAACTCAAGATCAAAACTCAACCACTTCTCCGCTCAGTGTTCACAGCAGGTGTCTCTGGCTACAGACTAAGGCAGGAACGTCCCATGCACCTGCACTGCCAAAGAGTCGTTATATGGGATGGGGAATGTTTACAACACAACTCAGGGCCCTTATCCTCATTGCTGAACACTCTGACATGGCAGACAGGTTAGTTAGGAGAGGAGGTGAGAGAAAAAAGATCGGCTTTCATATAGACACCTAAATAAATCACATTTTCAGAAATGCTCAGCACCTAACGTCTCCCATTGTCACTTCTGGACAGCCTGAGTAAGCACTCCATTCCAACCCCACAGCGAGCAGGGTGCTAGTTTAGCCACTAGCCCTGGTAAAGCTCAGGATAGATGCCATGTCCCGCTGTAAAAAGGCCAGTTTTCAAAGATTTTTGCAGTCTTTAAACACTGGCTACAGTGAGGGGTTTGCTACAGCAAGAGGAACCAAAAAAGGTCCTAGGAGAACACTAATCGTCCTCTGAAACTGTTTCAGAAAAATACCCTAGGGAGGAACTCTGCATGAGCATGAAGAGAAGCATTACATTTTTATCATCATGAGTTCAGGCTGAATAAGGCGAGCTTCCCAAATACATGGTAATAAAACATTTGCACTGCACCACTGTGTTTTCCTCCAAAACCAGAAAAGCATTTAGAGGAGACGTGGCACTAGAAAATTCAGCACTGCTACATGACATGGAAGCTCCCTGAGAGTCTTCGATGTTTCTGACCCATTCTTCTCTTACAGAAATTAAAGAAATACCGACCAAGCAAGAGGTGGGCAAATCTTGGTGGGGGTGGCATCAGATACAGGCGAGGTAAAGGAAAGGGAAGAGTATTTGCAACGCGTTCATCTGCTGCCAGTATCAGGATGTATCTCATCTTTCCATCGCTTCCCACTTCTCAGCAAAGTGGAGGGAGTGCTATATAAAGATTCAGAGATACTAACCCAGCTCCCAAGAGCTGCACAGCACCGCCTGCCAGCACATTGGCAGTGTTCCTCTGCCGCCTTCATCACAACCACTCTGCCTGCGTTCATCGCTCACAGCAAGTTTTTCCCTGCAAAGGAGAAAGAAGTGGTCCTCGAGGAACCAAAATTAGGAAATTTGTAAGGATATTTCTAAATTATCAAACAAATTAAAGAAAGGCACCACTATTTTTTCCCATCCTGAACAAGCATGTTATCTGATCTGCTATGACCTTAAGATCTCCAGCACATGTTATTTACTGGGTGTCAAAAGCCAAGACTCTTGAAACCCAATTAATTAAAGAGCATTAAGGCCACATTCCAACAAAGGATTTAAGTAAGTGACTATTTCCTTTAGTTTAAAAGAGAATATTCAGCCTCTTAGCTGTGCACATCTGTTTAGTGAGCAGGAAATAGTGGTGTGGAGTGGTGTTTGTATGCTCCACGGCTACATGACAACAAATGCCTTGGAGTCAATAACGTCTGAAAATTGCACAAATTGCAAACCAATTTAATCTGATCTTGACACAGCACAGAATCGTTGGATTTTAAGGCAACTGCCTTGGAGCTTGTTTGAATGAATGGGTTTTTAATGGTATTTTCGGCACAAGGTTTTAATGAGGAGCTTCCAAGCCCAATAACGGTTACATGTTCACTGAGGTCTCCTTGGCTGTTACCACACTCTTCCCAGTTAAATATACCTTAGATGGCCAAAATGGGTAAACTGGCAGCAAAATATAAGCGTTCATGCTCCTCTTTTACATCAAGAGAAAAGATGACTGCACTGATTTTGTTGATGAAGATGACGAACTGGGCACTCCCTAGCCCCAATTCCTACTAAACTTAGCCTGGGTGAGCACTTAGGTCTACAAAATGGGAAAGTCAAAGAGCTGTAAAATATCTTCTGGATCAAAATGGCTACGGATCACACTTTGTAGAAGTGGGACCTGAGTCCTTCATGTCTGCAATTGCCTTCCCCCACCCTTTGCATGTGTAAACACCACTGAGAAACAGCACATTAACATTTTCTTTCCTCTTGCTTCCCAGTTTTGGGGGGCCATCACACACAGAAAAATCAGGAACTCCAATCTGGACTGTAGTCTTACACAAAATATATAAAACAACAGATCTGCCACGGTACAACTAGTTCCAAGAAGAAGCAGATGTACCTTGTGATATTAATTTATTCTAACATTTTTTGAAGGGAAGAGACGGGGAGAGATATTGATATGTATGGCAGGTACTGACTGGTATTTAAAACCTTTGGCATTACCATATGTGCCTGGAAATAACTGCCAGTACTATTAGTTGCTGTCATTGATGGCAGCATGTAAATGACTATCTAATCTGCATATACAATTAAATAATTAGATGCCATATGTAAGAGCAGTTATTTATAGATGCGGAATCAGAGAAAAAATTTAAGCCCCATCTTCATAACGTATCATCTCACCAATCAGATCCTCTTGAACGTAGGTATATATCTTGATTACTGAGTGTCCCATCTTAGGTTAAAAAAAAAATTAAAATGACAATTAATATTTCATATTATTGATTTTCCCCTGTGATGCACTGAATCACTAATGCCTGAATCTAGCCTACTGGCAGGAAGCTATAGCTGCCGTCCACAAAATGCCTGTCAACTTTCGGAGCTCATTATGAACAAAACAAGCCAGGAAAAAGCCCCGTCCTGCTGAAGCCCCGTCCACTGCGTTCAATGAAGGCTTGATCTATTCTTACGAACAGCTGACCTAGATTCTCTGCCTGAATGAGAGCATTTCCCAGCATCGAGGCTGTTCAGAGTCAGAAATTCATGTATCGCTTATCATGGTGTGTGGGGGGAAGATATGATCTTAAGGGAAAGCAATGGCATCCGTTAGTCGTAAAAGAGCTTTATCCATATTCGCACAAAGCACTCCCCGACATGCTTCTGCTCTCATTTCAGAGTCTGGAAAGGACTGCAGCCGTCATTTCAGCACGCACGGCAGGCCAGGCAGCCACGGCTCCATGGAGAGGCTGAGATGTGCCAAAGCCGTGGAGGGCACAACACACAGCGGGGTGGCCAGCTTGCCACACCAGAGCCACCCGCGGTTTTCTGACAGCTCAGAGGCAGCTCCTGCCCCTGGGCTGCAGGCAGCGAGGCTGTGCTGGATGAAGGACTGCTGGTTCACGTCATGCCAAGAGGAAATAAGCCAGTGAGGTCTGCTGAACCCTACACTGCCAGGTCGCGCTGAGATCCAGCTGCAGACATAGCGCACATCCGTCACCCCTGGGAAGCAACAGAGGCCTTGATGAGGCAATGCCATGTCCTACCGATGCACCACATAGCACACATCTCCATCTGCCAGTTCTCCAAGAGATGGGAAGCGCACCCCATGGCACTCAATAACATGATGATGGTGGTATGTAGCTCAGAGGGACAGAGAGGCTGGTCAGCCCTGGAGTAAGGACCTCAGAGACCTTTGCTTCCTGCCTCTGCTACTGATCCATTTTATCTACAATAACATTCCTCATCTCCCCGGGATCCTAATGGGCTGCTCCGTCAGCCAGGCCCAGTAACCCTTCATATTAACAAATGATACTCACCAGACCAGTGTTCAGGGAACCCTGACGTTGTCCATCACTGTGAGGGATGCCAGCTTGATGCCAGCCCTTGATGGCTGCTGTCGCTGCTGTCACTGATGCTGAGCTGCCCACAGGGAGCAGGTCCAGGTCTAGGCCAGCACCCAAGCAGCATCTCCCCAGGCGGGATGAGAAGGAGCTGGCAGGCAGGGGACAGTGCAAGACACTCTCAGGCCCACCAAGGTACAGCTCCCGCCGCAAGGCTATGCTGCAGTGCTGGCTGCAGGAACAAGGACAGGAGCACAGACCAAGTCCCCAGGGTGGGCAAGAGCTGGGCAGTCAAGGGAGGTTTCCTTCGATACCAAAATGTTTTGATCTGCCTCACAGATGGAGACAGAAAGCTAAATTCACATCTATAAATTCAGCTCCTCTGATCACAGAAATATTCTGCCCTTTCTCCAGACATGAACATCCCAGACTGAGTCTACAGAAGAGGACTTCTGCTCATGCGGACCCTCACGGACTGCACCACACAGGTGCAACTCACACATCCAGCCCATGCAGAAGGCAAGCGACTGCTGCAGGCCATGCTGCCAGCGAGCATCCCCCCTCCTCGCCCCTGAAACCTCCACAGGGGCTGCCGAGAGGAGAATATAACATCTAATTAACCACCTCTCAATTCAGATCTGGTTCAGCAAATGCAAATACTGCAGCAGGCAATTGAGTTTTCGTCACCAACTTATTTTTTCCATGTGGGCAACATGCAAAACTAGGTCAGTATTATTCCTACCAAAACACTCGCTATGGGTGTTATTTTTAGAAAACCATGTGATTGTCTGACTTTTATTTATGAGAGCAGAGAAAGATCCACTGTATATTTTCCTGTCTGTCTTGTTTGGGGTGGTTTGTTTTTTCAGTTCTTTGGGTGGGTTACTGAGATCTCAGGCCTCTTTAAAAGGCAAAGTCAGCTTCAATCAGACCTTGCAGGTCGCATGCCTTGGCAGTCAACGCAACAAAGCACATGCAGTGGTGAGCAAAGCAAACCAGACGAGCACGGATAGGCTGTGCAAAGGCAAGACAGTGATGCAGGTAACAAGGGACAAGGATATGGAGCAGAAAAGGTGCCAGAGGGCTATGGTAGGTGGGGAATCAGGCAGAGTTTGAAGGATGACAGAAAACACTGCACATTTAGATCTTTGTAACTCCTGCAAGGGTAGACCCAAGATCTCAGCAGCTAGACAAAAGTCAGCAGGAGAGCCAAGTTCAGCAGCAGAAAACTTGTCCAGAGGTTTAAGTTTATTTTCTGAGAACTCTTCTTACCTCCTTGACACAAACAAACTGACTTGAGGCAACAAAATCTGTACCAGCTTTTCATTCAGCAGGTTAGTGGTCACAACCCTAATCGAGATCCATCGGACAACCAAGCCAGGGTAGATTCCCCTCAAGGGGGAGAGGGCCCCTATGGCTGGGACCTAACAGGGAACCCCTGTGTCCAGGTCTCTATCTGCCTAGTTTTCATCTGGCCTGTCTGGGGAGTGCAGAGTCTTTGCCCAGTGCATGAGTTAACAGGCGATTCAAGTTCTGGGGATGTGAATCCTTTTACTAACTTTGCATGGCCAGTGTGAAGAAGTCTACATCTCTGCTGATAATCCAGACTGCTTTTATAACAAGAAAAACTGTACAGCCATAGGCAGGGCCCTTCCTCTAAAGTAGATATAGACATTTAAAACAGGCCAGTCAAGCAGCACACCTGCACTGCCTAATTCTCTCCATCAACAACAGAAGGAATTCAGAATGAGCAGCTCAGATGTCCATGTATGTATTTCAGAGCAGATGAACCATAGCCTAAATTTCTAGATATTAACCACCAAAAAAGGTGTCAGAAACTAGTCCCCAGGCCCACAGGTCTTCTGACTTTCCATTCACATGAAAAAATTCAGATATATACAGTTCTGTGAGGGCACAGGGTCAGCTGTAAAGCTGCTGAATCCCGTGCCTTTTCGGGTTGTGTATCTGGCAACAGCCCCAGCAAAGGTTGCTTGCTGCACCTGGCTCATCTTGACGAGAGGGGAGCCCCGCGTGGGAATCATCCTCGCCCACCTCCCCAAGGCACCACCGCCAGCCCAGGGCTTCTGCAAAGCTGGGAGACACTGTTGGCTCTTGGCTCCAAAACTGTGCAAGCAACATCGGATTTTGCTGCTGAAAGGATGAAAGCGTGGGGACAGGCTGCTCCTGCCACGGGGGAAAGGGAAGGGGTTGAGCTGGCTGGGAGGGCCTGGTGCTTGCTGACACCTTTTCTGCCTCTGCCCAGGAACTGCTGCCCCAGGAACTGGGGCCCTTTTGGGGTCCCGATTGCCTCTTTGGCAATCCACCAAAATGCTTCACACACTCAAATTGGGAAAAACTGTTTTCATCCATCCTTTGTAATTGATTTCAAGCCCTGAAGCTCCCATCCCAGGCGGTCTGCCTCCCTGAGCTGATTGCTGGTACCATGTAGGTGACTCCCCCAGAAAAGAAACAAAAACTTCAAAAGAAACAACACAGGCAGTGACAAAAACAACTGGACCAGATCCAACTCAGCTTCCAAACCACAAATAACATTTCCTTCTCCAGCAAAAAAACATGCTGTCACAGAGCATTAGGTATGCACTGCAGATAAAGCTACCTAAGCTAAGTCCTCCACGCGGGGCAGGCAACCGGAGATTTTCCTGTAAACAGAAACAGCACAAACGAATGAGGACAGGCAGGGATCTGGCCAGGCTATTTTACAGCTTGGGAACTTGGCCCTGTGTTTCAGGGGTGGTGAGTGAGAATCAGAGACGGGGACACTCAGGGGTGTTTTAAGAACATGGGACATATCCTGCAAACTTGCCGGAACAGCCTGGGTGATATAAACTGGCCGGAGGAATAGCCATGCGTTGCTGTGTCACCATCTAACGCTGCTATGCCACGTGATTCTAACACTGCTCCCAGGAAAACCAGTGGTTTGGGATAAAAAGCATGAAGATGGCTTCTTATACCCTAAATTTTCTTTTTTGTTTTTCCATCCCTCACATAAGACTTGCACATGGGTCACTTCTGCTACCTATCACCTGCAACACATCACAGGTGACGTTGCACTGAATTTTCTGTAACTATATTTTTGGGAGATCAATTCATACAAAACTAAAATGTACTTTATCAGTCAGTGACACGTGCATTTTCTATCTTACTGTTAAAACCAGCAAACTAATATTGCCTTGAAAAAGAACCAAAGGCAGCAATTATTCACTGCACTCACTAGTAGCAAAAACTGGTCTCCAGCCATTTCAGTTACCCTCCTGAAATTACGCAGTTAGTTGTTGGTGCCAGATTCCCATTTATCTCAAGAGCCTTTTGTAACAACAACAATAGCTTGTTCTTCATTTATCAGGCTTCCCATAAGAGGAAGAACACATGTTACAAAGGAAGGGCCACATAATCATGCCTTACTACCTCAAGGTACACCGGACTTTCACAAGTCCCTTAGAAATTTCAGTACACACAGCATCTAGGGGAGTTATGAGCGACGCAAGGAAAACAGACTGATCTCAGTAACAGAAGACGTACTGATGACTGCAGGACAATAGGCAAAGGCGGGCAGGCAAACAATAAGCAGAAGGAGAAGTGTAATGGGAGCCAGGTTATCAGCTGTACCGTACTAAGAGGGCTGGTGCGGGTCTGCTGTGTTGCCCACCAGCACCATGCACCGTGTCCTTGAAGCTCATGGAGCCACCCCAGAAGCTGAAGCTGTTGCCGAGGTGACAAATGACACTCCTCTATTTCTGCTAATCAGAAACCACGAGTCCTCTCCTCCTCTAAGTGAAGTGATGTTCCCCTCACTGCTACATTTCCTCACAGGCAACGTGCATGTGCCATTCCAGTGCAAAGCTGCTGTGAAAGCAGGTTCAGGGTCACATCAGACTGCCACACACAAGACAGTCTTGAATTCCCTCATTCTTTAAAGATCCTTTCTTTGAGTTTGGTGGTGGTTTGGTTTTTTTTTTTCACAAGCATGAAATTAAGACTTTGTGTCTTCTTCAGGGAGGGTAATGTTTTATTTAAGATGGCCTGCTAGTACCATGAATTTTACATGACAGAAGCTCCATCCCACAACATCCTTAAACCTCTTCTGGTTAGTCAGCAGGGCTCTGATCCTGCAGCTGGGAGATGTGGCACCTCCTACCGGGAGCCCTGGCATGAGGGCTGAGTCATGTTGTTCACAAGTATATCCCTTCTCCCTACTGACCACCACTCAAACACAGCCTGCCCTGAAGCATCGCCTCAGAGGCCTTCCCAGGAGACAGATGTGCCGCATCAGCTCCCCCTCCCAATGCTTCCCACAGAAATCCACATACACGCGCAGGCTGTTTGGAGATACACTGATGTGAGCGGAGCGTGGGCAGGTCTAGCGGAGCACCCTATCTCCTGCAAGCGTGAGCAGGTCAAGCGGAGCATCCTATCTCCTGCGAGGCCTCTGGAGGTCGCAGATAAGCAAACACAGCCAAGGGCAATGCCAAGGGCATAGATATATAAGCAAAACAAGACAGGCAGCAGATCAGACCTACCTTCCCACGATTTCGGGTCTAATGCAGGACTCTGTTGATGTCTGTGGAGCTGTGCCTGGTAATAAGTGTTCAGAAAGGCCAGCTTTTACAGTAAACCAACCATATTCAACACTCAATTAGCCATGGAAGATTAGCTGGGTTGGGGATTAACCGGACACTTCCTCCCCATAGCGACTACGGCTACACCACCATTGCCACCGCACACGTAACACAGGGCACAGGTGCCTCTTGGACTCCAGCAGGTTAAAGCTGTGCCCACTCAGCACAGAAACCAGCAGGCTTGTTAAAAGCCTTTCAAAAGTAAAAGACCTGAATATGCTCTTATGCCCTGACTAACACATAGCCTCTACTAGCCAGGATCTGGCTTTACGTCAGTTACCCCATCCCACATTGTCTTCGGTGGCTGGAAGCTGACAATATCTAGGCAAACCAGCCAATGCTAAAACAAGAACATGCTGCGTAGCCTGCAAAAGCTGTCCAGAGCGTTAGGCAGCTGGTGTGCTGACACCGTTGCCTATGTGCTGAGTAATGATGTCTCGCTGCTTCTTTGTGCTCCCTTACCCATCTCTTTCCATCTGTTGTTCCTTGGCTTCCACTTGGCTTGTATGCTGTTCAAAGCAGGGCTTTCTGCTACCACCTAGCAGATAATCTGTGACAGAGCACCGCAAAATCGGTCTGATCAACTCACGCAAGTAATTAGTGAATTGGAGTCGACATTGTACAGGAATGTGGGTACGAATTGGTTAAGCATGGTGTGCCTGGATGGAAAACGTGACTCAGAAGAGTTACTAACGTTATTCTCTCTCATGTCCGTAAACCTAAGTAAGAAATGGAAGAACTGGAGGGGGTAGAAAAAGACAGAAAGGCCAAGAGACAGCAGGCTGGCGGGCAAGCATCTCTCAAATACAAATGCACTAGAGGACAGGTACACAGATCAGATGCTGAGAAGAGCTGAACATTTGCAACTTCTACACACATTCTAATTTCTTTTACAGTTACTAACTTTGCATGTTTCTCCATTTTGTTTTTGCTTCATCTTTCACATACATAGGCCAATATTTGGATCTTATCTTCATGTATCCCAGTGACTTACTGGCGTATCATGCACACGCACAGCTACACCCAGAGGTTAAGACATCTCTTTCACTGCCTTCTGTACACGATGATAGTGCAGCTACGCTGGTCACCAGGACAACAGTCACAGCCTGCCAAACTGATAAGAAGTTGGTCGGCTGGGTTCATGCTCTGAGAGAGAGGAAGATCGAGGCAATAAATGTAACACACAGCAGTGAACTGCAACTGGCATTTGGTTTCCCCCTTAGGGAGCTGGAATGAGAACAGACATGAGAGCAACAAAGGAAGAAGAGGGTCTGAAAAGAGGAGGCATTACTGTTTAACTTGTAAAGCTCCACAGTTATTGAGAAATGGGAAAGATTCAAGTAAGACACAGGACTGGAGCTCAGACATGGGGCTTATCTCAGCCCTCTCATGCAAAGGGAGTGGTTTTGACCCCACATAGTCCCAAATTTCCAAAAGCGACCAAAGCTACTGTCATGCCAATGAGCTCAGAGATTGTCCCTGCTGGACACCAAAGTAAGAGGCAACTAAAAGAAATAAGCATTACATTCCAGGTAGTCTCTGTTCCTAGACTTGCCCCTTGTTAACAGCAGCCAGGACGGCTCAAGGACTGTACTACCTCATGCCAATACCCAAGGTGTCTCCTGGCTGGACCTGAACTCACTGCAGAAGGAGGACACTACCTCTCCCCACAAAACAGCCCCACCAAGCAGACCTGAGCTGAATCCAGAACGTGTCACTCAAGAAAACTATTCTTGCTAAACAGGCATTTGGTAGATACGGAGGTCAAGTCATAAACACAATCTTCTGAATGCTGCCAAAGTTCAGGGAAACACTGAACTGGTATCTCTAATGTTCAGTCTTATAGCTTCGAGGCCCACAGTATGACTATTTTGCCAGTGCAAAATAGATACGAAAGTCTGAAAAGAAAACCAGCTGTAACTGGAAGTCCATTTTATCATGTCAGCTGTAGTCCATGGGCGGGGAGTAACACAGACAGAATTTTTCAAGGTGGTAAAGCCTTGTCAGAACAAGAAGGGATTGTGCATATCCAGGTGAAGTCCAAGAACTCCAATAAGACTGTTCCTCATAAAACCGATTAGAAATGCCATCCTGTCTCTTTGAGGGCTACTCATGGACACAGCAGGGCTTCTGCCAGAGCAAGGCTTTATCAGCTATGTTGAAAATAAGGTCTGGAAATGCAGGTCCCACTGCTCAAGCTCTAATCTAAATGGGAACAGGGAAGCAACACAAATAGCCTCACGCTATTTGTGACGTGGGATCAGGCAGCCACATCAGCCAGTGCTAAAGGGGTAGGTGATAGTTAAAGGTCTCCCCAACTCTGCTCCCCACTCCTTCCTAGTCACAGAGGAAGAACTTCAATCTCTTTCTGCTGTCTCCCAGCTGTGATTCAGCAGTGAACTATCTTTTTAGAAAGGTGCCCCAGAATTCAGACACCCTCTCTATCCCCTAGCCTGCACGTTAGGGAGAGGGGAACTGCAAAGCCAGCTGCACAAATATCTCTGCTTGGCTGGGGCCAAGATATACACAATAGTCCAACACATTCAAGGCCTTTCTGAGCACAACAAAGCAATGCCAAGAAACAGAAAAATGTCATCAAGGCCATATAGGTGGGTTCCTTGCATTTGTTCTGCATCTCAGTCAAAACAGGCAGGCATAATGCAGGGAGACAAAGAAGCCTTTCTCAGCAAGCAGTGTGGCATGTACTCCTGGGTCACCTCAGGCGGCTATGTGTCTGCCCGGTCTCCTTTCCCCTGTTTTGATTGTAGCTGCATCCTTTCTGTATCAAGATGTGGATACTTAATGCACGCTCACCTTTGCCCTCAGCTACAAGCTGTTTCTGCTTAGCTAATGCTTTTCTTGGCAGGCTCAGCCAGGCAAGCCAGAGTTCAGTTTGCAGCCCGATCAGCTGAAGCACAGATGACTGGCTCTGGGAAATGCTGCAGAGATATGGCCAAAATGAACTGAAGTCACTTACACGGAGCTGCAAATTGCTCGGTGCTGGTACTCCGCCAGTGAAATTCTGACCCATGACTGGGCATCCAGCCACAGCCAAAGGACAAATCAAAATAAACAAACTGGGAGTTTCTTCCAGTGACATATTACGAAGAGATTTTCAAAGCAGGATTTAACAGAATCTTGTCTGTCCTTAATAACTTAGCATGGACTGTGCACAATGAGAGACCTAAAAAGCTTGAAACACAGTGCAAATGGGAAATAGGGAAGACATAAGACACAGGACAAGAGTTAAGACGTATAGGGCTTTTCACAGCCCTGGCACAGCTCTCCCATGCAAGTGATGCACACTAAGCTTTCAAAAGTGGTCAGAGCGAACAGTTGAAGCTTAGCTGGTCCTGAGTAAAGGCTTAAGAATTTTACTTCATTTTATCTGATACTTTCACTTATTTGTTGAGAAGGAACCATTAGTCAACGCTCCATGAAAGAGACTGCTTTGGGAAACCCATGACTAATAACTGTCCTTTGATTCACTTGTTCTCATTAACACATTTTTTTTGAATGATATACTGCACAGCCTGTTGTGCAATAGCCCTGTGCAGAGTCCACAGATGTGGGGAGATGGAACTCCCCAACACTGATCACGTCTTCCAAAGATGTCTCAGCAGAAATACGTAGGTTGGAATCACTATGGCAAACACAACACTGTTTGCAGATCTGGAGCCCAATAAGTAACAGGCAAAAATCAGGCAAATCTGCCACAAGCCTAAGTAAGCTACGGAACTGCCTCTTTTAAGACCTTTGCTGGGTAAGAGATGTTATTGAGCAGTTTACTCCATAGCAGGGGATAAGGAGGTTTGTGTTGACTCTCAAGCAATCTAGTGAGCGGACTGTGATTTGGCAGCCCCCTGTACTTTGCCCAGTTCCCTGCTGTTCCAGGAACTGAGTAAACTGTCAGCGATCTGCCTGCACACGTCGCAGCATATGCCTCCCCGCGCAACCAGAATTAGCACACTGCTGGACAAGGTGCAGGGGCCAAGCCATTCACCCTCCTGGCCACCTGAACGTTTTGCAGGGTGCAGAATGCAGGAGCTCAGGAATCTGCAGGGGAAGCGATGGGACTCCCTCACATCTGCAAGGGGAGACATTTCAAGCTTTATTTGTGTGACTCGGCTGTTCATTGCAGGTCTCTGTGGGAGCAGCAGTGACAGAGATTCATAATTTGTAATCTATGAAATGAAAAGAAGTTTTATCAAATGTGTACTAGCAAACATCCTCCAGAGTGCACAGACTCACAGAGAGACTTACCCTCGCAGCAAGCAGACCAAACTATCAAAACCCCTTGTCACAGCACTCCTTGTCTCAGTGCACCAGGAAAAAAAAGCAAGCAGGGAAAATAAGGGCCTAATCAAAAGAACCGGATATCTACAAACTAAAAATAATTATTTCTAAGCATACACGTTTGAAGACAGAAGTATTATATCTTTATAGCATAATCAGGGATAAGTGCACAAAGCCACTACCAGAAAAGACGTTCCAGCAGTAAAGTCTCTGAGTTAAACCAGCACATTATCCACTGGTATAAAATAATGCATCTCCATGGACTTGGATGAGCTTTCAAGCATTTACATATGACCTTCGAGATCCCACCTGCACCCACACACCCTCCCTAACGTCATCTAGAATGGAGAATTCATCCATCATCTAGACATCCATTAATGTGTCGACTGTGCAAACAGTCAGAAACGAGAGGAGC
This sequence comes from Ibidorhyncha struthersii, assembly GCA_013398815.1. Classification (NCBI taxonomy): domain Eukaryota; kingdom Metazoa; phylum Chordata; class Aves; order Charadriiformes; family Charadriidae; genus Ibidorhyncha; species Ibidorhyncha struthersii. Next base: position 7,897 of record VZSZ01011533.1, on the reverse strand, counting down.
CGTGTATTTATTACACATTTCTGAATAAGTCATGCCCAATATCTAGGACAAACAATACATTAAACCCTAAAGAACCCTTTGAAAGCTTTTTGCCTGCTGGAGACAACAATGAAAAAGTAACATGATAGAAAGGGAACAGTAAATCATTCATGAGACTGATTAAAAACAAATTGTAGGTGAGGTGCAGCAAAACAACACTGAAAACAGCCAGTCTATTCTTCTTGAGTACCTCATCTTTTAGAGGCTGGAGCGGTTGTAAGCAACTTAAGTCCTACTTCGTGTTCTTTAGTGCAGAGAAGACATACCAGATACAAAATCCATGGACAAGTGCACAACCACAAGTTAACAGCTTATTCAGATGCCCTGTGACTACACCATGCACTGAAGCAATAATGCTACTGTGCTTAAAATTACTTGTGCAAAGAAGGCTTAACTTAACAAAAAGGCACGTTAAGGACAGTAGCGAAATAAGGATAAATTAGACTCCCTAGGGCTGAATAATGCTTTACACCAGTGATCTCACTTACATGCACACGATCCTTTTGGAATCCTAAAATCAAGTTCTCAAAGAGTTACAGTGCCAAAATGTTCACAGCTACCACGTTATCTAATCCAGTTGTTGGTAACACAGTTTCCCAGATGAGTGTGTTAGCCACAAATCACGTGATTAACCTTTATTTTAGATCACTTCAACTCAAAGCTTGTTTCCTAAAACTATCTCGAGTAAAAACAACAATCAATGCAGACAAGACTTGTTTCTTAAAGAGTCTTAAAATAACATCCTTGAGCTTTAAGGCAAAATTCAGCCTCCATTATGCATTTGCACATTCATTGACCCAACTGTGTGCCTTAAGACCTTTCGAAAACTGATTTTGAAAGCAGTTCAAGGCGGTAATATCCTTGTAAGAAAGTTCCACCTTCAGTGTGTCTCCTGGGTCGTTCTCAAGTAAAATAATGCTAGGTCAATAAAATCATGCTAGACTTTACAGTCAACAGTGTTTGACCTGGATTCACATTCAAGGGTATTGTTAGCCTAATTTCTTAAAAAAGCGACATTTATATGATTGTGGTGTGTGTATCTATGTGTGTGTAAGTACCTGCCTGTCTCTTCAGCCCCATCTACCTGTTCCTGAACCCCCTGGATAATTCCTAATACACTGACATTCAGGTACACAAGGCTTGGGTAGATGGGTAGAGTAACACATTATTAGTGCTTCAAGTCAGCTTTTATTAGCCATCACAGAATCCCCATAGGCCAAAACCAGACAATTCATTACACCACTCTTGGAAACCACATGTGTTATCAGCTATTTTAATATTTCTACTAGTCTATGTAATATCCTAAGCATACATAGAACTTGGCATGTGCAAACCATAGAACAAAGTTTCTGCCTCTATTTTCTTAAGTACCACTCCTTTTTTTTCCCCTCTTTTTTTTTTTTTTTTAGTTTGGCAAATAATTTACTTTAGTAATATAAATATTTGAGCTGCAAACCACCAGAGCATTCAAAGACTTTGGCACTGCATCGCAGTCATGTATTATTTGCTTCATTACAAAAGGTTATCCCTGTATTTTTATTAAGAAGCCCGTGCCAGCCGTACTCAAGCTCAAGACAAAACACACCAAACAAACAGCATATTCTGAATTAGAACCTACAAATTCAACATTATCCACAACAAAATCTGTCCAGCCCTGCAAAATCCCTTCAATGTTGCAAGAGAGGCAACTCAGTAAAGAATATAAAATCAGACTTCGGAGACAAAACTTTTTCTGCTATATGTCTAGCTGCCTGTTTCCAAATGCACGGCTCTGCCCTCCCAGCCAAGCAGCACCTTCGAAGGTTTAGTTCTGGAGAATATGAAGACTCTCCTTTGCCTTCAAAACAGACTTTTCCTTCATTTTCAGCACAAGCATCAGGGATACCTTCTCCTCTACTAGATCTGCCAGCAGAAGCACAAACACAATCCCTAGCTGGGTGTCAGTACTGCGTCCAAACCCCAGCTCTCCCAGCAATGCCTTCCTATTATTTTAAAGCAAAGAAACTCCTCCATGCTCAAATAAGAACAGAAGAGCAAAACATGCTGTACCAGCAGTGCAGACCCCTAGAAACTAGCTCAGCAGCTATGTGTTTCTGCCCACAGGTGAAGGGCTTTGAAAGCACTTAAGATCTCCAAGGTCCCCCACCAGACTGAGAGGAGGTTCTAGAGAGAGGCTTTCAAAACCAGGGGCTACCACACCTTCCTCATAGGAAAAGTAGAAAGCCAATAGGTAACTCTAAGCACTCACTACTCTTTTTTACTACTTAAGAGTTAACATCTGCTGGGAAATCAATACTGAAAATCACTGCACTGGTTGCCAGACTGTCAGAGGGCAAAGAAAAAGGATGAGAAAGGATGTATATGTGGAGGTGTGGCAAAGCACATGACAGCTGCAGAGGACCTAAGTAATTTCTTTAATGAAATGGAAATGAAAGTGTAAATCGCTAAAACGATACTGGAAGAGAGATTTAACTTAATGCACAAGCAGACAGATTTTGAAGTCTGAAAGCTAGCTATGACAAGTAGCAGGGAAATGTAAATGCAGGCAGTGGTTGCTAATGGGCATAATGAACAGGCAGGCAGCTTTGACAGCATGTTCTCAGCTGGAAGCTATATTCCCCAAGGACTCCTTATCTTCCACATCCACTTCTTGCAGCAACCATATAAATGTAGCAGGCAGATTAACCAACCACAAGCATGCAACTGATGGATAATGCTAGTGGTTGCCAATTAGGCCTGTAGCCAAAAATGCTGCCTGGACAAACCAAGGAAACGTGGCTTCTCCGATTCCTATCACCAATGCTTTCACCTACTGCTGAGACGGAGAAAAGACAGCTCTCCAAACTGGGGGCATCCCTCTTTCACAGACATCTGAACTGTGCTATGCTGAATTCACCTCCTGATTGAACTTCCACCCCATTTGCACTCTTCATTCATTTCTGTCAGTTTGCCTTTGTTTATTTGCCTCTTTAAACACAGACAGCCTGGGTTTATTTGCTCAAAAGGATGTTTTATTTTGTCCTTTCATCCAAAAAAATGCTGTCTGCAAAGTTCCCAACAGACTCCTCCCGCAGACAAAGAACTAGCCAAGTGCAATGCCAAAGGTAAAGGTACACTATCGAAAAATCACCAACACAGAAAAAAAACATGCAAAGCAAATCAACATGTTTGTGTTAAAAAAATAAAGAAATACCACAATGAAAATCCATGGCATCCTACCAAACACCGTGGAACCACTCAAATGGCCGCTGAGTACATGCAGCCTGATAGCCTAAACATCCACTTTTCTAATGCATTGTTGAATACGTGCACTGCTGAAAATTCAGAGATGCACATAACAGCCTTCAGCCCTTCTCTCAGCCCACACCAACGGGTATTACTCAGCTGTTCAGGAAGCTTGCTAGTTTTTCCAGATGTACCAGTTGGTCTAAGAAAAGATACATTACTACTATTCTTTTGGAAAGGGTATTCCAGCAAACATACAGCCAGATGGAGCCAGGATACTCTCTGCCCATTTTAGCCTTATTCATGGAAGCCAAAGTGACAACAGGCTCATTAGAATTGATGATGCTCTGGGAAGCTGTTCCTTACTCTTTTTAATGCAGCATGGTGAATGTACTTGGTGTTGGATATAGTGTTGGCACAGGGGGCAGTGACCCATCACAGCAGATGACCCAGTGTGTGGGTCTCGTATTGAGCAGCGCTAACTGGAGAGTCAGGCCCAGCATCCCCTTAGCACTGCTCCCCTACCCAGCCAGCCTGTATTCACCCCCCACAGTGCATCCTGAAAGGAAACCATGGGATACAGAAAACGCATCCTTTTCCCTTAACATTTACAGCTACCAAACACTAGTTTATATTCTGCAGAGAAAGCTGGTTGCTTCTTCTTGCTGAGGCGCCTCCCCTACATAGGCAGACACACACTGGAAGAGAAAGAGGGAGGGCGGGAGGGAGCCTCATGGTGTCAACTGAGACAATAACAACAGATTTGGGGCAGAGCTTGCCTCGTGCTGTCAGCTGAACACTGAGCCCTTTCAGGGCACTCAGACCTAAACACTAGCTGGGAGATTTTAGCATTTCTGCATAGTAATAGAAGCAACAAAAATAACTACCATACACTACTATATGTGTATCTAACATCATACACTTGCTCTCCTTTTTTTTTCTCTGTTTAGTAATAATAGCTAATGAGAATGATTAACGTTACAGAGCATGGAAAGGAAAGCATTTCACAAAGCAAGTCTCCCCAAGATGAACAGTGAGCTGCCAGACAGCAATGTACGTGGAGCTCCTGAACAATAAAACCAGAATTAACCTCTGGCCTTGCTACTGATCAGCATCTAGTGGATTTTGGACTCATGCTTCCCTAATGGTTGCATATTCAAACCTAGCATGTAAATAATTAAACTTTCTCTACACATTTCCAGGATAGGAAGAAGAGAGGCTACTGCTGTTCAGGGTTCAGTGTAACTACACATAATCTTGGCCCTCTTTCCATCTCCTGAAATAACTGAAATTACAGTCAAAGCTGTGAAGACAGCATGACGAGGAATCACTTACTCAGCTGCGAAGGGTCCCTGCCTGCACTGGACAAAATAACAGCTCTGAACCAGCCGCTGGGAGATAACATGTAGAGCTTCAGCCACTGGGAGATAACACGTACAGCTTACAGCAGAGAAAAAAACATTCTTCAAGGCCAAGGTTACCAAGTGGGTATTGAAATAGGCTTATGTTTATAGCCAGCCACATCACTGATAGACAACACTCTTGCTGAAGAATAAACTGCAGACAGGACACAAGGTTGTCTATCAGAGAATATAAACACAACGATTACAACACCCATTTTTTAAGATTTACATTTTAAATATAGAACTATATTAAGATTTTCAATAGAATTTTGATTTTGCTGCATTATTACAAACACTGGCTCTTTGCTATTTTTAATAAAAACTGACTAGGGCAACATAGAACAAACTTGAATTGTTCAAGGCTGAACTGAATGATAACACAACATTCCTGTGATAAGGAAAGTCACCCTAAGCTCCACTGCAGAAAACTTCCCATTCTCAGACATGAAACCACTTCCAAAACCTGACTTACTAATGTCACTTAATATGTCTTAACTGCAAAAGTATATATAAAACTTGCTTAGTTTCTACCAATGAAATACAAAGCACACAGTGGTCTGTATTTTGAAGGTCACACAAGCAACGCGAACTATGAAATTCAGGATTCATGAAACCATGACCTTTTAAAGTGGGAGGAGAGAAAATATTTTTCTGTCTTTTCCAAGCCATGAAATACTAAAATGAACAAACTACAAATATTAAGATTCAGTAAAAATATTTGGGATCCAACATTTAATATTAATGAATTGTTCTGGTGAGAAAAAAATCAACAAGTAGGCATCATGAAGATAATAGCCCACAATTTTAGTCAGTTTTGTATAATCCAGGAGAATATCATATGACTCCATCTGTACAGGACCTCCTTTTTGCAGAATGAACGATATCTTAAAAGGTAACTCTTTAACTTAATGATGTCCATTTATATACTATCTATAAAAAAATCCTTTTTTATGCTACTTATCGTAACTGTTCGGAGTTATTCATTATGTCAAATAGCACCCAATCCAGGGTTTCTTTTCCCTTCTGCTGCTCACTAAAGTGCTGTTTGCAGCAGTATGCTTTAACACTCATAATTTATTAACCTCATAGGTGTTGTAGTATGGAACTAAAGCCACAGACAGGAGGCATTTAGCAAGTTATACAGGCTGCATATTTTCACAGCAAAGGAGTTCCTGCTGTGCTTTTTCTTGCCTCCCACATTTTTATGATTTTTTTCCCCTCATAGTAACTGCCAAGTCTCAGATACTTTGGAGATGCTTCCTTATTTTGCCTTAATCCTCTTTGTCATGTTTTAAAAAGCATTGCTGTGTATTTATCCAGGAGACATTTAACATATCCTGAAGAATTTTTAACTTGTTGGCTGCAAAGGCTGCAAAGACTTACTGTTCCACAGGCTGAAAAGAGAGGTATAACATGGGCAGCAGCCATCATGTAGGAGGGTCTTGTTAAGAAGCACTGAGATGTGCATGTTTATCTCTAGTTGCTCCAGCTGAGGGAACAAGATTTTTATTATTGTGCATCACTGGAATTGTTCATAACGATAACCCAGGTTTTATGATGCCTAGGAAAACCTCATTTGTCAGTCACCTTCATATTTTAATGCAGTTCTTTTGCATATCACACAAAAAAAATGTTCAAGATGTACTTGAATGTTCAACAGGAGTGTTTCCTTTAATTGTTGGACTTGATGATCTTAAAGGTCCTTTCCAACCTAAATGATTCCATGATTACATCAATGTGTCACATCAAGGTGACCAAAGTCACCTGGAAAACCTACATTTCAAAACTTCAGGCAGGAAGAGATTTAGAGTACACGACATTACTTAATGTCACTACTAGGTTTATCTTCATTCCCTCTCTTTTCCTCTATATGCCCACAGAGCCATCAAGAAGCTTTGCAAGATTATTCAGTAAGACACAGTGACAGTAACTGAGGAGTATTATTCTGCTGGGGAGTATTTATAGCGCTAAGGAAATTGGTTCATCACTCAATTGATAAAGTAAAAAATAAGTTCTTTGCTACTTGAACATTAAACATTCTAAAACATCCAAAATATGCAGTTCCTGTGATACGGGAAGAGTGAAGGTAGATGATGGGAAAGAATAGAGCACAAAGGACCAAAGTTTTCTGCTGTTTAAGTGAATGTAAATCCAAACATGTATTTCATCCAGGGTCGCACTTCGGCTAAGGGCTGGCAACATTTTACTTTAATAGAGAGCATACGCACATGGTGATTGTGTCGTTCTTTGTAACGTAACCCAAGCAGCCAGAGCTACCCAAAGCTGAGTCTTTATGACACTGCAGTTAAATAATCGGCTCCTTCCTGCACCCTGAGAGCAGGCTGTGCAGGAAAAAACACAACTTATTCAGCAACTTAATTGCTTTAAATTATTTGTCATGCAGTTGCTGCGATGTCAAGCGTTCAGTCATTGCCGGTCTATTGCGAGCCGCACCCCCCATCCCCCCCAAATTTTCATTCCTGCAGCATTGCAGGCTTTGGCCTCCACCAGACGCGCGGCCCCGCACGCCTCCCCCCCAACCCCCGCCCGGGCCGGCTGCCACCGACCGCGGGATCGCGGCGGGGCGAGGGGCACCACCAGCCCCCGCCTCCCCACCCCGGGCCCGCTCCGCATGTGGAAAGCGAGGACGGGGAACGAGACTCGGGCCCTTCCCGAAGCGCCCAGCGCTACCGGCCCGCGCGGGCCCGGCCCAAACGCGAGAGGCCTGCTAGGCCGCGGCGCTGAGGTGGGTAGGAGGCGGGGATGGCAGCCCTGAGGGGAAGCCGAAGGGCCCCTTCCCATCGCAGGGCGCAAAGCAGTGCGGGGAGGAGGGGGACGGGAGAAGTCTCCCAGCACAAGGGGGCAGGAAGGAAGG
>VZSZ01011532.1:369240-438709 GCA_013398815.1 Ibidorhyncha struthersii | reverse complement strand
GGGGGGGGGAGCTTTTGTCTGAAGGTGTGTATATATGTTTGTATAAAACTAAGGGCATTGGGGATGGGCATGGGTTCCACGGAAAGAACAGCCTTTCAAATGCTGCTTTGGCTGCTGCCTGCTGTCCCGGACGGATGTCAGGTCTGCGCTGGATTACGGCTGCGTTTCAGGAACCGTTTCTGCCTCTGTGGCACCGTAAGGTTTTCCCCATTCCCCTCCAGAAGTCGGCTGCCGTACCCCTTTCTGCCCAGGGGCAGGTTAAAGGTCTGAAGTCGGTATCATGACACACGCTTGGACTAGACCCACCTGCTGCAGTCCCTTGTGCCGGACGGGTTGCGTTTCTCCTCGGCTGCCTCCCCGGCGCACGAGCCCCGGCTGCTGCTGCTGCAAAGGGCAGGCTCTGGTCCATGCGTGGTGGACGGGGGCAGGCAAGGCTGAGTCAGGCTTGGCTGTCACCTTCCTACTTTCCCTCTGAAAGCTTTTTCTTCCAGAAGGTTTTAAATAAATCAAGATATCTGCATTTTGTGGTTTGTTTCCTGCTTCCCCCACCCCCAGGCTCTTGCACCAAGACACAGGAGTCATCAGTAGCTTAGCTTCGCTGAAAGATGCACTACCGTTAATGGCCGGATGGAAGGTTATATTAGGTTCTCATTATTATGGAGTTAAGCTCTGCACCCTGTTCTACCAGGAAAAAAAAAAAAGGAAAAAAGAAAGGGGTGGAAACCCTCCCCTCTTTGTGCCTATGGGTTTGGTACATGGCTTATCTCTCTGTGGAACAGTCTGCAGTGATTTTCTCCCACAGACTTACTTCCCTGAAGCACTGAGTACGGGGCAGGGATTGTCTGGAAGTACTGCTTTTTATTATTTATATCTTTAAAATTGATATATATTCATTATTTATATCTGGCTAACAGTGTGCTAGGTGCTATATTCCAAAGACCTCAAAGATCTTAGGTGATAATACACACAGGGAAAACAGAAGAGCATGGTGGGTTATAACCTGCCATAAAATCTGAGGGGAGTGCAAGCAAGGTGAGCATTGCAGAAGCAGTTCCAGCCCTGCGTGCAGTTTCCTGTTATTAGTTATTGTCACCTCTAAAGAAGAAGAAATACATGAATGCATTAGTTCTAATGTTGCAAAATCATTTTTCCTTCCAGACCTCAGACTTGCATGACAGGTTTGGGTCAAAATTAGTTTTAAGGAATGAAATTACGAACTGCTTTCCAAAAGGAAATTTGCAAATAGGACTGCAGTAATTGTGTATCTTTTTGTTGGTAGCCAACTGCCGGAATCGACACTCTTTATAAAAAGTAATATCCCTTCCCTGTTCAAACACACTCAAACTTATTTGACCCAGAGTGACGGCATGAGGAAAACACCTTCTAGTTTTTGTGTGTTTGAATTTTGTTCCAGAAGAGATGGCACAGAAAAAGCTCGGAGAGCTCAGAGACAAAGCAGGTGCCTCTGTATTAAATCGCAAAGCTTGCCTCGTGATGTTTGTAAGGTTTGTCATAGTATCAGTTAAAGCATTGTATCTTTGTTTCACATTTATCTACATACGTCTGATTCTAATATAATTCTTTCTTTCTGTTCTGGCCTGTTTTACCTTAGCAACTTTGGGTTACAAACAAGAGGGTTGATGTCCCACAGGCACAGACGCACCACTTAAGACTAGCTGAGCCTTTTTAAATGCATCTCCCTCTTCATCCGTGTTTGAACTGAGCAGACGGGCAGAGCGCCTAAAGCCGTGATTCAGAGTATAGCGCAGCAGCACGGCAACCCCCTGCTGTGGGATTGCTGTTTGGTCGTTGGCATACGTGCTGGAGCGGGAAGAGGGACGCATCGTGAAGCTTTCCTTCAGGGCTTTACTCTGGATCATGCTGTGGTGGGGAGGGAGAAAGGCCACGGGGAGGTTTCTGACCCCATAACCGATGTGTTTTTTCCCTGGGAGCAAAGAAAGGGAAATGACGGAGCATCCTTTCACCCCTCCTGATCTGAAGGGCTGGTGCCCGCACACAAAGGCTTTCCACCACACTGAGGGCAGAAAATATTTATTTGAGGTCCAAGTTGACAGCTTTGTGGTTTAGCAAAACACCTGGGAGCTGACAGACTGAAGACTTGCTGAGTCAGCACTCATCTGCCAACAAGCAGATGTTGCATGGATGGAGGCTGTTTCAATGCAGAGATTAGATATGTTAGACTACATCCTTCCCACTTTTTTTTTTTTTTTATGGGTCTGTAGGAAGCCTGACCAGTCAGCTGGTTTCACTTATACCACACACAGAGGAGACTTTACTGGAATCTGAGTGTTTGGGGGTTTTTTTTGTATGCAAAGAAATAGTTTTAGTTCTCAAATATTTCAGTGCAACATTCTGCCCCCCTTGTCTCTTTTGCAGGTAGATGGTCTAAATGCAGATCCCAGGAGACACAAGGTCTCAATTAGACACACCTCAGCAAAAGTATTTTTTCAGCTTTTTAATATCTGTGCTTCTGAGATACTGTATTTCATCTCACTCACATTTGAAATGGCTTCCCCAGACTTGTCATCACAAAGAGGGGAATAAGCATCCTCCCCTGGAAACCTGAAATTGAAATCTGGTTTTCTGCAGTTTTCGGGCGGGATAAACAACATACAGAGCTTCCTGCGCTCTGGACCAAGTTAGTTCGCGTTTCATCCTTATTATCAGACCCTTTTGAAATGGCAACGCGTGTACTTCTCATGGCGCGTACTTCTTGAGCCTGATTGTATGCCACCGACTGAAGAGCTAGGCGGGCTTGCACTAGTTAAGAGTACGCTGATGGGTACAGCGGTATTTGGCTTTTTTGCAGGGCTAGTTACAAACTCACCCATTTAGAGCGCCAAAGCCAGACGCCGACAAAGCCACCAACTCAATACAGTTACCAAGCTCGCTAACCACAGAGGAGCCTGCGCCTGCAGCTGTGGACAACCCACACGAGGGAATTGCCCTGGCCTTTCTTGGAGTCAAACCTCTATCGACTTCACACAGATTTTTTTTTATCTGAGTACCCACCAGTGGGTAATACTCGAGATGTCTCAAGCCACCTGCCTCGCTTCTTGCTTTCCCACGTGTGCTGTCCATCCCCTTCTCCTCATGTACTCTCTCTTCATTCTCTGAAGGCCTTTTCTCCTATGGACTTGTCTCTGTGTCCTTCCCAATTCCCTTTTCCGTCTCTCCAAGACTTGGCCTCCCCGAAATTCCTAATAAACCAAGCTCATTTCATCACCCAGACAGGTCTTAGTTTTGAACTGAACTGTAATTGGTAATAACACCGTATTAGGTGATTTCATTATAGTTCCTTGTTTGAATCACGTAATTAAACCTGGCTCCTTTTATTAACCTGTTATTTTTCACGTGGAGGCACTGCTTTTTTTGAAAATATTTTAATAGTGATGGCTGATCACCAATCCGTACTTGGAGAAATATCAGAGTGCCTAAATAGCTGTGCTGAAGGCAGAGCCAACAATGCAGAAAGCTGGTTTCTGTTGCTAATGTGTGCTGTGCTCATCTTTTGATGTACCCTAATAATTGCCATTAGCATTAATTGTAGCGTCACACTCACACTGAGAGGAAAATACACCCTGTAGCGAGCCTGTACAGTGACAAGGAAAAGCAAGGGAGCTGGCAGGTCACAGCCTTTGCATTTGTGATGCTGGCTTTTGTATTCACGTTCAGCATAATGTGAAAAATGCCTCATTTAAAGAAGTTGAGAAGTCTGGTTTTAATGAAGGAGATGGTGGGTTTCTTTCAGCTTTCACTGGTGGTGTTAGTACAATATTTAGCAAAGACTAAAATAATTCCTCATCTAGGAGAACGCAGTCATGTAAGCCTTATTTTTAAAACCAAACTGAGAACACACATGTGGTATTTTCAAAGGGCTATGCATTTTAAGACCCAGAGGTGGCTGTTTCTTGACTGGCTTCAGCCTATGCGGCATCAAGAGGGCTGGTCCCATCCTGTCCCCCGTCTCCCACCCCTCTCCCTGTGAACTCTCCGTTCCTGTTGTGCTGGCACCAGTGCTCATGCAGCGATGGAGTTACCAGACCAGGGAGCTGATCCAGCTGAAAATTAGCAGAGGAAAAAAGCTTTCAGCTGTACTAATTCCCTCATTCAGCAGAAGATGTGGCTGCATTAGCTGCGGGGCCGGTGCGGAGGAAAGGTTGGAAACATGCTGCCAGGAGGCAGAGTGGGACCTCCCCCCTTGGCAGCCACTTTCACGTAGATCAGACTAAGCGGCTTGTGGAAGTGTCCGTCTGAGTCCCGTCTTCAAAAGAGATTTGTATGCTGGTGAGTTTGAGTATCCCTGAAGCCAGCAGCTGCTCAGGTCCAGATCCCGAGCAGGGCTTGGGCACGGCAGCGTGCGCTGATGTGCCACCTCGCTCCCAGGCGCTGGCTTCTTGTGTCAGAGCCTGCGGTCCCTAAGGAGGCAGCATGGGCTTCCCGTGCCGTCCTCCTGTGCAGCTGAGAGCAGGACTCGGCACGAACTGCTTGGTGCAAGCACTGAGGAGACAGAGCTGGTTACACCTCAGCCCTCTGATGCTCGGATGCCACCATCCCCTCGCAGTGGCCGTGACCAAGAGGAGATGCTTCCACGTGGTCTTTAAGAGTGAGACACTCGACTCCTTTGGAGCACAGCCGGCGGCGATGCTGTTGCCCTGCCGCAGCTGCTGAATGGCTTCCCAGCGAGGAGAGGCTAGTGTGAACCATTGTGTCCCTGCTCCCTGGACAAAGAGAAGGTGTTATGGGACAGTGATGCTGAGTACACAATGGTAGCAATTTTGCTCAGTAGGGAAGGCTTTAATATTTATGGAGTGCGTGGGAGGGAAAGAGGAAAGAGCAACAGGAACACTGAGTTCATCTTTTGTGCAGGCACCAATGCATGCCGAGTCCCAGGCCTTGACGCAGGGACAGGAGCCCAGGAGTTTCCCTCCCTGAGAGTGCCCCGAGCACAAGGTCTCTCTTGCTCTCTAATTAAAGGATTCCATGCAAAATAAGGCTGCGACCGGAGGGCTGAGAGCCAGGAGAGCAAGTTGCTCCTGAAGGGACTGGAACGACTCTTCAAGGAACCTCAAGAAGTGAACTTGAAGCCGCTTGGAGGATTGAAATAAGGTCTCTGCTGGCCCTCAAAGTTGCTACTGGTTGAAAAGGCAGAGTATTTTGTGGAGAGCCCTTCTCAGCAGGTGGGCTTGGAGACCACTGACAAGGCAGAAACCATTTCTCTTGGGGGTTGTGATTTAGAGGAGCGCAGATTTCTGCAGTTCTCTCCTCTGGCTCAGCTCGCCTTCTGCAGGAGGTAGGATCTGGCTGTGCGACAGGAACAACCAGGCGGGTGGAGAGCTGAGAGAGGCAGCCTCTCCCAGCCAATTTTGCCCGATTATCTTTGCTGGGTAGGCAGCACTGCGTGGCGATGGCTTTCCCAGCCAGCCTCCTTCTCGTCCCCTCCCTGTGGCACTGGAGTCTTGCCATGGCCTGCTCCACCTCTCCTCCTCTTTCTCCTCCTTACTCTTAGAGCAGCTGCCTGGAAAACACAGGAAGGTGCAGGCTGGAGTTTGTATGTCAGGAAAGAGGAGGAGAGATTGCCTATTGATATTCCCAGGGGATGCTGCCTTCATGGGAAGGGAGAGCAGAAAGGAAACTGCTGTAGTGGGAACAAGGGTGCTGATCCACAGTGCTCTTCCAACCTGATTTATCTCCTCCGGGTCCCAAAGCCAACCTTGCATAGTATGTGAACTCTTTCTGAAAGAGATGCCGAGTAGTTCAGTGCTTGCAAGAATAACATGCTTTTGTCAGGCTGTAAACAACATTTTAGAGAGCTGAGAGCTTTGGCGTAAAAGCACGGATAACTATGTTCCTTTGCATTGTCGTGGCTTGTTGGATGAAGAGAATGGCACAAGAAGCTTTATGTTTTGAAATTAAATGTTTTTATTCTGTCTTTGCATCCTTTAGCGGATCTCGGACCTGGAGCAGTGCCTAGACGGATGTTGTGAGCCCTGATGTGCCTGGCAGTTCCCGGGTGCTGTTGCACAGTCCAGGGAGCTGCTGTGGAGGGCTACGTGACCCTGGCCAGCCCTCCTGCCTAGCTTTCCTTCATAGGGGAGGTAGGAGGCAGGGGAGGACATTGTTCACCGGGCCCTCATCTGACGTGGAGTCAGCATGTAGGGCGAGGAAGACGCCTTGACGTCCACAGTGCCCTTTTGGTCTGCATGTACGTAATGACTTACCCAGAAAATCCTGGGGAAGAGTTCCCATCAGATACGTGGCTAAGGGCCCTGACCCGTGGGCTGGACCAAGCAGTCATGCAGGGTGAGGATGTTGATGATGTTGATGGTGGTGGGAGCCTGCCCTCTGCAGCAAGGGCTCGGCTTCAGGGGCTACCTGGCTGGCTCCCTCCTCCTCCTCCCCTGACTTGGTGGCCAGGGGACATCTCCGCATGCAACGGCTTTCTCTGCAAAAGCTGGGCTCGGTAGAGACTGGCTGTCAGACTCTGAAGCACTTGCTGCTTGTGACTGTGTGTTTTGGACAGAATCTCCTTCCATCTGCATTGGTGCAAGTATTGTTTGTATACACAATTTTAAGAAGGGATTTCCCCTCCTTCCTCCTCCTTTTAATATCGTGTAGCAGCTAGAAGCAAGGAAGAGAGACTGGCACCATATGACCAACCAGCTGTCTGTGGACTGTCAGAGCATATTGTGGGGAACACAATGTGACTACCTTTGACGCTTGATCGTTCAGTCTCTGTTGGCTAAGCTATACGCTGTCTTCTTTCCGTTCAGTTACCCTGAATGTCATGTGCTGGGGCAGTGTGTGGTTTTCGTGGCAGCGTTTTGAGTTAAAAAAAAAGTAATGTGGTCCATCTCCAGTCCATGGTAAGAGCGCTTTCCTAGAAAAGCAGCGTGACTCATGCTGTCTGAGCATCTATTCCCAAGTCGTCCTTTCTGTTGTAGAGCAATGTCTTCACTTTTCTTTGTTTCCCTTTTCTATATTGCTTTTAAAGGAACGAAAGCGGGCCACCTTTGCTCCAGCCTCAAGGTAGCAAACATAAGCGGTTAGAAGCGAGAATGCAAAAGGTTGTGGAGCAAAGCTAAGTATAGATGCCACATGTTCACTAATGTCGGAGAGAGACAGTGAGTTGTCTTTGACCTCAGACCTCTCAGTTTTCTCTGCAGAGGAAACACAAATGCATTTTAAAGGTCTTTTCCATTATTTTTGAGTAGCAAAGATATATGAAGATACAGAAGTATCCTTCAGTTTTCACTAGCAAATCAAGATGCTCTTATGGAGGGGAAAAAAACACCCTGAGGTGCGCCGAGAACATAGTGCGTGGTCTATCACTTCTGCTGGGGTCCCTTCAGCGCACTGCAGCAGGGAAAGGCAGTTTGTGGGCACTGGGGAAAAGCTATTTTCTGTGCCACTTGAGGCATTTATCACATAAGGGCTTTTCTGAGGATGTCTCTTCAGCTGTGCTCTCTGACGCAGCCGGTCTCCAGAACTGTTAGGCACAAGCTCTTCAGGTTGAAGTTTGATGTGTGGAGAGCCCCAAGAAATTGACCCCAAAAGGGGAGATGTTCTTTCAGGAAAGAGAAAGAAGTCCTTGCATTACTAATCCAATGAAATTACTAATTTCCAGGAAGCCTCTGAATTGGCATTTTAGGAATTCTCTTAATTGGCAGATCTGAGTTCCCCCAATATACAGATGACAGTATTATACACTGCTACTTTGCCAGCAGACATACTGCCTTAGTTACTCAGAAATATGTTGCGCTTTATTTGACAAGTGGTAAAAACATGGTCTGCTTTACTTCTCTTTAACATTCTGATTTTTAGGCCATGGAGGTACACTCCTGTGCATTCACCTGTTCAAGGAGGATAGCTTCTCATCAAAACTGTGCAATGATTGTTATTGATTTTTACCAATAATATGTTCTTTTTGTCTGTCCCTTCTTCCTTCCCTCTCACATCCTTTTATACTGCAATCCTTTTCCTTCTTGTGCACATCAATATGATTATCTTTCTTCCCAAACTACACACTGCTGTCTTTGAAGTCTACTCATTTTTGCAAACAAGTTTCCAGCTATTATTTTGGGGTTGTAATTCATCTGAATGGACATAGAATTATCATCTTTTCCTTCCTGCAGATATTTCTCTGAACTTATGTAAGTCTGTGGAAAACCACACTATATTAATTCAGCATTAGGGACTGAGATTAGGACACACAGCCAGCGTCATGTTGTACGTGCTGCAAAGCCTCAACACAGCAGAAACAGCTACTAACTACACTGCCTGGAGTAGAAAGTTTGAGTAATCAAGAGAGGGGAAACGGTGAGTAACGTATGTGTAGAGTTGTTCATTATTTCCATCTCGGTTTCTGCTGTAGGAAAGGAGGCGAACCGAACCCTGCAGAAACCTAACTCTGATTGCAAGAACATCATGGCAAATACACGTAATTTACAGCTGATGCACTTAAAGAACTATGGTGGCTAGATACGGCAAGTCAAGGCAGTTCTAACTTATTAGCAAAATTTATTTAACAGAACATAGCTGATTTGGATATTGGTGAATTAAGAGATTTTGGATTACATTTTCTATGACCCTGTTTTTCTTTCCTTCTTTCTCCTTCTGCATATTCTCTTTCTTCCTCTCTCTTTCCTTTTCCTTCTTAAAGACACTGGTTGGCAACTTGGGGTGGTTTTTCTGTCTGCATTTTTTGCATTGAGCCCCTGTGTTTTGTTTGGAGAAGCACTTGCCTGCAGCAGCCTAGCCAGGCGTTCAGGGCTGGAAGCATGCTTTCTAAAACACATATAAAGATTTCCTCCACTTTTGTCCCTTTTCCATGGTGGAAATGAAGAAATCTCTGGGCTGCAGGGCTGTGTTCAGTCCTTGGCTCCCCACGTCATCCACAGCACCCTACTCTAAATGTTCTTGAACATAGGAAGTTCCATCTAAACATGAGGATGAACTTGTTTACTTTGAGGGTGGCAGAGCACTGGCACAGGCTGCCCAGAGAGGTTGTGGAGTCTCCCACTCTGGAGACATTCAAAACCAGCCTGGACGCTGTCCTGTCCAACCTGCTGTAGGTGACCCTGCTCTGGCGGGGGGGTTGGACTAGATGATCTCCAGAGGTCCCTTCCAACCTTGGCCATTCTGTGATTCTGTGATTCTGTTACTGCTTTTTGCAGATGGATGCTTCACAGCCCACAGAGAGACCTAGAAGAGGCTTTCGTCCTCGCTTCCCATCGCCTCTCTTGCATCTAGGAGGAGACATTCATATCTCTCCCTTCTTGTTGACTTCTGTTGTTTCCTTTCCCTCTTGGCCCCAGGGAAAGACCAGGGACTCCAGTAAGTGTCTTTCTTTGTCTTCTTCTCCTTGTACTGGGGACAGAGAGGAGCAGGATCCACTCCTCTCTGCTGTTGTCAGGGCTACTGAATCCCTTCCAGACCTGCTTGTACCTCTCCTATGATCCAGTTTGGGTGAAGCACAAAGTTGCCCACTTCTGCTTTATTTCCTAGAATAGCACAGATGTTTGGGAGAAGCAGTGGCTGTGGGAAAATGACTTTCTTATGAACTATGAGAAAGAAATAGCTGAGATCATGATGGGTGGATCCTCCTTTACCCTACTGTCTAGGTCAGCCTCCTAGAATAAATCCCCCTGGGAAGTGTCAATATGTTTTGGTGAAATACAGATTTCAAGGGAGATCCTGATTACAAGGCAGAAGATCGTGTTTCAGGTAACATGGGCTTCCTCTAATATCCCCTTTTATTCCCCTGTCTTCGACAGTCCTCTCTCACGTCCATTTCTTTGTTTCTCGCATCCCCTGTCAATCTGTCATATCCCAGGGGTCGGTTCCTGCTCCTGGGGAGTTTAATCTCAGTCTTTCCATTGACTTGGATGACATTACGTCAGGCCTCATGTCCTTTTTTGGGGGGAGAGCGAGACAGTAAAGCTCTCTTGTATTTAAGAGGGTAACTGCTAACTACAATTTTCTGTAACCCACATCTCTGGCTCTCTGTTTCTCCAGAAGAGATAGGGAGGGGCATGGAGGGAAGAGACAGAACTACTGAAAAAACCCTACACCAGCCTTTTCAACGCAGTTTAGAAAGGAAGGGGCAGGGAACAAGAGAGATCCTAATCTTAATACATATTAGGTGCTCACATACAACAGCGGTGGGTGTGGACTGGAAAGCTTAGTAGCTGGCTAGATGGTAGATTAGGCAGATTGTTTGCCTTGAGATGGATAGATGGAAAAAAGCAAGAAAGACTCGAGGAGGGGCTGGAGCAGAAGGGTGTGAGGTGAGTGATGGAAAGAACAGTTCAAGCAAGCTGCAGAGAAGACGGAGATGGAGACAGGAACTGGGATGGGGAGGACAGACAGGGGATGCAGGGGAAAAAATGATGGGAAGATGAAAGCCGTGGGAGTTAATCCAGCTCCTATTAAAGTTGACAGCACTACTCTTTAGAGATAGTAGGCTTGGCTCAGAGGGAGATTTTGAAATAGGACAGAAGAAGGAAAGGAGGACTGGTAGACAAAAGACAAGCTAAAAGAAAGAGCAAGGAGAAGGAGTACACTAAAACTGAAACAGAGAAGAAAGAGTGTTGAAAATGAACACTGGGAAACATGCTTCATATTTTGGAAATATGCTGGAAAAGGGAAGGGAGATTGAAACCAGAGCAAAGAAAAATGCATGAGATCATTTTGTGATTTCAGATTTCCATCCCAGGGGATATGAGAGTCCTGGCTGTGGAGCTGAGACCTTGAGAAAAGCCTGTGGCACATGTGAAGATGTGCAGGGGAGAAAATAATTACAAACTATAAAATGCATTGTTTTATGCAGATTAGATGTGACTTCACTTTTCTCTTAAGCTTTATACCCCAGAAGTGGAGCAGGTTGGTAAAGCATGTTGCGGGACTGGGTAGGGAAGATGAGGAGCAGCAAGGAAAAGGGCTGATGACTGGATTAGATCTGTGTCTTGGTGTTGATTGACTCTGACGTCTAAGGAAATGAAAGTTTCAACTGAAGCTCTTCTTGAAGCTGGGGCACTGTGAGGTCTGTCTCCGTCACGTTTTCTCTGGCATGTGTTCCCTGCTGACAAAGCATGACCTCGTGCTTTCGTCTTCACCCTGGGGAGAGCCTGTTCCCACAAAACCTGCAGAAGCTGGGTATCTCTGTCTGCGTCTGGACTGCGGAACCCCATGAACCTCTGCATTCCTGCGTCCCACAACCTCACTCTCTACCCTGTATGGGGGCAAAACACAGCCAAATGTCAGTGCCCCTCTCCCCTCCAGCCCCAGGCTCTAGTTTCCAGAGGAGGGAAACGTGCATGTGGGACATGCTCCACCTCCACCGGGAACACCAGCATGTGCCACCTCCAAGGTCACTTAGCCCAGCAGGTTAAGTGCAGTTGGAAATACCAACTCCTTTGTCAAACCTGGGTGAAGTGGGCTGATGGATTCAAAACTTGGTAAGGGAGATCCAGGCATTCAAGCATGCACAGAGCAAAATCACGTGGACTTTTTTCCTGAAAACCAGGCTTAAAGGAAGGCTCTTGGTCAGGCATCCTTTCCAGAGAGAGAAGACAGCAACAGGCTGCCTGTCAAGGGAGAGTGAGCTGCGTGGGCTGTACAGTGTGCTGGTCCCATGCCTATACCTGGGAGAACGCAGGTCCCAAACCTCGGAGGGGTTCGTGGTGCGTGAGAGTCAACTAACTGACTGCCTCCGGGATGGACGCTGAGACCTGCCTGCTGTGAGCTGGGTGAGGACCCTGCGGTGAGTGAGCTGGGACGAGGAAAAACTCGCTCAGAAGTGTAAGCGAGACCCGTGCCCAGGGGCAGCCCCTTGGTTTTGCTCCGGTGCTTCTCCTCTCCTCCAGGAGTAGATCAATACACTTGATCGTGAAGGCACTGGCTCCCACTCACTCCAGTCATACACAGAGTCCCACGGGGGAAACTGCTGCTGGAGTGGGCCAGACCTGCTCAAACAGCCACAACTGGGCTGTCAATGCGAGATATATTACCCCACCGCATGGACCGGCAGCGCAGCTGGTATCCCTGCGGAAGGAAACCTGCCGTAACGAGAGGGACGTTTGTGATGAGAGGAGGTGCTTTTCCATGTGCTCTGTCTTCTTGTATACGCATCTTTCGAGGCATGAGCAGGGTCCGGTGAGATTATAATCTTTTTCTCCTAAGTGTCATGGCAGGCATCGATGGGAGCGGTGTATACAGCTCCACTGCCTGAGCTCCCTGTGCTCAGCCCAGACCTTAAAGCACGTCCCCAACAGGAAAAGAGGGTCTTACAAAAACAGGATCCCAAGATTTAAGAAGCCTAGTAGGTTTATGGCAACACACTTTGAAGAAAGAAATACAGGCAGGTAAAAATATTCCATTACACGCACTTCTTAAAAACTTGGTGTGGTGCTGAGAGCATTTGGTTGCATAAAAATCATGGTTACAAACTTCCCAAAGCAAATTCCTAAGTCTCCTTTTCTTGTAGTGTCCCTTCCCACCCCGTCAGACAGGCACAGCCCCGGAGAGCGGCAGAAAACAGCTACCCCGACTCCTCAAGGTTTGATCCCGGTCCTAGAGAGCTTGCCATAAGGTAGGATATGGGAAATAAACTTTAAGGTCTTTTTTAAAGTTGGGAAATAAAGATGTGTGGAGTTCTGGCCACAGCCATCTACTGATTTAGATCCCTCGTTTTTTCTTTTCCTGGGCCGTTGCAGCTGTATATGCAGCACAAATTCCCCAAGGCTGGAGGGCTTTTTGTTTCGTTTTCAATCCTGGTGCATTTTGTTCGCTGTTCTTCAGTCTGTTTATTGATTCTCAGTTTTTTTCACGACTTTAAGTGCCTCTTACTTTGTACTCCTCCCTTTCCTCCCTCCCCCTCCCCCAAAACATAACAGCCTGCATTCTTTTAGGCTGAATCTCAGTTTATTTACTGCCTTTTTAGGAACATGGCTTTTTTCCTAAGGCTTGCTGAAAGAGAGCTGTCTGTTAAGGTATTTTTCCCACTGCAGAGAAGGCTTTGCCCTGTTTTCTTGTGGTGTTTGTGGCAGATGTGAAACTGTTGAAGACAAAATGTACTTTTTTTCATCAGTGCGGTTTTGAATCATTCAGGCCGAAGCAAATGAGAACTGTGTACAGGCAGATGGAGGGAAGATCCCAGTGTCTGGGTACTTTTCAACTCTGGGATGGGGCATACCAGTTTAGCAAATTATTGCTACTGCCTGTGTCTGCACAGGGCAGTTCTCTAGCCCCAAATAATCCCTGCCGAGTGCCAGGACTGGCTGTGCTGTTTGGCTGCTGATCTGTCCCTTCCCAGCGCTCAAACGACTGCTACAAAGCAGCTATTCCAGAAACAACATTGCCGTGAGATGAATGAACTTATTTAAGCTTTCTACTTTATTGTTGAAAAAGTACAGGACTAATGCATGAAATTTGCTCTGTGTTGATGCTCACAATAAGGAGTAAGATAAACCTTTGCCAATATTTTGCTCTCTTATCAAAAAAAATCAATAAAAGTGCTTCCTGGCAAATAGTGTGTTTGACATGCGGGCTGTCTGTCGGGATATTCGAAAGGCTAACAAATACCCAGTATCCAGAATACTGTGCTTCCCTGGAAAACGAACAGCTTGGGGGACAGAAGGGGTTGTGCAGCTCTGCAACGCGCTGTGTCTTTGTCCTCAGCATCGGCTGAGACGCTGCAAGTCTTAAGACACTGATCCTGCTCCTCCCCCTGTACCCTCTGTCTTTCCTCTCTTTAGGTCCGTAAAGGAAACACTGCACAGCCCCAGCCATGCTCAACGTGGTACTGACCCATCAGGGACTTTTCTGGAGTCTAGTGCAGGCTGTTAGTGCTGGGCTAACAAATTATGATTTATCCATGATCTTAAATGTGCTTTCAAATGCAGGTAACGCTTTTCAGCCAGTGTCCTTCAACCCCCTCCTCATCCTTCCCCCTCATTTCCTACAAGCCGTGTGTTACTTGCCCTGAAGTCAGTGCAAATCTGAAGGCACAGCTCTGGTGGGAAGGCACTTACACTGCCTTCACGCTTGCTTATGCAGGTCCAGGTATGGTCAGCAATACTTTACTCCTCTCATATAGTGCTCTGCAATGTGCCGTCTTCGTTGCTGTTTTTGATTAAGGTATGCTGAAAACAGTCGAAGTGATTGGATTGTTCTTCCCTGATTATCCTCCTGCTAACATAACTCATTGTCATTTAGAACATAATTCGCTGCTAGGGACGTGATTAGCTTGGATTAAGACACCATTAAATAAACAAGGCTAGATAAGAGTAAGATGGCTACAAAAAAAGAGACAGAGTCTTTGTGCATCAGCTCACATCTTGCAATTAGCTGTGATGGAAAAAGAAAAAAACTAAAAATTTCTTAAGGGCTGAGGGAAGTCTTGAGGTAATCTATCCACTATGTTAGAGTTTGTCTGAGTGTGATCAGTGGCCTTAAAAACAGTAAGTATATAATGACTGACTGGGGAGCGCCTGTATACCTCCCACACAACCTCCCCAATGGTTTCCTCAACCTCCTAACCTAACGAGTGATGGTGTAGTGCTCACTGGATGTGAACACCCAAATGTCTAGTTGAAGCCATGGCTCTCAAGCTTTGTATTCCATGTCCCATAAAATGGGAGAGTTTAGGGAAATTAGAGTCTCATACTTTTTGGCACCCTTCTCTAGGGTACGTGGAGGTTGAGGTGGTAGTTCATTGACTCTTTAACAATGTTATGAAGACAAGGAAGCTATTGAGTCCATCCACAAATCGAAGGATGAGTTCTGCTTCAAGAGCTTCTGGTATTCACGTTTCTATTATACCCAAGTGGAATATTAGAATTTCAATTTTTCCAATGGCTGCAGAAATATCTTAAAACAGCTAGACAAAGTTACCATGGCCGTAAGCAGCAATAGCATACTGTTAACTAAACATAGGACCAAACCTTTATGTTACAGATCAAATGAGAGTTTATAACACTTTCTACATGTCTTCAGTAAGACCTAAGGACAGATTAGCCAGGAAGGAGAATGCATCACTGTAAAATCTAGCCTTTTAATTCTCCTCAGCCTGAATCTCTCTGAGCCCAACTCTGCCTCCCTTATAATAAAAAAGCAACGTGGTTTTGAATTGTTCAGAGGGTGTACTTCCAAGAATAGTTGTCTTTGTAGGAAGTAATGTAGGTGGGCTCCCAAGCATTTGTTTTGTAAGTTATCATCTGACCTGTTGCCTTTCATTCGCATTAATTTGGCTGTTAAAATTGATCCACAACTTCACTGAGAATAGATCTCTTGAAATTGCAACTTTGCCCCAAACTCAGGAGCTGTACAATAAGGTGTTTAAAGGCTACAGATTTTGACAGTGGTCCACAAATTGTGACAGCTAAGCTTTCTTCAGTGTGCGTAGAAACTCAGAATTAGAAACTTAAATATAGAATAGGCTGATGTACTTTGTTACCAACTCGGTACAGTTAACAATGCGGATTAGTCTTTTTTGCAATGCTTTTATGGAGAAACACAACAAACAGAGGAACTTTTGTACTGTAATTTGGCTAAGTGTGTCTGAGGTAGAATTAAATTTGCTCAGTATATATTTTCCCAGTTTGAAAAATTACGCTTTTAAAAAGTCTGAATGAACTCAGCGGTATCATTTGTTGACCCACCTGGAAGAGGTGACCTGTCGGGGTCTGTTGACTTTCCCGGAATAGCTGGAGGAGGCTGGCAGGGGGACGATGACCTGCAGACCAAGAGTTTTGGTGGAATATAATCTTTCTGTGTTGACTTTTTGCGTGACATTAGAGGTGGCAGTGACATTCATTTACATACTTCTGTTAAGTAAACAAATAGTTCTTGAGTTGCCTTGGCCCTGTGCAGCACAGCCACGGGTACTTTGGGTATGTGCAAGGATATGAGATGCATGACTACCATACCTTGGAGGGACATGGGGTGGACTGCTTATTAGGAAATATAAAAAACCCAGCTATGTCTGGATCCCTCAAAACTTGATTTGAACAGGTGAAATTCCTTCCATCGATACCACTGCATCTACTTTCAACAACAGCCTAGGGAATTAAATCTTAAAGGAAAAAATTCAAAATGTAATATAATGAAAACCTTTAGAGGAAACTGTGCCTGTGCAGCATACAGTAGACATTTGGTGTGACCCTTCGCTTGTTAGCATTGCACGGGAGCCTTGTGAAGGAACCGTAGCAACCCAGAATTTTAACATTTTACAGTACAAATCTACCCTGAAAAGAGTCTGGTTAACTTCAGCCTCAATTGTTTTTCTTCCTGAGCGTGCCCAAACTGGGCCAGCTGAATTTAATGACAGAATAAGTTGTTATGACTTCATTGCTTTTTCTCTAAACCAGATCCAGCTATGCTTTGGAAATGTGAGCTGTGCTGGCCTTTGCTTTATTAACTGGAGCATTCGGTGGATTCTAGCTGCAGGAACTTGACTTTTGGGGTAGGTAAGCCAGAAATCATCCATCCTGATGAAAGGGTCGGTTCACAGGGCCCGTAGGGTTTGAGCATCTAAACAGTGGGAACTGAGCACACTCTGCACGCTGCGAGAAGATGCAGGTCCACGGCAGTCCCTCCGGTGGCCTCGATTACATTACAGGGAAACCTGTGCACGCAGACAAGCAGGGAGCTGAGGGATGTACCAGTCCACTCTGAGGACCAAGACCACTGTAAATAAAGAGCAGACCTCCCCCACGGTTCAGGTACAGCTGCAGGGGAGCGGGGTGCAGCTCTGCCTACACAAGTGCTCCGGCCAGCTCAAGGTCTCTGCTGGCTGGACTTAACGTGTGTTAGAGAGGTGTACTAAAGCTGGTCGTGTCCTTCCCGTATCGGGCAGCTCGTTCAGGACCAGCTCAGCTGGATCTGGGCAGTACTACTCTCGGCAGCACAAACAGACTCTCTCAGCCCTGCATTGACGTTTTCAAAGCATCATTTCTCCCAGGACAAAATTGTACCTTAGCACTTGCAGATGCTTCAGCCGGAGCTGTCTTCCTCTGTCTGTGACCTGGGGATCTCTCCGGCAGCAAGCAATTGCCATGCTGCAAATGAGAGAGGATGACCTCGAAGTCAGGCAGGCAGGCAGGCAGGCAGGCAGGCAGGCTCGCTGCTCAAGTTGTTTCATACCTGTTGGTGTCTTTCCTCAACAGCAACAACAAAAGCCCAGTAGATTGTGTATTTGCATGAAAGTCCATATATTTCTATATATCCCAGCACAGATTGCCAGGAGCCTGTACTTCCTCATTATAAAGTTTGCTGTAAAGTTGTCAATTGCTCTAAGTTTCCTCCAGACTTATTCCTTAAAAGAGCAGAAATGGTGCCCGTAGAGAGGGAAACCAGAAGGCTTGGCAGGACTTTGCTGTCTGAGATTCTGCTTTTACACTCTTATCCCCAGGTGGGGAAGTCTCAGATTTTTAGTGAGCTGAAGAGGTGGTGAAGTGCTTTACAGGAGCTTTCACCCAGCCCAGAACTGAAGCCCTCAGTTTGCCTCTGGACCTCTGTAGCTGCTGAAACCAGAATTTCAGATCCCACAGGCCCAGGAATTTCAGGAGTGTGACATCTGGATCTGAAATTAACCAGTGTTGGCCCTTCTCAAATTCAAAAACTTTTTGCCTGATCTCAATCCAGTATACCTGTCACAACAGAGAGCCACCAGCCAGAAAGCTGTTAAGCGATGCACTTAAAATAGCTGAGCAACTAAAGGGTGGGAGCTGGGAGGCGATGAGGGGTGGCTTTCTGAACCACCACCCAGCTGTAAGGGACCAGGCTGCTGTTTCCAGTCCACTTCAGAACAAAGTCAACCTGGGAAATTAACATCTCCGTCACCGGGAGAGTGGACTCATCGCTTTGACATGCCCTTGAAACCAAGTGGAGCCCATCAGACAGCCAACTGCTTGGTCTCAGGTGAGAGGGAGAAAACTTCTGTGATTACTTGTTATCGGGTTCGATGCAAAGTCGTAGAGTTAAACTCAACAGCCCAGCGAAGGGCTCAGCTGCAGAGCTATGTACTCCCCACCCAGCCTGGGCGTTTCACATGTAACTTGCTGGGTAGGGTGTTTTTATTTCTCAGTATACGAAGAATGCTACCCTCAGTGTCTTTGCTCACAGAATTAAATCCCGCACGCATTGCCGCTATATGCCCCTATAGTAAATAAGTGCAAGTTGCTTCTGTAACTTCTGAATTAAATCGGCTTCCTGGCCCGTGCTGCACCGCAGCTCAGCGCTCTCCTGCATGACTGGGTGGCATAGCGCATATTTTGGGATGCATTGCTTCTGTTAAAGGCAGATCCCTTTTCTCAATGGAAAATTTTAAGCTATTTCCACCAGTGACATCACGCCTTCTCTACTCTCACAACCACAAAGGCGTATATTGATAGGCATGACATTTTCCTTTAATGCATTCATTGTTTCCAGCATTTCATTTGGGTTGTTGTTGGAAGCCAGAAAAACAAGACAAAAGGCAAAGTATGTTAAGAAGGAGACCCGGCCTGCGTGCAAATATGTTGTGTGAGAGAATCTCTGGTTCTAGGCAGTTTTCAGGGAATTTGCTTTCCACAGGGCTTCTCTGGAGTGACTTTGAATGACACTGTCATCCAAGCCCCCTGAAACTGCCACCTCCTTACTGCAGCTCACTGCAGTCTGATGCTTGGGTTTTGGTGCACTGTGCAGGGATCTGGCACGGGGGTCTTAGAGCCTTTTTAAAAAGATTTGTGTCACCTGCATAGAAGATCATACTTATGGGGGTTCCTGAAGCTATGCTGAGTTTGCCTTGTGAGCTTCTCAGGACTGGGACATGACATCCTCAAGGGATATTTGTGCATGTGGTACAGAGCACAGCACGGAAGGGGAATGCTGCCCTTTGCACCATGTGCCTTTCTAAAGTGATAGCAGAGGTCAGAGTGGACTTTGGTTTTGCTTCTTACAATATTGATCCAAGTCCCATATTGTTGTCCTTTCAGAGAAATTTGGCAGGGGGCTGGGTAGGGCTACCAAGTCTCCTAAACATGTTAATCATCAGGAAAGAGAGGGCTGATGAGTGCAGATGATGGAGGTGAGCTCATGGACTAGGTGTGAGGATCCTTGTAAGCTGCAGCTCCTTCCACAGCAAGGTAAATCTTTTCCACGCAGTAATAAGCACTTCTGTAGATGAATCTTCTGGAGTTTTCTGGCCATCCTACTCTCCTCCCTACTTGCCTCTTTAGATGATTCATTTTTTTTTCCTGAGAATTACCCACAGCACTTCCAAAGAGCTGCTGTCCAGAATGATGTGTTAGTTTATAGATAGATCAACTGACTGTTACGTATTTCATTAAATATTCCTTAAGAGTTGCTTTGTGTCTAAGGGAGTCTGCAGACATCCATATAGACCCCTCTTAAAAGTTAATTTGTCTGGCAGTCTGGACAAAACAATACTCTGAAGGTTAATAAGCATGAAATGAATGGCTTGGTAAACCCAAGCTAAATGATCATTTGGAAAAGGGAGCAGCTACTACTCTATTATATGCTGTTGCTGTTAAACCTGAACAAACCTGCTACCTAAGTGAAAAAGAGGCCAGAAGAGAGGAGGCCCTAGGTCTTGTCTCTCAACAGCCTCTGGCCTTGGCCTCACGTAGTTATTGAACTGCTTGGCAGACTCGTGAGCTTTGCTGGCCTTTGCTCTCAGAGGAGCCCTGTGTTTTTTTTTCCACAAACCAAGACCCAGTTAGTCGAGATGTGGTGTGCAAGCACCATGAGGGCTTACCAGTGCAACCTCTGGTGAGGAGGGGAGTCTGCAGAGCATGGCTTTGCTCACCCAGGCTTGCCAGAAGCCAAGAGCCACTGGAGGTGCTGGGAAGACCACCAAAAGTCTTCTGGAGCTTTGTTTTGCCCTTTTCTTTAAATGTGTGAGGGGAGGTACTCCTTTTTTGGTTTGGGTTGGGTTGGGTTTTTTCTTCTCTTTTTTGCAAAATGCATCTGAACCCCCCCTGGCCTGTCGCCTGTTCCCAGTTGAGATGGAATTATGTGAGTGCCTCCCTGCGTGCCGGCTGCAGAGAGACCAGCCATTGCTGCTGAGAACAGAGAGGAGGGGGAAGCCTCTCCTGGCAGCAGCCAAAATCTCACTCTGTGGCAGCGGCAGCAAGATCGGCAGCCACAGGCAGAGCCTCCGTGCTGCTCCTGCTCCTCCCCGAAGGCTGCCTGCGCTTGGGGCAGATGGGCAAGTTGGGCAGCGGAGGGTACCGGGGTCGGAGAGGGGGGGTGGGCAGGATGGGGTGCGCATCCCTTACTGCAGGCAGTGGTTAGAGCTGACCCACTGCTCTGGGGGTCCCTCAACCCCTCGTCAGCTCCTGACACTGAGAAACTTGCTTGACTTTTCCTGACTTGCATTGGTCATATGTGGCTGATGGATTTCCGAGTACCAAACATCCGACTGCTGCCCGCACTCCTACAGAGAGCAGGGTGGTGACAACTGTGTTTGTGTCCCTGTGATATAATAGCGTACTTCTGCAGAAATTGTATTTATAATTTTGATGGCATTTCCCTCCCCCGCAGGACTGACTCAGAAGTTTAATCAAACTTGTGGTCACGTAAAGTTCCCTGTGCTTTACATGGACCATTTACTCAGTCTGAGATACTGCTGCAGAGGATGACTCGTTCCATTTTGCTTGCTACCAACACCAAAGGGGACCGGTGAGCCTGTTACCTGGTTGTGTGGGGTTTATCAGATGCAGATAGCATCACTCTGGGTGCAGCAGATACTGGCATGGGACCGAGGTCGGGGGAAAATGGGATGCCAGAAGATGGGAGAGAGGGTCGGGGGCACGGCTGGTGTGCAAGGGGGAGATGTGAGGGGAAGACCTGGCAGCAAGGTGAGGTGAGGCTGGGCCAAGCCAGGGCCTTACTAAAATGGCCTTTGTCACTTGGCAGCAGCAATTTTACATGCCCTTTTTTATTTTACTTCTTCCGTTTAATTACTTTAAGCAAACAGAAGTGAACCAAAACGACCTTGCCTTTTGCCCCGGGTTTGGCTTGGGGAACTGGCCCCTCTCCGGTGAGGCTCCACGACGGTGGCTTGTGTCTGTGCCTGCACGTGTGCTCCAGTCGATCCTGCTCCTTACTAAGCCCCGGAGAAGTCTGTGAATGCTTTAGTCTTAAATCCTGGCCCCTGGCCCCACGCATAGCAGCTTGTCTGGAGCGAGGCTGCATGGGCAAGGCTGAGGGTAACGGCCATGGAGGGTGGCTGGGGCTCTCGTCCTGCTCCATCACTGTGTAGCAAGTCAGAGAAGCCCCTAAAACAGTCTTCGGCATTAAAAAAGCAGCCTCTTGGGGAGGAGCTGCATGGCTGCCCAAGTTACCTGTCTCATCTCCTTTCCTGGATCATGTGGCCCCAGGAAGGGGCTCCAGGGCTTGCCAATCCCAAGTCACAGCTCAGGTCTGCGTCTCCAGGACCTTAGAGCTGTGCCTTGACTGAGACGAGGGATTTCAGGATCTTGGCCAAGAGGAACCAGCTAATAACCCTAGAAAAGCCGGTGCAGCGATTTCTGCTAAAATTGCAGGTCCCATGTGGAAGGCTATTTGACAGCTCAAGATCCTGCTTGTGGATGAGGCTGCTGCCGGGCAGACCCAGGTGATGCCAGGCAGGGCCTGGAGCATCTTCCCTGTGCCCACCTTGTTCCAGGCTATAAGCACTGGGAGATACCCTCCACGCATCCCTGGTGCCTGCCAGCAGCTGGCCAGGGGAGCTGGCAAGCATCCCTGGAGCCCCAGGGGTTTGAAGAAAACACATCTAGACCTTTGAATTAACAGCTCTCTTCTCCTCCTGGCTCCTTTCATCTCGAGGAAAGGAAACCAATTTCCTTTGCAAAGTAATCTGAGCCCCAGGAGTTAAAAGTGCTATTTAAAGAGCTAGGCAATGTTGTTGCACAAGGAGCTTACAGGCTGGAGAAAGCTCTCCGCCTCAGTGTATAAAAACTAGGCTAATAATGGTTTTCTGCTTCACACAAGCTGGTGAGAATTAATTAATTTTATAAACAGATTGAAACACAGCCACAACATAAGTGCTATGTTTTATTTATTAATATTCCGTATTCAAAATACAAGACTAATTACTCACGTGCATGGCAAAGAGTGCATTTCTATGCTATTAATTCAGTCTTAATGGTTTAGGTAGTACTTACATTTACCTGTACCTAAAAAAAAAAAGTGTTGCACAAGATAAAGATTGTGTGCAGGGCTCTCTTAAGTGTGATCTTTATTATGCTGTTTCAAACTCATTTCATGCTGAGCTTGTCAAGACCAAACATCTGGCTTTTGCTGTAGTATGCGATGCTTCCTGAATTGCCAACTCCCCACCAGGAGGAAAAAGCTCAGGAGAAGTGCGTGGAGGTGGAGGAGTGGGAAGGAACCAGGTTTGTTCCCTGTAGTTCCATTGTCAGTGACAAGAAGGCAGAAGGGGTTTGTGCTTGCTGTGGAGTGGGTTGTGGAGCCCAGGTAGGTCTCTGAGCTTGGGATATAGACGTCTTCCATATGCATTGGTAGGGATGCAGGGACACACGCTCACCAGAGGGCTTTAGGCAAGTCTCTGAGTATCACAAGGTCTTTGCTGATGCTTTATCCTGCCTGAAGTTAAACACCATTTCCAGAACTCCAATTACAAACAAAATAGTGGGATCTTGCCAAATGTCTTTTTCCAATTGACCCGGAACATAGGTTTGGTTTTAGGTGGGCTTAATTATTTCTCTGTGTTCTCTGTGTCAATGGTGTAGGGAAGACATCCCAGTTGTACGTATTATGAGGTAGCAATTGTCTCTTCTTGCATGCTTGTATAGTAATTAATTTAGAGGGGCCTGGCTCTGAGTGGAGGCCCTGGATACCCTGGTTGTGAATATGTTCCATGTCCCGCTCTAGAGAATAAACCCTTTAAGAAGCTCAGAAATGAAACTGAAAAATAAAAATACTCTTTGGAGCATTTTATCTCTGCTGAGTCTGATCAAGTTGGAGAGGGAACAGGAAATCCTAGGAAGTCTAGCTATGGAGAAATTGTAGCTATAAGGAGATATAGTTATACACCCTAAAGTATATAGGAGATGTGAAAGAAGTTTGCTGCTTCAATTGATCTAGGAGTTGCAGTAAACTCTGACACTTCTGAGTGCTTCAATTACATGCACCACAAGAACTTCATCTGAAGACGACAGATACGGATGGAAAGAATCCCATTTGCTCCCCTTGGCTTTGAAGGGGCCTGAATTGGAGTCCAGGGAGTCAGTCAGCAGGCTTAAGGAGGCTAAAATTTAAGTGCATTGAAAGTTAAATGGCCTCAGTTTGGGTGATTTTTAGAAGAGAAATAGGTCCCTGTGAAGAAACTTGGTAAAGTTCAAAGTTGGTCTTTGCTACAAGAGCAAAAGAGACGTCTGAAGGGTGATTCAAAATTATAAACAGAAATTGGAGAGGTGCCCATTGTGATAGTCTGAGCTCAGCTTAGGTATAGATAAGGAAGGAAAGTTAATTTTTAACTTTAACTAAGATTTTTGCACGTTAAAAGATATGTTGTAATTCCCTGTGATGCAGCGTAATGAGAAACAGAAACACGGTTAATGATTTCATGTTAGTCTCAAAACGTGTGAATCTGAGAATTCTGTGTTGACTGTTTGTCACTGGATTTATGTCTGTCTCATCCACGCTTGCCACTGCTTTTCTGAGAATTGCTGTTTGCCTCCAGATAGATTCATATTAATACTGGCTCTCCCTTGGCTACCCACACGCTAAGGGAGGGAAACAACAGGCAGATTCTCTCCATCCTGGATGAAAGTGCCCATATGCCGACGGTATCCGTTTCACCCGTGCCCCTCTAGCTGATGTCTCCCGTGGCCTCAAGGGGACTATCACTGCCCAGTGCCCCCGTGAGCCCCTCTCTTGGTTCCTCAGTGCCTGGGTCGGGGTGGACAATTTCCTTCCAAGGGATGTATGAGACTCTTCTGTCTTATGGGGTGATCTGCATTTTCCTCCTTGAAATTATATTTTCCTTTTAACCCGGACTCATGATTTTTGTAGACTTCATTTTCGCCTTGTATGCGTACTGTGAGCTGGAAAAGAAATCTTTAAATGGTTTGAAGCTGCCGCTGACTGTAAGGTAACTAGACCTGACAGTGGGCTTGCGCATGCAGAGAGCTGTAAATCACTTAAATGTATTGCACATAATTTCCTGGTGCCTGCTCTCCTTGGGAGCAGAGCCCCGCCGGGATGAATGTCATCTCAGCGTGTAAGCTCCTGGGTTTGAGGCTCCTTTTGTTTGCAGGGGAAATGGGGCTCGCCTCTGCCGAGGCGAGGGGAACGGGACAGGCTGCCACAGGGACACCAAGCTGCCTGACTTCGCTGTAGCCTTTCCCTCTTGCGGCCTCAGGATCTTGTACCTCCTCCATCCCACAAAATGTCCAGTAGTTTATTTCAGGTGTGCAGGGCAGGTGGGAATGCCCTCACCAAGCGCTGCTTCTGAAATGGGCAAACTGCTGGGAAAAGGGTCTCTGCGTGATTGAGGGCACTGTGTTTCCATGTGTCCCCTGGTAACTTGAGATGAAGCCTCCCAAGCAGGAGAGAAAAGCTCTTTTTCACCCTGGAACTCTCTGGAAGAGATTTTTATTGTGTTAGTTATGTTAGTTATTAAGTAAAATTTCCATGCCCTTGCTAATGCATGCAGATCAACTTTTGATAGTTTAAAATACCAAGCAAGCAGACCCCGCAAGGTAAGAACACAAAATAGTTTCAGAAAATCTAAAAGCAATCATTTTGTGAGGTTATCTGCCCGTGCAATCATTGCAACTTCTGCTAAACCACCGAGGTGCCAGCAGCCACCTGGAGCAATGGGCAGCGATGTTGGCTGTCACTGGAGAAGGAGCCATTACCACTCACGGTAGTGTTGGACTCGGAGCAGTGTGGTGGCACCGCTCCCTTCACCTCGCAGGCACTTACCCTGCCGTGCTTTTCTGTAGACCCAGTCCCACCTGGCTCCAAGAACTGCCAGCAGATCTGGATACCTTTGTGAACATAGCTTTTTTGTTTGTTTTTTTTTTTTCTTTAATCTGGGCATGTCATAGAATTACAATGTGTATTTATTTCCACCCTCGCTACTTCCTCTTGAAATTATGCAAGCTGTTTAAATCTCTCTGGCATTTTCATGGAAGGGTGGATTCTGCGGGGTGTGTGTCGGGGGGTGTAGCAGCTATATAATTTCCTACCGCTGATTTCCCCTGGGGAAGGGGGACCAAACACCAGCACCATCTGCACATCTCGGGAGGCTTAAGAACTTGGCACCCTGAAAGTCGGCTAAGTGGGCTCCATCGGCCCAAAGGCTGGGCCAGGGGATCTCAAAAGGGAGCTAATTAGTCTCTGTCTTTTTGAACTAAAGAACCGGGACTGCTTGACAGCAATTGCGACAGATTTCTGTCCTTTGGGAGCTGGGCATGGGAACAGATGGGGCACGCGAGCCAGCAGATAAAAGAAACACCTATCCCGGGTCAGTGCTTGCTCTTTGTCTGTGTACCAAAAGCCTGATTCTTCCGCAAACACTCATTTCACAAAACATTGCAAACATTGCGTTAGGGAACGCTGAAAACAAAACAAAAACAATAAAAAAGCCCAAACCAAGAACAATCTGGATGTAGATCTTGCACCCGCGGTGAAGTGACCCTGCCTGCTCGGCGCTGGGCGAGGTGGGGAGGTGAGGTGGTGCTCGGGGGCGAGAGGCAAGGGTGGGTGGGCAACCGCCTCTCATACGCTCTGCCTCCTCGGTGGGTAAGGTTGCGTCAGCCCCTGGACTGACTGCCCTCAGCCTGCCTCCTCCGCGTGGCTCGCCGGAGAAAATTCTCCATTCCTGCCTGCTAGCTGGCCTCCCCCCTCCAGATCTGAAATGTACACTAATAAAGAGGGGGTGAGGGGGAGGGGAATCTCATGAAAAGTACACTGATCAGATTTGTATGAGATCCCATCTCTTCTAGCGCTGAAGTTGGTGAGGAAATTGAAGTGTATCTTGCTAACACTAACTCGCTGCAAAAAAAAACTACCTCTGTGGAAAAAAAGCTTCCAAATTTGGGCTCTTAAAGGTAGGCTGCAAAACCCCTTCACAGCCAGCTAAGGACCCGCAACCCAGGGAAGCTGAACACGATGCACCCACAGCGCGGCTGGGCACGGGGACAGTCCCTGCATGGGGAACTGAGTGTTATTTGGGGAGCTCCCTCAGCGCTGAGCCCAGCCCTACCGAGCTCTTGAGGTTGCCATCAACTCTGCCAGGCTGGTCGGAGCTCTGCTCTGCCAGAAACAAAGTTTTCGGCGTGGAGCAAGCAGAAAAGGGGTGAATTGAGGCACTTCCCTCCAAGCCCCACAGCCTTGTTTCTCTGGGCACAAAATTAGCAGCCCTCGGTGGGCTCCCTTGCACCCATCCCACTTTTCTCTCCTCTCATGGTTGTTTAGATGAAAGTAAGATGACTGCTGGCGTTGGATTCTTTTTCTCCCCCAACGTGCCTGTGCTGAGGAACCTCAGCATATTTGCATCTTTGGGGCATGCCATTGGATTTGCAGCATAAGCAGTCCAGGAGGACGGGCAGCACTGAGGTCAGTTTGCATCCATGACACATTTCAGCCTGTTTCTTCTTTTCCCTGCTCTATTCTTTTCTTCTTCCCCTGGAAATTCAGCTGCTGCCTTCAAAGTTTGTCATAACATTATGCAGGACAACCAAATGATACTTTGGGGGCAAAAAGGAAAACAAAAGATCCTAACTAGTTTAGAGAAGCAGCCTGGCAAACTTTTGATGGAGTTATGGCTTTCCTTGGCAGTGTGTGACTGGTACGGACAACCAGACCAGCCCTTTGGTCCCCATGTTTCCAGTGCCAAACACAGCATTGCTGCTGGTCCCAGGACACAGTAGGTGGGTGTGCTGGGAAGCCACCTGGTATCTGGGGAGTGTGGAGTTGATTCAGGTGTGATTCAGTTCTTTCTCCTCTCTCAGACCTTTTGCATGAATAAAGCACGTTTCTGTCTCTGTATCCTCACAGGTGAAAGGGCTGGGGAGGGGAGGGGACAGGGCAAGGAGAAGAGAGCAGAAAAAACAGGTGTGGGAGGGGACCAACGAGAAGAGGTCGATCCTCCTCCCTACCTAAGTCCTCTCCAGAAAGTTCTCCAGGATGTCCAAAGGTCCCTGCCACAATTGCTGCTACATGTCCTTCTGCTGACTGGCAAACTCTTTTCTGTATTTTTGCCAGGCCATGTTTAGAGAGCTGGGGAGGGGCAGTGTGTCTCTCTCAACATCTTGATTCAGCAAGATGCTGGGGGGAGAAAGAAAATTGCCTCTGCTCGGTCCCTATTAACACTTTCCCTGCAGCGTGCCTTTGTTTGCCTGTTTCTCCTAACTGGCACCTCCAGCTTTTAGTTTTATATCATGGTTATCTATAAAATATTTTAATATTCTAGGCTGGGCTGCATTTGTAAAGTACCGCTCACCCTAGAACACACAATGCTTGCTGATGCATTGCACAATTTTTGGTACAAGCAATTTCCAGTTGGTCTTCCCTCACACTGCGCGGTTTTAAAACACATAAAATGGAAGCGAAAGTACTTTAGGCTACGTGTGTGTGCGTGTGCAATCACAGTCTGAAACAAAGGATGCTCTTAATAACACAGGGCATGAAGTACTTCCATGAAGACCAGCGCCCTGCAAGGGTGCACGAGCCCATAGAGCTCCAGGAGCCTTAATCCACCAGCACGGGGGTGGGGGCATGGTCGTTTGGGGTGCAGGCAGGGGTGCTGCCAGCAGCTGGGCACAGGCTGGCATCGTCAGTCTCCTCCAAGTGCCCGGGTCAGAGGAATAGGCACGGCAGGCTGGGAGCAAAGGTACGTGAGGAAACGAGCCGTGCCCCGCAAGTGCCTGTTTCTCTATAAAAGGTCAATGAAGGCAACAGCAGTCCCCATCCAACTCACTCGGCCACATCCTGCACTGTGGACATGTAAAGCTCCCATACCTGAGCGCAGACCTCCCTAATTCCTGCTGTCCCTTGCACGGCTGCAAGGAGTTTCTCCAAGGCTGGGGAGGCAGGGTCCTTGGCTGCAGTGGGCTCACCCTCTGGGAACCCTCCTCTCAGCCTCTGCAGAATGTATTTCTTACTTAAAACAGCTTAACCAGGCTGGCTTCAGGTCTGTCAGGCTGCTCTCCCACGCCTGGCCCCAGAGGTGCCGGCTGTGGGGAAGGGTCCCCCCCTGCCAGGCATCCAGCACAGCCCCCCAGCTGATTGCTGTGGGAAGGTAATAGGGATGGATGCTAATGCTGCTGGTTCCCAGCCCACCTGGAGACAGCTCTTTATATGTCTTGATCTTTAATGGTTAATTGTTACACTTTAGGTGCATCCTCCTGACACATATTTATCCCTTCTGGAAATAAGTTTAGCCTCCTGAGACTGAGTGAGTAATGGTAAAAAGGAAGAAAAGCTTAGAGAAACTGAGCTGAGCATCCCTCGTGCCCACACGTAATACACCCACTATCAGACTTAGGGTATTTCTGAAGGTCGCAAGTCCATACGCCATGGTAGGGCCAGGGAGGAGGCTGAGCCTATTGGCCACTTGGAGACTTAGGGCAACTTTCCACAGCGCGAGTCCTTGGGCAGGGGGATGGGGGGGATGGGGAAGGCACTACATGCTCCCTTCGAGGCTCAGAGACACTGGGCAGATCCACTACCACTGATCAGCGGGGGCAAGGCAGGGTGAGACTCAGGTCTCATTAGATTGGTGTTACTTTTATTCAGCGCGTATATTTAGAGAGGGCAGAACTCTGTGCGGCAGCCATCAGTGCCCAGCATGGGGCCCAGCTCGATACAAGGAAGAAATTTTTACGCTGAGGGTGGTGAAACACTGGCCTAGGTTGCCCAGGGAGGTGACAGATGCCCCATCCCTGGAAACATTTGAGGTCAGGTTGGATGGGGCTTTGAGCAACCTGATCGAGTTGAAGATGTCCCTGCTCATGGCAGGGGGATTGGACTAGATGACCTTTAAAGGTCCCTTCTAATCCAAACCTTTCTGTGATTCGATGATTCTATGCTAGGTCTTCCGCTTGGGATTCCCCAGCCTCATCCTGCAAGACAGAGCTCCCTCCGCTGAGGAGAGAGCAAACCTTGGTCCTGGGTGGTCCATCCTCAGCTCCATAACACAACAGCTGCTCCAGGCAATGTTCAAAGCTGCTGAAAACATGCAAATGCCCGTTTTTGTGCAGGGAAGCAGGGGCTGCTGCTTCTTTCTTTGAGAAGTCCTGCAAAACAGTGAGGAGGAAGGAGCTGGACCGTTGCCTGGCAGATGTGCTGCTAGGAGTCTGAGCTGCTGCTGGAGAGTCTTGAAGGAGACATGTTCAGCTCTAGGACACATCTGAGTTAACAGCAAAGGGGAAAAGCAATTGCTTGAGCAAAGATGAGCAGACATAAAATGTAGAAAACAGCTGTGGGTTTGATCACGGGATCATAAGATAGAAAACATGGATGTGGGGATCACAGGAGAAATAATTATCAGGCAATTGTTAATATGGCATGAAATATCCCATGAATTCCCAGTCCCAAGCTCTTCAGTCTTGAGCTTGATTTAATAATCGCACCTTAGCTGTAAACTAGGAGGAGGGCTTTTTCTTTGCACTGTGGGTTGTTCCAAAGGACTTTGGAAATCAGTTACATTACATTTTCAAGCTTATCTGGTCTATAAAGAGTTTTAAACTGTTTGAAGATGATCACATAGGAAGGACTTGAGAAGAATGCTTGTCTTGTTTTGAGGAAAAACTTCAGTATAGCTAAAAATGTTGGAGCTAAGAAGTTAGGTCATTTCCAAACTTTTGTCCTTGCTAAAAATAGCATGTTTGGTATGCAAGCTTGGGCCACAGCTTGAGAACTGGATCCAACACCTGCAAGTGGTCTTAGTTGTTTTTCTCTTTTTTTTTTTTTAGCTCTTTTTACTGTTGTTTGATGTGCTAGTGAATTCTGACATACAGGCATAACTTTACTATGATGGGCCAAATTCATTCAATATCATATGTAATAAACCAGTATATAAAAGATACTGCCTTGACATTCTCATCTTTTGTTGGATGCTATTTTGCATTCTGTCGCCAGGAGTGGGTGCATTAGCTGGCATACCAAGTGCCACACAGCTTTCAATAAAAGCCTGAGATTTGGCTGTCTGGCTGCTAACAAATTAAAAAGTGCAAAAGCATGTTTTCAACCAGGGATAGTTTTACTTTTAATTGAGGTCAGCAAAAGAGGTACACTGTGATGGTGACCATGCAGATCATGGGCTGGGAACAGAATAATCAGCCTTCTTAATGAATTTCCCAGCACTAGGGGTCTAGTTGCTCTTCTTCTGATGCAGGGACAGAGAGTTAAGTCCTTGCAGAGGATGCCTTCATGGTGTACCAAGTGTCCAGATGTCCCCATGCCCAGAGAAGCCCTCCGGAGAAGTCCGGCGTCCTCCTGGTTGCAGGAGGTGCCCTAGGTGGAGGGACTAACTACCTGACCCAAAATTGGGAGTGGGACATAAATCTCTTTGAAGATCTTTTTGCCTTGGGAAGAGGGAAGACAGTCCTTTTAAAGGAAGCCATCTGGCGCCACACTTTCTCTCCCTTCCCGAGTCCAGCTTGGCCCCAGGGAAGCCAAGTGGGCTCAAGGATCCGGTCGGGCAAATGCATTTCACATGTGTCAAGTCCTCTGCATGAGCTGTGCCCTGCTCAGGCGTCCCAAGCCCCCTGCATGTGGCTGTACCACTGCAGAGGATTGTCACCTCCTTGCTGGAGTTACACATCACGGGAAGGAAGCATTTAAACCGCTGCCTGCTGTAGGGGCAGCTTTTTGGATGAACAACAATATAGATGGTGGGTTGCCAGTAATGCATGAGGGCAGGCTGGAACGCGGAGGGAACTTTACAGGAGTTTTCCTGAAAGGCTGTGTGTGCTGCTGACAGGTTCCTGAGTTTTATTCATTAGCTGCATTTTTAATTAACTTGGGTTTAACCAGATTAATAGTGACTTCAAATCCAGTGAGCAAGGAGTGAGGAAACGATGATAACAACCACAAAGAAGCAACACCCTTTATTACATATTGATAAAAGACGAAGCTTTGCCGCTCACCTAAAATTAGGTGAAGCCAATGGGTTCTTAGCAATGGTGTTACAAATGGTGAAATTCAAATGTGAAACGCCTCAGGGTTCGGACACAGCCTACTGCTGAAGTCGGCAATGCAGTGAAGCGCAGGAGTGCGACAGCCGACCTCCCCACTCCTGCCGTACCCCCCGGCAGGTAAAGGCAGGGGGGTGTTATGTGCCCTGGACAAGAGGCCTGGGACTTGGAACAAGTGGCTTTTATTCCCACTTCTCTGTTTAACGTGCTCTTTACTTGTGGACCATGTCAACAGACGTTTTTCTTCACTTTTCAGTCAAGGGGCTTGACTGCATGGAGTGTTGTGGTACTTAAAGTAGCTGGACAAAGTGGCTGAAATATGTTATCTACGTGTAAAGTGCTCTTTTTTTTTCTAAGATAATACAAGTGGCTGGGGGAAGGGGGTGCCTGGAGTGCTGAGAAATGGTGACAAAATTAATGATGGACATACAGAGAGACAAATAGGAGCAAACCCCACTTTATTACCACTGGGAGTGCAGATATGATGTTTCTGGGAGGGGGCCTATGGGTGTTTCCAGAAATTCTCACTAGAAATAAATGCTTTTACAGTGAAGCAAAACTTCCGGGTGAAAACAAAAAAGCAAAACTAAATTTCCACGCCTCTGTTGAATATGAAGAAGGCTGAAGTGTGGTCTCGGGCAAAAGGTGAGCAGAAACCTGAGTACTATTTAGGTCAGGCTGTAAATCCACTGAAGCCAGAGGTTATTCGCAGGAATTCTGAGGCTAACAGCACAGATCCTGTTGTAAAATTGAACTTTAGCTTTACTCATTTCTTGGCAACTGTTCCGGGTACCGGCCATTTCTCAACATCCTCTTAAGTGTTTTACCTTGGAATGGAAATCTGGAGATCATTTCC
Source organism: Ibidorhyncha struthersii (assembly GCA_013398815.1). Classification (NCBI taxonomy): domain Eukaryota; kingdom Metazoa; phylum Chordata; class Aves; order Charadriiformes; family Charadriidae; genus Ibidorhyncha; species Ibidorhyncha struthersii. The sequence continues at coordinate 406,651 of VZSZ01011532.1, read as the reverse complement.
ATGTAACCAAATATTTATCCTGAGACTTTTCAATGATTAATGTGCATTTAATCCCCTACCCATGTAACTGAACATGAAAATGCAAATACCTAAATAACTAATTATGTCCTTGAAATCTAGTTGTCTTTTTCCTCTTTTTTCCCAAGTATTTTAGGGACATTTTCTCCAAAGCAAACCTCTGTTATCTTGGCATTCCTTGCCAGCCCTATCAACCCTTCCAGTTGTCTCTGCAAGCGAAGGAGGGCTCTGGCCCTTGGATGTGCACTGACCGAGAGCCGACCCCTCAACATAAAATTTCTCCTACAAATGAGTCACTGGGTAGCGAGCTCAGCGTGTTTATTTTCCCTGCCCTGCACGATAAGGGATGACGTGTCCTGCAGATCTCGAAGACTCTAATGTAATTTAAACCTGCTTGTAACAAAGAACAGAGAATAATATCAAACTTCATTTCAGCACACTAAAGGGAGAAGGTGCCATCTGTTCTTTATATTGCCATTAATGAATGTGCAGAAGAGTCGGACCCACTCGCCACCTGGGCGGCGGGGCGGCCAGTGCACCATGCTGCCTCAGGAGCAGCAGGAAAAGCAATGCCCAAAGGGATGTTCTTGCAGCGCGGCAACCACCAGCGCATCAGGAAAGGACATGTCCCTGGNCCGGAAGGGGAGCCGCTGGCAGTTGGACCCCCAGTTAGGACCTGCGTTCACCTCCACATCAGGAGATGGCTTTAAACTGGGAATGGCTGGGCAGGGGGGGGATGCCATTTATGCAGCCAGAGCTTCCCGGCAGGAACCAAAATGCTGCAAACATGGAGAGCAGCTGGAGGAGGCTCAGCGATGGCCAAGCACTGGACACAAGCCATTGGTGTCAGAAAAAGAGCTCTTCCGCTCCTTGCGGTAAGCAGCGCATTCTTAATCATTTGCAGTTAACTCAGATTTGCTGTAAAAATGCACACCAGAAGCTTCAGCATGTTATGTCAACAGGAAACAAAGGAGATGTACATACATCTTTTTGCATGTTTAGGCAAGGGAGGAATGGTTGGCAAGTGATGTTGAGCTGCAGAAATACCTTTATGATTTTAGGAGCAAAGTCTGTGATAAGATCGTGTTATAACAAGGGTTTGGACTGAGACCTTCTGGGACAGATTAAGGGAAGGTGTAGAATTAATGCATGACAAAGAATGAAAGCTTGTCAAGAAAGAGAGGTAAATCATGGAAGGAGGAGGACAGTGTCTTGATAGAAGGGACAAAGTAAAAAATCAAGATACTGCAGGTAAAGGCTTGACGCAAGGGGTCACGTGGCGTTCAAAGTCAGACTCTAGCAACAAATGGCATGTAAAGAGGCACAGCCTGTGACAGCCAGCATGAACTAACCCCCCAGGAAGTAAATAATGTGTAAAAATATAATGCATTATATGACTGTGCAGAAGAATTTGCAAGAATCACTGGACTATACATATCCTGGACAGAGAGAAAGAAAAGGATGCTCCTACCTCAAGCAAATCCTGCAGCGAAACAAAACCAGGGCAGGCTGACAGGACTGAACCAGCCATCTCAAGGAAGAGGAGTATCTGTGGATCCCAAGCTGGACACACACAAGAACAGTGCAGATGAACTGTGGTGGGTGAAAAGATCCAATTTCCAGCAACTGCAGACAGAAATGCTATTTGAATTACAATGCTGTCGTGCCTCTGGTCCCATCAAAAGGATGTGTTCGTGCTGGGCCAGAGCAATGAAGGAGGGATCAGAGGGATGTCCTCCAGGGGACATGGATGCTCTGAGTCCAAGGAAGAGGTGGGAGAACTCATGCAGTGGGGCTTTGCAGGGCCTCCTGGTACACTGTGCTGACCAACAGGAGTCCGTAACATGAAGCAGAGTCCTTGGTTCTGGGTATTTTTGGAACCACGGGGTATAGCCCTTTTCCCTCTGCATATTAAACCCTGGGCTCCGGCTTCAGAAAAAGGATCACCCCCCAGGATGACTGGGCAGTGTCTTCGTGTTGTAATTATACCTCTAAACAAAATGGAAGAGGGTCAGCTCTGAGCAGCCCACTGTCGTCCCTCACAGCGGCAGAGCTGTCCTTTCCCTCCCTGCAATCGCAGGGTGCCCTCGTTGCAGCACGCTCTGCTCCCTGCCCCTGCCCCTTCCCTCCCTGTCTTCCAGGCAGCTGCGTTGTTCTCACTGGTCCAACATGAGCCATTTGCAGTGATCAGAACATAAAGACTGTTTTCTCACCAGTAACAGCTTCCCAGGGATTTCCGTCTTTTTTTTTTTTTTTTCCAGACCATTTGTTTACTGAAATGCTTGCTCTAAAAATATATGGCTCCTTAATTTATTGGTCCACTAGAGAAAACTGCATCACGTCTGAAATGCTTTAATAAGGATCTAAGGTGAGGGGTGATCAAATAAATGATAATTAAGAGTGTCAGAGAAGCATTCCCAGATCCCCCACCCTCTTCAGATGTCAGTATGCCACACTAACCAAGAAGAAGCAGGAAGTGGGTGTTGAAAGCCAATGTGATGCTCTTGATAGCTGGCCACCTGCAGCAGCTGTTCACTGTCCTCCTGGACACAGGTAGGACTTCTTATCACAACAGTGCTCTCAACCTTTCTGGTGGCTAACGCTTAATGAGTTAGAGCACCAGTGAACTCAACGAGACATGTTGGTTTTTCAATAGGCTTTTCCTAGCTCCCTTGGTCATCACTGTATGTTGGTTGAAGATGAAAAGTTCATGGTCTCTGGACAGTGGAGGCCCAGTTCTGTCATGAGCCAAGGCGGCAAAGAACCAGGTCATTGTTGGCAAGAGAGGCTTGAGTTTGAGTATGCAGGCTGAGGGAGCACAGGTGAGTTTTCAGGAGAGGGTCCCATGCCTCTGTGCAGCATGTGCTTCACCTTGGGGCGTGTCTGCATGCAAAGGGGAAGGGATTTCCACTGGTGCTTCGGTACACATGGAAAACCCCTGTTTTCCTCCCAGTTCCTTTGTTGCCGAGGCCACAGTCTTCATTGGAGCCACACGTGTTGTTGGGGCTTTGTTAGGACCACATACCTCTTTTACAAAAGGCTTTACCCATAGACTTCTCTGTAGCACAGTACATACCTCCAAGTGGCAATATTTGATGTTGACCACTACAAACCTCAAAAACTAGCTCTAGAAATGACGTATACATCCATAGCTGCAGGTCAAGGTGTCCTCATGTCCTGAGAGAGAGAAGCACCCTGCTACGAGCTCTGCCCAGCAGAGGGGAAGACCCTCTAGCTGAGGTGCGATGGAGGCCCCTCACAAAGACCCTCGAGCTCCTCTCAGGGGGTGGAAAGTGTGCTGGGAGTTGGGGACAAGGCTTCTCTGAGGATTTCCAGTGGAGCTCTTCCCAGGGGCTGAGCTGGGACCCCTCTGGTCTATGTACATTGCAGGTGGAGAAGAGTATCTATTCACCATGGCTCGCTCCAGTAGCACAGCCTCATACAGCCCAGCCCCATACATGCCCACGCAGGACCAAGGGGCTCCCAGGCACTGGCTGCCTCAATCCCCACCACGGGTTGGGACACCGTCCCCAAACTCAGCCCTTCTGAGCCCTCTGGGTGATAAGGTCTCCACTGAAGTCCCTCCATAAATCATCTCTCTGCCTTTGCCTTGCTCTGAAAGTCCAGCAGTTACTTAATATTTATAAACCACTGGGGCCTAGATGGTATTACCCAGTGTATCAAAATATGCGCATTATTTTATATCAAATCTAACGCTGAGTCCACTCTAACGCTGGAAGTAATGTCAGCAACTCCACCTTCGTCCTCCAGGCATTGTGTACTGCTGGTGAGGAAAAATACTGGGGTTTAGTTTACACAGTTAAAACCTTAAAGAATTAGTCCTTCTCAAGTGTTTCTGTTGTTGACCAGGATCGAAAACATCTGTGGGAATGGCACAGGCAGAGCCCACAGTACTGCCAGTGATCAGAGCCCATCTCAATCGCTCGCTTCTGATGATGCATACATAAGGTACTGCATTTTTCCGAACACAGAGGAAGATGTGGTCTCTGCTCTCTGCTCCTCAGGCACCCTGAACCATCATGGTGTGATTAGGACACTCAGAACTGCAGGATGGGAGCTAAATGCTAAGATTGTCGATGGAATTGCTAATGAGGACCTAAAGATGACATGGTGAATGATAGCAGATCAGTAATTGCTTTTTCCCTGTAGTGACTTAGCAATTAGAAATGGAAGAGGAAAATCAGGATGAAAGTTGAGAGCTGTGCCATTTAGAGTACCTGCTTCTGTTTATTTTTAACCCTCTCTTTTTCCCCACTAATCTCTTCTACGATGTTTTTGCTCCCTTGCTCTGCGCAGTGCTGCATTTTATTTGCAATGCCCTATCATTCGCATCATGTCTGCAAGCTGTCTTCTTCAGACATGAGCCTATTTAGACAAGTTGTCAGGCTGCATGGGAAAAATCTTAAATCAATGTATTTCAGCATGCAATCATATATAGGCTAATTTATCTGCTGCCCTGTTCAGCTTACCAGTTTAAAATGAGGTCTTTCAGGCATGGTGCCTCTGAAAGTCTCCTGATTAACAGAGCAATTTTTATTGGTAGGGCGACAATGCGACTGTTTTATGGTAATTGTTATCATTTGGACCTGTGTATATGCAAATGGGGGAGATTAAAGTAAAGAAAATATAAAGATGATGAATATGCAGCACATAGCCAAGATGGCAGAGGGATAGAAACGTTTGCCATATTGATGTTCTCCACTGTGGCTGGGGTGGAGAAGAGCTGGCTACCTCTCCAGGCGCAGGGAGGTCCCCGTCCCACGGCAGCCGTCAGCGGGGCATCTACCTGAGGGTGACAAAACCATGTCCACTCTCAGTCCCGCGTTCCCCTCACCCCAGTCCTCTGCCTCACCACTGATCAAGGTGGATGCCTGTCCTCCCCTCCCCAGCGAAGGGCTTTGGGGATGGAAAGCAGGTAAACAGGCAATAAGCATGAAACAGTAGCACAGTCACGTCAGTGCAAGCAAGACTTCTGGAGATGACCCCCCGTCCTAAGGGTACAACCCCTTTCAGGGTGGGTTTAAATGTATTTTCCACTGTTCTCTTGCTGGCTTTTCTGTTAATTACTTCCTATCACTTTTACTTCTCTCACTTTTAAGTGAAGTTTGGATTTGTGGAATACATTGCCTCTACAGGCGTGGAGCTTTCTCGCCCTCATTGGCACGAAACCACGCAGCAAGACTACGCCATTAGTAAATCTAATCCCTCACCTGGGAAGAACTACTTCTATAAATAAAAAATACTCCAGTCTCTGTCCCTTCAGCTCTCCTGCCCCTGAAATCAAAAGCAAAACCCCAGTGGCTTCCCCAGGGAAGGTCTGGGCCCGCAGTGCCACAGCTTTCTTGCTGAAACCACCAGCAGGTGAGGAGCATGCAGACGCTCACCAAGCCTACATCTGCCCGCTAAGAGCTGGACTGAGATCAGCAACTCACTTTAGATAAAGCACTGAGCATGAGATCATACCCCTTTTCTTTTCCTTTTTTACATTACGTTATTGAGGCTTACAGGAAGGGGAGCAGGACGGCAAATTTTGTCTCTATTAAAAACATGTCAGGCTTTTGCTGCTTTGTAATATATTTTGGTATCCATCTGGGAGAGTGGGTCTGGCTGTTCCCTGCAGTTACAGCTGCGCAGCCCGAGCCACTGCAGCCTCCCTTTTGCTCCATCTGCTGTAAATGAGGAGACCAGTGTAGCCCCTCCATTCTTCTTAATGTGCCACAGTCCTCAGCTATTTATTCTTGCCTTCCAAGCCTTAGCTACTCGTTCTCACAGCAACTCTGAGCTGCCAGTAGCTGCTATTTGCCCGCTCCATCTCTTTCAGGAGAGCTGCTAGAGTACGGACTGATTCTGCCTTACCCAAAGCCCCTGAAGAAGGGTGATGGCTGGCAAGAAGCTGGGCACAGCGAGGGTCATGCCCAAACTTGTAATGCATCTGCGGATGGGACTGCTCATTGCTTTCACAAGCCATTTTACAAGTTTGCTGACATTTGTGCCTGAGCAGATTAGGCATGCAATGCTCCGGCGTCAGAGATCCTCTGTCTTCCACCAAGTATTGACTGGCTGCTCAGGAGTCTGGCCCTGTCCCTGAGGTCATGAGGGGATGTGGGGAGAGTGCACGTATTCCTTAAAAGCTGAATTATTTCAGCTGCCCAAGCTGAGAGCCACTGCTCACATAGCAGCTCGCCGTGGGTGGGAAAAGCTCAACAGATTGAGGATGCGTTTCTGCCTGTTTTTTCGCCCTGTTTCATTCCTCTTTTCATAAAATCATAGAAACATAGAATGGTTTGGGTTGGAAGGTCATCTAGTCCTATGTTTCCAAAATATATTTACAGTTATTTCCTTATAAGCCTCTGTTGTTCTATGCTATTGCAATGTCACTCGCCATAACAGACCACTCATCCTCCCTGTTTGGTTTTGCATTTTGTTCAATCATGGTGTGGTTTGTGGATCATGGACCCAACCATGGTCCCAGTCAAGGATATTCTCTTCCTGCTCCCCTCCCTTGCACTCCAGCTGGCAGCACAGAGACTAAAAATCTCAAAGCATCTCCACTAAGTGAAAAGGATGATAAAAGTGCTTTGTCATTGGAGGCCACCTCCGACTCTCTTGCATTTCCCATGGTGCGGGACTTTCCTTGCAGGCTCTTACCCTAGATCAGCTGAAATGTGGTGACTCGCTGCAGCCCTGGTGAAACAACGATTCCCGCATTTGCTGCACTGTGCACTGAAGGTTTGCTTCGCTGCCTCTTACCACCGAATGAATGCAAGCTGCTCCTCTGTGCTAGGCAGTACCATCCATGGGAAAAACCTATCCCAAACCTCTCACCGCTCACACAGTCGATCCGTTTGAGGTCTCTCCTCTAAATTAATCTGCCAAAGCACATCTTTGTTCTAGTTTCACCACTTCTGCTGCTTTTGGTAGTGTTTTCCCTGAGAAGTTGTCATGATAAAGTCACAGAGCCGTTCTGACATGCTCTTCTTTTTGAGGAGCATTGGCCAAGCATCTTGTATAAGGTACTTTCACTTGTGAAGTATGTACACCTGAAGACATGTTTCTGAGTTGTCCCTTCCCCACGTCACTGGCAAACGCCAGCATTAGGGATGATGTGGCAGTCCTGTTTGACTCCATCCCAGCAAGGAGCTAACTGCAGCTCACAGTCCAGAAAGACTGATTTTTTAAAAGCTGAAAGCCAAATTGCTGGAACAAAATACTACCATTTCAACTGGAAAATCTGTTCAGCTGGAGCTGGGATGCAGAAGAGGATGACTATCTCATTTTGCATAAGACACCAGCGAGTAATCTGATGATTTTCTGTGACTAATACAATAGGTCATATCTGAACGGTCGATGGAGAGATGAGAGGTTCCATATTCTATTACCAAATCCCTGAGCCATCTGGTTCCTAATGACTTCTTTCAAAACAAAGGGAATAAAACTTCTGAATTGTGCAATGCATTCTGACATCCTCTCTTGGACAGAAGATGCCCATTGCTTCACATCAGCAAATGAGAGCAATGCCTCCATCAATTACACCTTCCATGCACCCCTTGCGGGTATTTCTGACCATGCACTTAATGGCAAATATATGCTCCTTCTTGCTCAAGCTGGTATTGTCCATCACCGGGAACCGGAAGGTGGGAAGTAGAGGGCAGTGTCTGTTGCCACAGNCTGTGGGCTGTGCCGCCTGTCCCAGCTGTGGTGACAGCAATAGGCTGTGCTGGGGTGAGCAGCACACTGGGGGACACAGCCCCATCCCCGTCCCTGTCCTCTGGGGTGGCAGCTGCTGGCCAGGCTCTGTCACGGAAGCCAGGTGCTTCTGGGTGACCCACGTGAGCTGGAGCTGTAGATGAGGAGCGAGAGCCTTTCTTATTTCACATCCTTTTTCTCTGCTTATCCTGTAACACCAGGAGTGTGTGCGGTGTCTCCTTTGCTCACAGGTTGGCTCCTGCCACAGCTTGGCATGTTTTGGGGAGGATGCCTCAGAAACTCTCAGATGTTCAGAGATGCCTACCTGCCTAAGGAGCGGTGCCCCGTGCTGGACCAAATCCTGGGCTGGGTGAAATGCAAAGTGCAAACAGAAAACTCCAAAATAAAATGTTTTAAAGGGGAAGCTGCTGACTTTGTTTCCTGAAGCCAAGGCCCCAGAACAGCCCTGAGATGCCAGCATGGCTCGAGTAGGTCAGCTGCTCTCCCACCTTTTGAATCACTGACGCTGAGCGCAGTATCGATAGCAGTGACGGCTGCAGGGGCTCTCCGTGGCCTGAGCAAAAGCCTGTGGTCACCAAAGCCCATGCCACACTCACCAAACTGGTAAAATTACCTGAGCTGTTTTGCTTAAGTGATAGCTCAGTACTGTTTATTAGTTGCGGTTGCAGTGCAAACCTGCCTCAGGGAAACTCAGGCCAGAAGTTTGTCCATCAGCGCTTTCACTGTTGTGTAGCTGTTGATGATGTGGGGTTTGCCTGTTGTCTACCAAAGGCCCTGAGCCCCCTCTGCGTGCTGCAGCTTCTGGTCCAGGTGGTCCTGGGTCCCAGCAAGATGCGTGTAGACATGCTGACATGTTCTGCCTTTGGTCCTGTGTGCCCTTATAATTTGAGTTAAGACCATACGCAAATGAAAGGATGTAAAATGGATATATTTATTATTCCCTATTTATCACTTATATAGTTTAGCCAAGTGTACCATAACATTGTTTGTGAGATGCTATCTGGGATTACATATCCAATAAGTATGGTATATTATCAGCATACTATAGCACTATTATGTATAATTATATATGTTTATAGATACCCCATCACAGACCAGCATGGTTCTTGGTTGCATTTGTGATATGCTGCTTGTTGCATCACATTCACAAATTATATACTACCTCTAATTATGTACATTGATAGATGTATGCCTTATTTACTGCACACTATAGTATTTGCATCATCAATCGGAGTCACCCTGTTGATAGGCCAGCTGATGTTTATTTGCTTAATGTCTTTTGATTCTTTAAGCATCTGTCTTTTAAGTGGTGGGTGCCTTACAATGGATTCATCCAGTAGTTAGACCTGACTTGCACAACTGATTAACCCACTCGGTGAAACCCTGGTTTCCCTACAAGCCGCTGGCCAAGCACCCAGCCGTTTCCCAGGGACCAGGGTTTTGCCGCCTAGGGCTGATCTTACTCATCTACCCGATTCGGCTTATTTAGGAAGAGCTCTGTTCTTTGATGGGTTCGAGGTCACTGTAGATTGAACTCAGCCTTCAAGTGAAAGGCTGGATGGGGGGCTGTAACACCACCCGAAATATGGGCTGCCAGCTGTAGCTCCTCTGTATTGCTTGCTCAAGGGTAAGGATTCTTGGGTCTGCAAATAGCATTGCTCTGCTGTGTTCCTTCGGTCCTTTCCCTAATGTCTATTGAATTGCACTTCTCTCTCTGTACTACATAATTTAGGTCTGGTTGAGTACAGAGTATTTTATTTATTTATGTATTCAAATTTTTAAAATGCATCTCTAGGCATCTTAGCAGTACACTGGGCACCTACCACATAAATTAAAAATAACAGCATAAACTTAGACAAAGGACTATCCATAAATAACTCCTCCTCAATTCACACCCTTAGCAATAGCCTTAGCTTGGAGCGGGGAAATAGATGGGCCTTAGAGCGTATTGGGAAGGTTAATAAATCTGGGCGCTGATGGACCAAAGGGGAAAATGAGTTTCAAAATTGAGGCACCCCCTCTCCATCCCCTTTGTGGAGATACCTTGCCTTGAACTCTTCACCTATTCTGGTCCTCAGTGGGAGGTCAGATCCTGCTGGCCAATTTAGGGCTGGAAATATGGACTGTTAGGGACATCTCACACTGCTACTATGCGGCAAACTAGCTGACCACATTGTGATCACATGAATATCTTATTTTTAAATAATTTTTGTCCACAGCTTCAAAAGTGATTTAATTTCGCACTATATTTAGGTATCCAGCCTAAGACACATTAGAGATAGCTGGATAGTCTCTATTGACCCTTTTCTAAACATCAGGCACTATATAGATGTCAGATTGAGCACCAAAATCACCAGTTAGTTTTGAAAAGGTAAGTCTGTGTGTTTGAGTGCACAGGGAAAAACATCCTCTTTAGAAGTAATTTGCTGAAAACAGTTTTAGTATTTTGTTCCTGCCTACGGCAATTTATGAAACACAAATGAGATATTGTACCAGTAGCGATGCTGAAATAAATCACTCTAAAAACAGAACTGAAATTTTATTTCATTAATAAAGTAAATATAAAAGTGCTTTAGCACAGTTTCAAATTAGATTGGGGTTTGGTCAAGCTTGTTGTAAATCCAATGATTGTAAAGCAAATGGCTCGAGATAAACTCTCAGTAGAGGGCTATTGCAAACATGGCTAATGGGATGCTGTGTGGTGCAGAGCAATAAACAGAGAGATGCAAAGGGGTGGATTTTGTGTCTGCAGTACAGGAATCAAAGGCAGTGATACAGCACGCTGTGTCCGTGTTTGCTGTCCAATTCTTAAAAGGATGTTGAGAAAAAAGAGAGGGGGATAGAACAGGCCTCCAAAACTTACTCGTGGCCTGGAGAAAATGCCTTCCTCTGAGTAAGCAGGGGAGCAGAGGTTGAGCTCAACCCGGGGTCTCACAGCCCGCCCCTAAATGACACTGGAAGACCATCAAGGAGGGCACACCACAGGATGGAAATGCCCGCAGAAGGTGGAATCCTCTGCACTGGCAAAGACTAAGTGGCGAGGCACATGGTGGTGGCTCTACCTCCTCAAGAGCAGGGCTGACTCCCAGCTTGGGGTACCCCCACTGGTGGCCCCCCACCTGCATCCACCTAGGGATCACCAGGAGTTGATCGTACGGATGTGCCTGTGCAGAGACATGTTCTGGTACAACGGGCTGTTTCTCAGGGGCAAAAGCATATAACACCAACCACCTGCTGGGAGCAGATGTTCACGTCAGATAAACCGTGCAACCCACAGCAAGAAAGTCACAACTGGCTGTAGGTGGAAGCTGGTAAACTTCATCTTGAGGGGGGCTTTGGGAGAGGCTTAACAAACCACTGTTGCCTGCAACATTCGGCCTGGGTGCTCCTGCCTTGGTGCAGAGTAATGGGCTGGGGGAGCTGGTGTGCCCCCTCCAGCCTACACGCTCGTCATCGTCTTCTTGCTCTCAGCTCACNGTCACCATCTCACCACTGAAGCCAGTCGCACCTCGGATGGCTGGGTGTCCTGTGGCCTTTCTCCTGCAGGAGAAAGCCTCACGTTACCAGTTAGCGATCGGCTTCAGATCACTTCTGATTTCCCACAGGGGCTGGTTGCCGGCACACTGCCCGACAAGCCCGTGGCACCCATGCCCACAGCAGCTGCCCTTGAAGCACGGGGCTTTGGTGGGACTCCTGCTGGAGCCCAAAGGATAGCGCTTGCTTATCCCTAAAGCCTTACAGCCCAAATGCCACACTCCCATCTGATTTCTGAAAAGGCAGGACTTGATCCCGTCGGAAACTTGCAAACCTCTGTTCGGCAACGCGCTTTCCCTCCTCAACGGGAATATTTTCAAGCTGGTAGAGAGGGAGCTCCCTTGTTGTTATTAACCCATGCTGGGCACACTTGGGGGTTGATTCAGAGCTGTGAGTGTTATTGGAAAGACGCTCGTTGATATGTAAAACGCTGCATCATAATGACCAATAAATAAGATCCATTGCTGAAGAGGGAAGGTTGAAACTACAGTTGCGAGTAATGTCATAGCAGGGTAGATACCGCAATCTGTGCAGCATCCCAGGACTGACATGTTTTCTATATGCTGTGCTATACCCTCCTCTCGCAGCACCTGCACTAATGTAAATGAGCATTACGCATGTTCATCAGCTGAACAAAAAGCCCTGTGGAATGAATGATTCATTATAAAATGGTTTCTCTTGGAAGAGAAAGAAGGTTTTGTCTAGTTTTCAGGAGTGCCACAGGAAAACTCCATTTATTTATGCCTGCTTTTGTTTGACAGTAGTTTCTTTGTTCCTCTCTGCTCTTGCTTTTCTCCTGCCAGTTAGCAGCAACATTTGGCAATGGCAGCCAGGGAAAGAAAGGAGAGGCAGAATCATTGTCAAGAAGAAAAAAGAAATGTGTGCCTAACAAAATACAACTCAAGCTACATGTTTAAGCAAGCAAACTAAAGGCATAGACATTTGAGGTTTTTCTTCAGGTGTGTTTACATTTTATAGTCATTTGAGCCTGTCATTTCCCACTGCAGGTCTGATTTCTCCCTTCAGGCTGCCCCTAACTCATTACCTTATTTCTGGTTGGAAGAAGTCCATCCTAAAGACCTGGTTGATGTTTTGCTTTACAGCTGTGGTCTACAAGGAGATGCTTTTTAATGGGCACAAGCAGATTTGTATCTCTTAAGGCTTTCTGAACGCACCAAGCAACCAGCGATAGCCATTATACACCGACACCAGTCAGTATCAGTGCTGCTTTTAGCCCATGACCTGCTCTTAAATTAATGAGCTGTCCCATGAAGCTGTCCCATGGAAGCTGACACAAGGACCCGATACCCCAGCGCCTCCTGTGACTGTGAAGCCCCGGCGCTGGTAGCCCATGCTCACCACCACCCACCCACCACCTCCCTGCCCCTGTCACCAGCAGCTCGCTGCAGCCGGTGAGAGCGTTTACCCATGCGATGCAAACCTGCCCAGTTCCTGAAGAAGGCAGCTCCCTTTTGTCCTGGATATGAGACTTGAATGTCCCTGCTCTTGTTTTGGGAGTTTGGGGATGAAGCTTCTGCAGACCTAACATAGTTTAAGGCTTCCCTGTAGTAACAAACAAGTGGGGTGTTTTATAAGCTTTAGGAAAGTCAGACTTGCTGGCTGAAGTTATTTGGGAGGCTTGGGACACCTCTGACTCCTGTGGTTCACCTGTAATTTCCGTACATTGCCTCGACGGGTATTTTCTCTGTAAAGTTTGTCCATGAAGTGAATTTCAGATGAACTTCTTATTTATTTCCAATGTATAGTGCATGTTCTGGATGCAATCTCTGAGGAGAACTCTAACTAAACATCGGAACTGCTTGTGTTAAAATACTGTCTTCCTGCCTTTAGTAAGCTATTTGTCCCATAACGCTTTACAAGCATTCAAATAGACAAGTTGTCCCTTCCCTGGGATTAATTTCAATATTTAAATGCACTGTCCAAGGAAGGCACAGCCATGCCTGAAGATATTTAAATACAGGACAAGGAGCATGTTTCCATGTTCTTGGGTATTTTTCTTCTTATTTAGCAAGAAACCTATGGAAAACAGGGGAGAAGTATCCCAAAGGAGTACATCCACCCACTGATAAAATGAAAGAAAGGTGCTAGACATAAAAAAAAAAAGATGTGCACTTCCTCTTCAAGGCTTCCCTCTGGAAGTTAGTAAAGTAGCTTCACTAATGAAAGAGCAATTTGTCGTGTACGGAAGAGGTAGGAATGAGAATAGATGCATAGAGGGAATCAGGAGCGTGCTAGAGCCTGAAAATTTGCCATTCACTTTATAATTCAAGTCACAATAGGCATAAATAAAATGGGATGCAAAAAATCGATGTGGGTAAATAGTAGAGGATACTTCGGGGGAGATTGGAGAGGAAAGGTGTAATTGCTGCTGAGGAATGTTTAGAAATAACTGAGATAAGAGGAATTAGGACAATGGTATATGGGACCAGCTCACGGTGATTCAAATCAGAGGCTGACCCTAGCTCTTGCAACAGATTAAAGGATGGCTTAAACAAGCTCCTGGCTGGGATGGCTGAGATAAACCTGGCCCTGCCTGATCTCCAGAGGACAGAGCAGGGTCACCACTTTGCCCTTTCCTGGGTTTCTCTGCCTTTACAGCCCCTCCAGCAGCCGTTGCAATTTAGTCGTGACTTTTCCTGCGGCGTCAGGGAGAGCTCTGCAGTGGGTCTGGTCCACCACACTCATTTTCACATCTGTCCGATCCCACCGGCTTCAGTGTGGCCTTGAGCCAACCCCACAAACAGGCATCTACAGCGCAGGCTGTCAGACACTGTGCTTGCCCTGCATCAGAAAGGCGTTCGAGTGATGTCCAAAATTACAGTCTGACCTCTCCCGGCTGCTTGACACAACGGTCAGGTTAGGGATGGGGGCTTTTCCAAGAGCCCATGTTTACCACCACCAGTGACAGCTCGGCACCGGGTACCGCAGCATCCCCGAAGGTCAGTGCAGTTGTCAGCCCGAGCAGCTGGTGAGGAAGAGCCACAGTTGTGCCCCCGCCACAGAGAGGGGATGAAGCACAGTGGGGCTCAGCCCACATCAGTCTACAAGGAGGGCTGGCAGGGGCCATCAGCCAGCACGGTCCTCATCAGCCGGGTGCTTTTGGTGCTTGTTGGGGGTGTTTGGAACTCTCACCAGGAGAGAAGCAGTGCCTGTGGTTTCACTAACTCCCAAAGTAAGGTGGAAGCAGTTCCCAAACGGAGATGTCTGCTCCTAGTGCAACTGCTTAGGAGAAATCAAGGAGTACTGGTGAGTTTGAATGATGCAAGGTAAAAGGGAGAAAGGACATGAGGTGGGCTGGTAGGAGATGAAAAGCACTGACACATAAATCATGGCCCATCCACTGGTTTTATATGCCACACAGTAATAAATACTGCGGGAGGTAAAACAGGGCACCACGGGTGAGTACGGAACCACAGAAAATAATCAAGGATAAGAGAGGGACACATGTGAAATGTAAAGTGTCACCCCAGAGAAGGGAGGGAGGCGTTACAGGGTAGAGGGGAGGCAGTACGAGAAGTAACACGCACGTGTGCACACACTGAGACAAACACACAAAAGCAAAAATAAAGAATGAAAGAAATATTGTGCAAGAGGTTAAGGTAAATAAGAAACTAGATACACAAGGGAAAAGCTCTCAGAAAGAGACAACAAATTTACTTGCAAGACATGGTAAGGATAATTTATTGGTGTGAATTGGCCACTGGTAAATTGAAAAAAAAAAATTAACTGTTTTCCTTAATACTCCCAAAGGAAGGTAGCAGGAGAGAGGCCAGGGCATATCCTGCACTAATTTACATTGTGGGAGGACAAAAACCACTGGCAGAAAACAAGGAGAGCACGGCCTGACTCTCAGAGTGCTGAAGAAGCGGCGAGTCTCTGGGGGGAGGTTGATGAAGTGCAGGAGGCCAGAGCCATCCCGAAGGCAGGGTGATGGGAGGCGGGCACAGAGGGATGGGAGGATGGGGGAGCCTCTGCCATGGGTCCCATGGGGCCAGGACCGCAAGTGCCACCCCCACCCGCCCCGCTCCGCTCCACTCGCAGACCGGTCTGCTCGATGCCTTCTTGGAAATCATAGAGGTACCCACTTCTGGGAGGCCCAACAAAAGTTAGGGAAGTTTCCGAAGTGCACGTTTGCCTTCAGGAATGCAAAATAAGCCATTTTACAGTAAAGCAGAGGGGACAGAGTGATATTGGAAAAGTTACAATCAGACTGCAATCAATGTATGAAGTTTGGCAGTTTTGCTAAGAAGAGATTCGCCGTTGCTCCTGCAGCAGGGCTCGGACATCGCCAGACTTGATGAAACTAGACATTAAATGACTTTCTGATTTGATACCATAGCACGAAGCTTCAGCAGTGTTTGCAGCGTTCCTAGGACAGGATCCCATCCTAAACATCATCTTGGCCCACACTGCCATCCCAGCTGCGCGTTGAGGGCCGGAGGACCAGGGGAAAACACGCCCCTGTGCCAGCAGGGAGAGCAGCTGTGGTGAGACCCGCCAGCTCTGCCAACCAGCAGGAAAGCTTGGTGGCACCCACCAAGACCAGAGGCAGGCTGGGACAGGAACGGCGAGTGTGGTCCATCCAAAAGGGCGAGGCAGCCACTGGAAGGATGCTTGGGAAGAGGGGAGGGAGACGAAAGTGACGTGTGGGTGGGTGGCTCAATCTGGAATGACAATAACCCCCGTTACACATAAGTTTAAGAATTAATGGGGTCCAATATTACGCAGCTTTTGTGACCGATTTGATGAGCTGGTTTACCAGGCTCGCTTAACCTTCCCCTCAAACCTGTGCTATCAGCCTGTCAGTGTCAGGGTGCTTTTTTTAGCCTCCCCTTTTATGTCTTTGTAAGCTCCAAGGGCAGATACTGTATCCTGTAAAAAGGATTGTGTTCAGGAAACTGATAAATAACCAGTGCCAAGCAGAGGCAGCATCATCCCTCATTTGGTTTTGGAGGACAACTCCCAACTGCAGCTCTGTGTTGGTGCTAAAAGAAAAACATTGCCCATCTCAGCTCTGGATTTGGACCCTGCCTCCGCAGGGAGCCCTGGGAACTGGCCGAGGACTGTGTCTCAGTGGCTTTCCCTTCCCGATGGGTCCCTATTGGCGGCAGCACCAGCTGCATACAGCTCTGATGGGTACTGGCAGCAGCACATCTATTACAAAAACAGTGTACTAAGCTGCACTAAACAGTTGTACTGAAATAAAAGACTGCAGCACCTCTTGATACTTATTCTCTAGGTCAGCTCCTAAGGTTTCCCTCTCGTTTCATCCAGCTAAATATGTGTGTCCAGCTGCTTGCGTATCCTTTGGTGGCAGGAGGCAATCTGCAGAAAAAGCCCTGCTCCTGCGCTCTGCTTCCACCTGCCAGGATCCCCGCTTCTGGACAAGCCCTACTCTTAAATGTGCATTTTCTCCCTGGAGGCCTATTTCCCCAGCAATCTCCTGTGATTCATAAACTTCATCCAGACATCAGTTTTCATCGCATGCCCTAAAGATTAATGGTGTCACAGTTTCACTTTGGAAATGCTTGGTAGAGCCCTCTGCTTCACAGACAGGAAACTTTCTACTCCCTGGGGCTGGGAGCCTAAAGATCGGCCTTGCCTGTGACCAGCTCATGTCCTCCCCACAAATCGATAGCTCCCTCCAGACCGGCAAAGCAGCTTTCAAGCTGTGGCTCATAACCCTTCGCACCCTGACGTGTTTCACAGAAACACCCGAAGTGGTGCCCTTGCCTCCCAGGGACACAAAGGGAGGCAAGCTTGAGAAGTTCAGTCACCGCTCTGGGGACCACAGCTACAGGGTGGACAGGAAGGGAAGGCTTTAAAGCTCCCAGTTGTTCTAGAGACTGCGGGAAGCCTCGAAAACCTCCCTTTTTATTCCTCATTTTGTGATTTCTAAGCTGACGCTGGTCCCCCGAGTCCCTCAGCAACACTCTTCTTCCTCCGCTCATCCCGGGGGAGCCCATGGATCTGCTAACATCCGCAAAGCTCTGACCAGGATAAATGACTGCAGGCATTTGACCTGCACCCTTGTGGTTTTGGGAAAGCTTTTTGGGTGCAGTCTAAGGGGTGAATGCAGTGCAGCTATACCAACATAAGCCACCCAGTAGATACTTCCATTCTGCAACAAAAATGCTTTTTTTGTGTGTGGTTACACTTGGGAAACAGACGAACAGCATACAAAGAAGGCAGTTATACCACAATAGTAGTGTCCACATGGAAGTCATCTCTGTTCCTGTGCTAGGGCATCTGGCAAAACTTCCTAATGCAGGTAACATCTAGGGTAGTCAGTTGCTTGGGATGGGGCCTGAGCTCATTTAAGATATCCAGACAGTTCTTACCAGACTCTCAGGAGAAGAAAAATAAACCATAAAGAGATCCCAAATTTGAATAAGCCAGAAAAAGTAAGTGCCTGCACCTCCTCCCCACAAGATAGTGTCATTTTTCATTTTATTTGAAGTCTTCTGTTACATTTTATATTTTTACTTTAAAAAGATCTCACTGGGGAAAAGAGTGTATTTTAAGTCATATTTTCAGGTTTTCCTGCCCTGTTCCACAAAGCACGGAGAAGGAAAAAGACTGTGGCATCTCACCTGTCCCCACTGAAATAAATCTAATCAGGCAGACAGTGAGATGATGTGATTTCCCATGGGAGCTTTCCCATACCTGGGAAAAACACGTGTGGTTTGCCCATGGGTCCAGCTCAGGTGGGCAGCAGCCATTTACCAGCCCCGCTCTGCAGGTAGCCAGGGCTCAGCAAAAAGCAGACGCCAACTTGGTCCCAACCAGACGTGAATTTTGCTTGGTGCTTGAGGCACATCTTTCCCCCATGCTGCCCTGGGACATCCTGCCTGTTTACTGCTCTCCTAGTTCTTCACGGGGTGGCGGTGCTGTACCCCCGCTGCCCTTGCCACGGGGATGCTGTGTAGCTCCTGGCTGCCCTGGATCCAGTGCATCCCTCTTTTGCCAGAGTCCCGGTTCATGTACCCTGAGGACCTCAATAAAAGTCGGCTTGTTAGGAACAGTGTAGGCACTCTGCTTGCTGTGCTCACCTCCGGCGCGTCTGCACCAGGCAGATCGCTCTCACCCAGTGTGTGATGTCTGGAGCAGGCAGATTCGGCAGAGGACATCCCCACCCTCCCGGAGCGGCAGCTGGGAATCAAGGGGGATGTCCTAGGGCATCTCGAATGGCACTACACACCTATATTTAGGTACCCGAATCCCACCCGGTGAGTCAGCAAAGCCCTTTCCCAGCAGACCCACTCCCCGGTGATGGGGTGGGGCAAAAGGGATGAAGCGTGCCAGATGTCCCTCCGTGTCACTGCTAAGCATACCCTGAAGGTAGCAGTCAAGGGAAATTCCCACAGAGTATAAGACAGAGGGAGAGCCTTTCAACACGTTTATTTTTAACCACCCTACAGAGCTGTATCATTGCCTGGGAATACGACAGGCTTGTTTGGGGATGTTGCCGTTCTCAAATGGGTTCTTCAAAAGAAAACCAACCAAACAAACAAATAACAGGCACTTTTGCATTTTTCTTTGCTTCTTGTTAGACTATGTTGGATGTCATTTGTAAGTATATTTCATTTTTAATTCTGCATGGAGTTATGAAGGCTGCCTGAGGTTTTGTGGGGCAGGTATGGTAAAGAAAGGGTTTGTCATCTCCAATAATGTGGCACACAGGCTATGTGAGTGAGGAATACACACATTCAGAACGAAAGCTGACTTTTCTTGGTGTAGGTTGTCTTCTAGCCTCTGGATGCTTTAAGCGTATTGCAATGGGTTTTCTTTGTCTAGTTTTCTTGCTTTGTGAAGCAAAAGTGAAGTGACTGAGCCCCAGAGCATCTTAGCCCCAGGGAACCAGTGGGCTGCTTTAACCACAAGTACCCAGAAAAGCGGGGTCTCCGGTGCCTGGACATTGGGTCAACTGTTTAACCTGTGCCGGAGCTGACTCCTGCAGAATGGACGGCTGGGAAAAACCTCTTGTGGGCGTAGCCTAGTCTCGAGCGTTTGGGTTTTGTGCCTGAAATGCTCTGATGCATGTCCTTTCCCAGCTCTGCGAAGGACAAGCGCAACTTTTATTTCACCCTTGAGCAAAAGAGGGAAGGCACCAGTGACTTGTGTTTTATTAAAGCCAGGCCAACTGCTTGGGGCCTTCTTGTGACAGGAATTATCAATCTTAAATATATATAGTGGAACAGGCCGGTTTTGCCTGAGGCCTGAAGGATGAGCGAGGCATTGCACTGCTATGTGCCTTGTATAAACACCCATTCTTTGGTGCCTGTGTGTCTGGGGCAGGGGCGAGCTCTCTAGCCTAAATGCTGCCCCTCCACCACGACCAGTTGTCCCGGAGATGCTGAGGTGCATTGCACACACGAACAAAAAACAGCATACAACCCTAAATACATCATTATGATGAGAAGGGGGGCTCAGGAGCTGTCGTGGGTTTTTTTATCTGTTCCCAGGGTATTCCTGTGTTCCCCTCACTCGGGCCGACAGCCCTCAGGAGTTTGCACCTACCCTGCGAGCACTCTGAGCATCCCTGGGTTTTCAGCAGGCACCCACCTGTGTTGCGTGGGATGCCCTGGTACCCAGCACAGCCTTCTCTATTCCCCTCCGGTGACCGGGTGCGCAGGAGATGGGCTGTGCTTCAGCGATGCTATTCCGGCTCTGAGACACAGATCAAAGGGCCACAGTGGTTACACGGTACCAGAGCCCGGCGGTGCCGTGTCCTGCAAAGCCCTGATTCACTGGGAACTCACTCTGCCAGTTCAGAGTCGCTGGGAGCTGTTTGAAGGCTGTGGGCTGCCAGGCGTCCTGTCAGCTCAGGTATTGTCTGTCCTCCCGCGGCCCTCACAAAGGCGGCACAAAAGCAGAAAGGAGAATTTAGCTCTTTGGCTACCTCATCAGAAATACCCACACCAGCTGCTGGGTAGGTTACTAGCGGAGGGGGATGCTGCAGTCACAGATGGGAGGGGAAGCACCTCACCTTTCAGGGGATGCATCCTCAGCTGGGTTGGGATCTATGTTCTTTCGTTCATGATGCTCTACAGGCTCAGAGGAAGAAATGATTTTTAATATTTCCCCTCATGTGAATGTAGGATCTAATTCCTCCCTCCCTAAATCAAAAGCAGGATGAGAAGGCGAGAATCCAGTTTTGTCTCATCTCAGATCTCTGTCTCAGGAGGATACAGGGCTTTAAGATCATTGCGCCTCTGTAGCTTCCAGCTAAGAGAATGACATCCAGAACAAACACCAAAATTGGTTAAAAAGGATCACTTAGAGAATAAAAGCAGGTTGGGGATGACATCCCATCCCAGATTAAATTAGTAAAATTGCGTCAGCCCTTTTCTCTCAGGACCAAGTTGCCACGGGGCAGTTTGTTTTGCTCTTCCTAATATATACGATGTGTTTTTTGGACTCATTCTCCAGTCACCATGTGCCCTGACGGCTGCTCTCCCTTCTGATGCACAGGCAGCTGCGAGCGGCTCCTTCCTCTGCACCGAGAGCCTCTGCAACCAGGGGAGCCAAAAGGGGCCCTGGCACTTCTGTCGATCTCCTTTTGATGGCTGCACAGCTCTTTTTGTGTCTTAAAAGACAAGAGCGGAGAGGGCAGGCTGCAGTCCGAGCCCCTGACCACCCCCCTCTTTGCCAGGGCAGTACCTTTTTCCGCAGGACAGAGATCAGCATCACTCACCGAATTTCAGATGGTATTTTGCAGCAATGCTTCCTTTCTGGCACTTAGGCTTTGTGTCCCAGCCGTCTGTTAGCGCAACTGCGAATTGTCCGGAGAACTTCAACAGAAATGGCTGATAACAGTCCCAGAATTTCACAACTGCTAAACAAGTACAGACTGCATATAAACGCGGGTTCAGTGGGCTGCCAAGCCATTAGCTTTTGTTCACTTTGCTGCTTAGGAGGCACCTTTAATTTTTATTATTTTTTTTCTGTATTAAAGTGAGAAATACTTAGCATTTATTTAATTAGCTTGGCTACAATACAGACATTCCATGATTACAAACCAAAGTCAGCAAAAGCCCAATGTGAATGGTACTTTTTTGTACCACTGGAAATTAAAAATCAGTTGCACTATGATTAAACTGATTCCGGGTGGTTTCTTTTGAGTAATTATGTTCAAAAACTGTCTGCCAGTCCAATTTGCTATCAAATCTCACTTTATCGCTAGCATTCCACCTGCAGGTGCATAGACAGTATAAACCCAACATTCTACAAAATTATCATCCTTTTGTAGGAGTGAAATGCTGATTGTTTATTATCTGATTTAATTTCTGGTGGTTAAATCTGAGCAGTCTGATTTAGCAACATTTTCAATCAACCTTACAAATATTTGAATGCATTTATGCAACAACGTGCAAAACAGCGCGGAGCAAAGTCAGCTCTTCCGCTGCTTAAATCAGGGAGCCCGGTCCCTGTCCCCCAGGGACGGGGATGTCCCCATGGCAGTGGGACCACACATGGAAGGAGCTGTGGTCCACACGATGTCTGGACGGCATCAGGCAGCCTGGTCTGCTGGTCCATCGCTCTCAGCGGTGATGTCCTTTGGAGAAGGGCACCATCAACACATCAGCCCCTTGCAGCCTCTCCTCTCTGTGGGGCCACCAACCAGAGGGGCTGGAACCAGGGCACCCCTGGGATGAATTTGGGCCCACGGCCCAGTCCCGGATTTGTGCTAGTGCACCTGAAAGCAGGGTTACAGCCCTCGGACTGTGCTGACAGCGGAGAGCAAAGCCTGAGGCTGACGGCAGGGCAGGAAGCTGTATGCAGGGGACACAGTACTGCTGCCCCCAGGTTTCGGGGTACCGTTCCCTTCTCGGGCATGCTGAAACAAGGGCGTCAAAGAGACCTCATTTATTCACTGCGGGGGTGAATTCAGCCGGGCACTAGAACAGCTCTAACATAGGACCATCTGCCTTTATTCATCAAGAGATGTTGGAAGGAGTCAATATTGCCCACGAGCTTTCAGTCACCTGTTCTCCACGCCGCGAGGTGCCATCCCTGTTGGCAGACCGGTGGAGGCAGCTCCTGCGGCAGTGGATGGGAGCTGTGCTGGCTGGCCGGGATGGGGACCCCCGCCCTGCACAGCTCTCCAGCCGGGACATTTCTTGTGGCACTTCTCACTGTTAAAGAGAACCATGTGCAGGTTGGGACGGCTCTGGTGTTATTTTTGTACAGCCACTGCTGTCCTGGATGTCTCGCTTCCCCTCTACGCAGCACGCCGTAGCTGATAGCAATGCTGCTGACAAAGAGGTGACTCATTTCCACCACTGACTCTCTCCCGCACAATGCATCTATATCCTGTTTAATTTCACACCTATCCTGTTTGCTTAGTTACATAGCATTACTGTTCTATTTGGTGAGTTTTAGATTGTATTATAAGGAGTGAATTTTATATTATATTATACTATATGCTAATTGCTCATTTAATTTTAACTTGCTAATATGTTTATACTGCAAACAGTTAGGAAAATGACTTATAAGAGTGTTTTAACTAGATGTGTAATTTGAGGATACAAATTTAATATGCTATACAAAGTCTTCTGCAGCAAAATTGCTGTGCCCTTACTCAGTTAGGTAAATGGGAGTTTACTTGAGCGAAGAAGCATTCGTAACCCAGGGAGTGTTTCGGGACCACTGTTTAATTACAATAATTATTACTCGTAAGTGACAAACTCGGATGTTGTACATCACCAGCTCTGTTCCTGGCTTTGCTGCAGACGGGCAGTGGGATGTTGAGCAAGGAGCACACAACCTGAGCTGTGAACCTCTTACTCACCCCTGCAAGGACTTACTCATGCTGCTCATTTTGCCACAGCAGTAATGAGAAGATGAACACCCCCATTTTCACCAAATACTTGGGAGTTCCTCAGGGGGACGGAAGGATGCTGTCAGAGTGGAAGTCACGTTACTTCATTATGTTGCTTTTTTTTTTTTGGTCTGGGCTTAGGTGTTGCACACAGTGGAGGCTTGATACCAGAGCGCGGGTGCTTTGTGCATCTCCCTGCCAGCACCCCACTCAACCCACCTGCAGAACATCCCTCCATGAGCCAGAATCCTCCCAGGTGCACTCTCCTTATCTTTGCAGCCCTCTGCTCCTCTTGATCTCACTGAACCAGCGCCTTTAAATTACTCCTATACTTAGTACAATTTAATGGAGGAGCTGAGGGAATGCACAGGGATGGGGGGCAGATCAGAGGGAGATGCTTAGATGTTTACTGCAGATCTTGTCAGCTCCTGAGAGGCCCCACGGCAGGCTGGGTGGACAGTTTCCAGCTCTCCCCGCTGTGTCTGCCCTATATAGACTAAAAAGGTGCTCTCCTTCTGTCTCTGTTTCTGTGGTGGATTTTAGTATTGCAAATACAGATTGGATGAATGAGAATGAAAGAGACTGTTCAGGGCACCTGGAGGTTTGGTAGGTAATATAATTTGTCTTGCTGTGAACACTTGTACTTGAAATTTCCAATTTCAGTGTGGAATTAAATTTTGACCTCATCAGCATACCTGACTTAGCACTACTGGCAAGTTTGCTAACCCTTTATTTAATGTTCTGATCTACTGTTTGTTTCAACTTTAGCAAAAACCTTCCTTTTCTTCAGTAAAGTGTAGCAGCCAAGCTAAACAAATATCAGAAAATCCTTTTAACTGTGTCCACTTCTTCTTTTGTCTGAATGCCCAGAGCTTCCCACCCCGTCACAGCACCAATCCTGCGCTGCAGCCTCGCAGCAAAGGCACCTCATTTCTGCTCATCCTGGCGTTCACGAGCACCAAGAGCTCCAGATGCGGAGGAGTTTGACTTTCCCATTTCCATTTACTCCCGTGTAAGCAGAAGAGGAGCATTTTAGCAGCTTAAAAACACGCTTGTCTCTGGACTGACAGCTTCCCTGCTTTTCCCCCGGGAGCCGCACAGCAGAGGGTCCTGCCTTTCAAGGTGCACGGCTGCCGGGAGAACCAAGCCCCTGGATGCCACACTTTGTCCACCTCTCAGGGCACAGAGCCTGGCTCAGCTGCCCCTGAGCCGGGCAGCCTGCTGATGGGCAGGCAGCTGGGCATGAAGAGCCGGGCAGGGAGCTGCCCCTCAGTGGGGGTGCAGAGAAGTGGAAGCAGGTTTTTAGGGTAGTGCCAGCTCTGCCTCCCTTTTTCCCGTCAGTGCCTCAGCAGGGTAGGCTTGGGAGCAACCACACGTGTGGGGCAGAAGGGGAATCCCTGCTGGGTCGCTCGTCTCCTTCACCCAAGGCATCTGCTGGATCTCACCCCCCTGTGCAGGCCGGAAAGCACTCTGGGAAGCCAGGGCAAGTTCAGGGGGATGCAGGAAAGGATGTACAGTGCAGTGTCTGCTCTGGGTGAACCTGCTTTGGCAAGGGGGGGTAGACTAGATGGTCTCTGAACATCCCTTCCAACCCCTACCGTTCTGTGATTCTGTGTCCAAATCGAGACAAAGCTGCCATGAATAGGACCATCAGGAGACACAGACCCCCCAGCCACTGGGATGCATCGCTATCTGCATGGCTTGGGTATGACCAGAAGGCACGTGTCCTGGAAGTGAGCTTTCCACAGTGCTTTGAGGGTGGCCAAAATCTGTCCAAAGACCCACACTGACACATCAGTTTCTCTACTCATAAATTGAAGGAGGGCCTGGAAATGGCGATGTAACCCTGGACAGGGCTGTCTGTGTTTGCCAGCAGCTACAGCAGCTCCCACCAGTACCTGTGAGCGCACATGCTGCCTGGCAAGCGAGCCGAGGCTGGGTCCTGCCTGCAAATGGACGTTGTGCCCTGTCCCCATGGGCTTCAGGCAGCTGCCCACTTCCCTCCTCATTCCCGCTCTGCTGACCTTCTGCCTCGTGGCCTCGGGACCTGGGGCTGTGTCCACAGTCATCCCTGCAGCACAGGGTCACAACCCCCCTAAGCCAAGTGCAAAGTCAGGGGCTAAGCAGAGATTAGGGACCAGGTATTTTAGTCAGTGGACATCCTAAGAACTTGATCCGCATCGCTTGGCTTAAAATAAATAACCTATTTTGAATCAGGTTTTGCTTGTGACAGACAGACCTCCACAAACACAGGAGAGGGCAGGTAGGAGAGGGATGAGGCAAGGCTCTGGAGCAAATCCTCCACAGTGTCATGCATGGGAGTAATAACATACCGAGCAACATGGACTCACTAATACTCATGTTTCTTGGTTTAAGCAATGTGTCCCGGTTTTCCAGCTGCGTAGCATGCAAGTAGTTATGTTTCCCTGACAGCTTAGGTTCCTGTGGGACTGCTCCCGCAAGGCCAGTCCGGGAGGAAAAAACTCAAGGGAGTAAATGGATTTTTTTTGCAGTGGTTTCATTGGCTTTCAAATCAGGCCTAAAATGGTGCTGATGCTAAAAGTATACACACTTTTGGCTGCACACAATTAGCCATACCCTTTAATAACTTGATCCGATCCCTTTGCAGAACCAACAGTAATACCAGGATTGGGGTGATGCCAGGTGACGATGAGCCATCCTAGTTACACTTCAATGGTTCAAGAAGTTAAGCTTCTACCACTCCTGCCTAAGAAAAACAGGTCCCTTTTAACTCCAGCAACCAAATTCCGCTCCTCTTGAAGCTGCCAGATGCTCTCTCCCATGGGATCCTACCTTCCATGGTCTGTGCCCTGTGGGGCACTGAGTATGTCTGCATCACCTGCACTTGCAGCCCAGTTATTAAGTTTGGTTTTTTCCCTGCCATCGCACTGTCTCATGGGCTGCAGGGATCTGAAAGGGTCTGGAAAACATGCTGGCCTTTCAGTTGCCAGCAGCAGGCCATTTGCAGGCCTCAGAAGCCCCCGTTTTTGCCAGGCCTCAGGGTGGCACACAACAAAGTTGGCTGTCACGTGTTGTTGCGGTGAAGAGGATCCGAGGAAGAGCCTCTCCCACCGGCAGCCTGCGGTGCCAGTGCAGAGGGCTGGCGATGCCGGGGCCCCGCTGCAGGGACAGCCCGGAGGATGAAGACCGGGAGCAGTGTCTCCCGCGTTCGCAATGTGGCAAAGGGGCTTCTGAAGGCACCTTCTGCTTGTGACAGTTTTGCAGACACCTGTTGTAATCCAGCCAAAGCAAAGCCTCCCCACACATGCCTTTTCTGCACCTTGCCCTTGGTCCTGTCATCCTCCTGCTCTCCTGATGCTGACATTCACTCCTTCCCCGTGCACTCTGGTAGGTGAGAGCTTAGCCTCAGTGTGCTCCCTTTTGGCTAGTGATTTTTAAACTCAACTTCCAAACAAACTCTTGTTCAACCAGGTGACTGCTTCAAAACAATCTCTTGTTCAACCAGGTGACTGCTGAAAGCAGTTACTTTTGCTAAGTAACCCCCTGTTTTTCCTCCCCCAGACCGCGGGATACATCTTTTACAGCAAGCCGCTTGTTCCTTCTTGGCACAGCACAGCAGTGCTGCCAGAGGGATCCGAGTGCAGCCAGCCTGGGCTGTGGGAAACCCCTTCCGCTCTTGCCAGCTGCCCGTAGGCGGGTATTTTGCAGCATGACATCACCAGCGCATCGCAGGCATGAGGGATGACACAGCGGGGGAGTGGGTCGTTGGGATGCCAGTGGAGGGAGGAAAAAGAAAAAAAAAAAGAGAAAAGGAAGAAGGCGATACTGGCCTTGCTGGGTTAGAGTGGGGTCTCTGGCTTAGGGACACAGTAAAACATGCAGATTGAAAGGTAAACCATCACCCTGCCTTGATCCCAGGCAAATCCTGCGCTCTTGTAGCATCTTTGTTGCCACCAGGTAGCAGGAGGCTTGTACTCATTTCTCATCTTAAATCTCCTGCCCTGGTGTGCCACCAGCTCCTCTCCTCTCTGGCACCAGGAGGGGGTCTCCCCAGCCCTCCCCGCCTCCAGGAACTCCAGCCTGGGCTGTTGTGGCATGAGACATTAGAGCAGCTCTAACCCTGTTAGCACTACTAATCCCTCCAGGGTGGGAAAACACCATCTAAGAGGAGGGATGCAGCGGTGTACAAGGGACCACAGTGGCAGGAGCAGCAGCAGGATCAGCAGGGACATGGCAGGGTTTACCAGAGGTGCAGGGGGAGGCAGCCCCAGACCCCTGATCCCCAGGTGTTACCACTGGCAGTAGGTTTGTGGGGCTCCTGAGGACACCCCAGGCCCAGATGAAGTCCACAGATTTGAGCCCGAGGTCTCCAGGGCTGCAGCCACAGCTCGGTCCCTGCACGGTATTCACACCTCATCACAACCACCACGTACAAAGAGGCTCGAGCCTCTGTTTCCACTCGGAGGGTTTCTTTCTTCTTCACTGATTTATTGAAAAGAGTAGGGTCGCCTGGCATCCCTCAGGATTTCTAGGAAAGGTATTTAAAAGAAAAACCCTCGGATCTGTAGGTTTCCATCAAAATAATGGCGCCTATGATGACAGGCAAAGTATAAACGCTTAGGCAGACAAAGATAAGCATTGGTGCTGTGGCTGCTTATTTAAATCAGATCTCCGCAAACGCTGGTCTGGACAGGAGAGACCCAAAGCCTTTCTTGCTTGTTACGTGAGCCTAAGCAGAAGACCTTTATTTGAAGCTTTTTTCTGCTTTCATATGTCACAGCAGCAGAATTCTCCAGCAGTGGAGGGCAGCTTTTCTCTAATTTTAGATCTTTCTCTTGAAAGATGGCAGCTGACGACGGAGACAGGCCTGTGAAAAGGACGGATTTGAAGGCATGCCTTTTTACTAAAGACGTACAAGCTGTGCAGCGCGGCGGTTCTTGTGAGATCAAACTGAGTGGATTTCGGATTCAAATCCCACCCTACTTTGAGGTCAGACTCCAGGCAATGTGTCCCAAGCCACTCGCCAACGGAAAGGCAGGCGATGTTTTTTTTAGAAAAAAAATACAAATAGTGAGAGCTGAGGAGGAGGAGCAGGAGCGGAGATAAATGATTTACACACAACTAACCCACTGAGGAAGTCAAACAGGTGCTTTATTGTCTCCGAGGGCTCCTGGCTGGATGTATCCATTTCTAAACAAAGCTTGTCATATCTCAGTGAATCGTTTCAGGCAATGAATTGTCCTGCAAGGTTCAAGGCAAAGCTGCTCTGTTTCCCTCCTGAACAGCTCATTGCACCTGAGAAAAAGCAGAACCAACCCACCACATGGGCAGAGAGGTAGGAAATAGCCCCACCAGGTAATTTGCGATCCCCCATTTTTGTGTCCACGATGTGTCTGACGGGCTTTAAATAGTCAGCTTTGGAGATACCTCAACAAGATGCTTTACAGCATCTGTTTAAGTTATTAAGACAGTTCAGTGAAAAACTTGATGTACAAACAGAGCATGTTGACCGGGTACCCTCCTGGCTTGTAATATTTTGCTATTTAGAGCAAAGTTTTCAAAGTGGGCAAGCAGAAGCGACCAGCTGAGTTACTCACGGGTGGTGAGTTCATCTTTTTTGCCATGGAGCTACTCCCTTATCACATCTGTGTCACCCTTCATGTCCTCCTTTGGGGCAAGTGACACATTCTCTCCAGGGACCTTTTTTTGTCATTAGAAGGCAGTGTAAAGCATCCTTCTATGTATCTGCCTAATCTCACTCTGGCCATTGCTCTGATGCCCAGATAACAGATACAGAAATTAGGAGTTATGTAGCAAGGCGCAGCTTTCCTTCCAAATGACTTCCGATAGGGAGTGATTAATCTGTATGGCCCAGAGGGCTGCCTGACAGGCAGCAGCCTGGAGGCCGAGCTTCCAACTCCCATGTGCGTTTGCATTCACTTCTACATAATTTTTAAAAGGAATTTTGTGTCAGATCTGGTTCAGGTGCGCATTCATCGTAGATCAATGTGGTGTGGAGTTACGAACTTTAAAGGGATGTTGTTAGGCTAAAAATAAACTTGGCCAGCTCCCCTTTTGCTAATCAGTTGCTGACGGTCGCGCGACCTGAGTCGGAAATGCCTGTCTCTGGTTTGCACTCCTTTTGCACAGGAGATGGAGATAGGGCAGAGCCAACGCAGAGCTTCCTTGGGAAGCCTGATGCAGGGAAACATCCCACGGTGGCGTCCAGAACTGTGAACCTTAAGCGTATTCTTTCCGGAGTGTTGAGCAATTCCTTCCCTAACTTAACAGAATGAATTTTAAATAACTAATTTAGCTTTCAGCTGCATGTTATTAGCCCTTCTTTCCCCTTTCGGTTTGAATTGTAAAAAATTTAAAAAAAAAACAAAACCCAGAGGAAAACTGAGGCTTCCCTCTGTAGCCAGACTCCAGTTAGTTTTCCTTTGCAGTCTGATGCACAAGGTTCTACTGCAGATTTGCAAATGCTGCTGAAGAATGTTCATTTACATCAGAACATGCTGTTTGCAACTGATTTTTTAAGCCCCCTCCTTCTCTATTAATTTTACGCTGTGAAATAGAATAGTGCAAAAATGATATACACAGTGATTTTGACAGCAAACTAAATAAGGGGCTCTGTAGGAGATGCCATCACTGATTTAGCCCATTTTGTTTAGCCAAGAATGAGAGGGGGAACACTTGCTTTAAGAAAGATCATTCTCCAAAGAACAGCAAACGGAGAGGTGGAGGCTGGTAGGCAGTTGCTGCCTGAGGAGTGCCTAATCTTGGGGGCACTTACCTATAGGCAGATGCTTTCCCTTTGCAGGGTAGGGAGCTACGTGTGCTACTCTGCCACCCAAAGAGGAAAAGGAAGAGAACGAGTGTCTCTTATCCTACGAAGGGGAATTTTTCCAGTGGTTCACTCTCCCCTGCCAGAAAAAAGCAAGTATCTGTCTTCATCTTCTTCCTCTCCTTAGACCCTGAGTGCCTTGCAGTTCCAGCCGGTCTTTAAAGTAACTCGGGGAGCATGCCTACAAACACATCTTGGCAAAAGAAGGAAAGGGAAGAGTGCAGTGCAATCAGCCATGGCAAAGACTGTTGTTTTCTACGGGGAGGAAAGTGAAGCAAAAATCTTCTGGCGGAAAAAAATGTAAATGAAAAAAAATAATGCATAACAAACAAATCTTACACTTGTGTGTGTGCACAGGTCTCCTGTGATGAGACCATACATGGAGGAGAGGCTGGTAATATTGTTCAGGTAAACATGACAGTCCCCTCCTCTGCTTCTGCTGAGAAAAACACCCCGAGGTGGTGGAGAAGGCCGCTTTTCCAAGAGCACACCCCTTTCCAGCGCCGGTGAGGGGATGTCTGAGTGACCTGAACACCCATTTCCCCTCTGCCCATCTGACTTCACCCATCATGAGGTGCTCTCAGACATGCCAAGTCACCCCCTGCACCCCTGTGGTCACCAGGGGGGCCATATCCTGCTCAGTGCCCCTGAGATGGCTCTGGAGCGAGGGGACACTGCCTGCTGCCAGAGCTGCTTCTTGTGATGTTTGCATCTCCGTCGGTCGCCAGTGCCACCGGCTGGGGACTGGTGCTGCTCTGCAGTCTCCTTAGCACCAAGCACGTTATGCTCACAAATCATCCTCACAATAATTAGCAGCAATTAGTGACTTAATGGAGAGTCTTTGGGGATTCCTAAGTGCGCCTCGTGAGCGTGGCTTTTTTAGGACGGTGGAAGTTGAGAAAGCCCTCAGGAATGCTGGTGGCACCTGGCTGTCCCTTATCTCTGCGCCTGCCCGGATGGGTTTGTTTGTGCGCACCCTTCCCGGCCATCGCCCTGCTGGGGGAATGCCACCCAGCTGCCTGTGGTGGCATTCCTGGCCAGCTCCAGAGCAGCCATGGTGGACCTTCCGCCATGGCGCCTACCTCACCACCCAGCCCTCCTCCCGGCCATGAAACCCACACACCAGCCCTTGCATGGACACAGGGGTAAACTCCAAAAGGTGGGGGGTGAGCTCAGCTGCTTAGCTTGCACAAGGAGAGGGAAAACGCAGCAGGAACCAGTTTAAAATTGGATTAATTTCCTTTGTCCCGGTTGGGCCTTGGCTTTGCCGAGGCTCGGGCTCCTGGGTGGCACTGGGCAGTCACGCAGGGCTTGCTTCATGAGGGCACAAGGCATGAACTCCTCTGCCAAAAAAACTTGCCTAATTAAATTTCTCATTCTGAAAACAAATAAGGGTTCTCAGAGGAGACAACGGAGTGTCCCTGAGGTTGTTACTGTTGGGCAGATTTTTGCAAGTCATTAGCAGCCTCGGGAAATTGTTAATCAAATGGCTGAAAATGCAGCTTTCCAGTTTTCCAGTAAACCGAGCGTAGTAAGCCGCTGTGGCATAAGCATCTTCATAATGATGTTTCTGAGTTAACAGGAGGGACCTGGGGTGTTTTAATTGCCTTAGTTTCTAAATAAATGTAAAGAGATTTGTACACGTCCTGGATGCAAACGGCCCCTTGCAGAAAGGCTGCCTGGCTTTCCTTGTGGCTTTTTGCCGCTGAAAGAAAGTGAAAAAAAAAAAACCAGCAAGGCTGGGCTGTGAGCATGGTACTAGCATGTGCCCAAGACTATAATTAGCACGAACACTTACCACTTCTTATTTTTGAGCGGCACCTTTATATCTGTGAACCTCTCTCAGCTGTTTGGTTACTTACCTGCTCACACAGGTTGTTAAGCGCCCTGTGCTCTAGCTGAATTTTTTCAAGATTTTTGTGCTGTGCACTGGCAAACAACAAGTGACATGAAGACACATCCATAGAAATAGCAAACTGCACAATTACAACAGCTCAATACATACATGGTTCTCAGGTCAGTATGTAAATTGCTGTTTTTAGAAATTACACATTTTTCTCTTTCATGTGGGATCTCATCTTTCTGTAACTACAGGCATTCTGCAACTACAGGCATTCTGCCATATAATTGGGTCTACTGCTGTATGACAAGTTATTTCGTAACATGTTGGCAGCAGCTTCAATTGCACAAATCGATCCAAGCATTGGAAATTTAAAATAGAATTTTTACCTTTATTGCCTAGTTTAGTTTCTACCTGTTCTCTGCAGGTGTACAGGGAACACTAGTCTCAACCATGTCATTTCAGTCCAAATTCCAGATCACTATTTGCTTGGGGTAATTTTAATTGAGCTGGCTGAAGGTGAAACTCACTCCATTGAATAATAATACCTGCCCTTTTAGAAGAATGACAGAGATGAAAATAGAATAAATTCAGAGATCCGGTCCTGTGGTCTAGCCACTGGGCACACATCCTCCAAATTAGATAGGACAGAATGGGAACTCCTTTGAAATTACCAGCCAGCCGATTCGAAACAAATGCAGAGGAATGCTTTTCCATACCATACACAATTGAACTGGGGAACTCACTGCCACCAGATAATGTGGAAGCCCCCAGTATAAACAGGTTTCAACAGGACTTAGCCAGAGTTGGGAAGATGGACTAACTGGTGCTGCAGGGCACAGAGGTTCAGCTGCAAGCTCCAGCTCAGACAGTCCTTCAAGTTTCACATCTGCCACAAGCTGAGAAGGTGGCAATGAGATGGATCCTCTTCTGCTTGCCATGTTTCTCTTACTCCTTCCCTCCCCATTCACCCCTGGCTGCTTTCGGGAATGCACTACGGGACTGATCCAGAAGCTTTGGTCTAACCCTGTATACCACCCTCAGTTTCTGCATTGCAATACGGTGCACATCAAACAGTGTGGTCCTCAGGCACAGCAGGTCGCATGCATAAACCTATCAATCCAGAGATGCTGTTTGCACCCCTGCTCCTGAGACAAGACCGTTCCACACATCTCTCCTTTTTCAAGTACCGAGGTTTGCAGGGAGAAAACCATATTTTACTGGAAGAGCTATAGGCAAGCCAGCGCATTCAACCCAGAGCTGGCTTTGCAGTGCCTTAGTGACCCTCCAGAGGAATTCAAGGCAGACCACATTTTTTGCGTGTGTGCTTGTTATCTTATCTTTGAAGTCCTTTGGGAGGCCATGATGTGCCTTCAACTGACATGAACACAGTCTGACTGCAAATCTTTGTTTGAGGAAGCGATTGCATGACTTTTTAGTTCCCATATAACAGGTAGATGTAAACAGCCTGCCCAGCTCTGTCTTGTATGCAACACATGGCTCCTCGGTGCATAATGCTTTCATTAGCATCGCTACCAAAGATGCCAGGTCAGAGCTCACCCCTCCATCTTCAGTGGGCCCAGTGCAGCCAGTGCTCTCAGGCCTCTCCTCTTTTCCCTTTACCCATCTACCCCAGTGCTCAGGAAACAGCTATTTTCCAGCTCTTCCAAGAAAGCTAGGGGTGTGACCTGCTGAAAAGCAGCTCTGCAGGGGGACCTGGGAGTCCTGGTGGGCAACAAGTTGACCATGAGCCAGCAATGTGCCCTTGTGGCCAAGAAGGCCAATGGTCTCCTGGGGGGCATTAAAAAGAGTGTGGCCAGCAGGTCGAGGGAGGTTATGCTCCCCCTCTACTCTGCCCTGGTGAGGCCGCATCTGGAGTACTGTGCTCAGTTCTGGGCTCCCCAGTTCAGGAAAGACAAGGAACTACTGGAAAGAGTCCAGCAAAGGACAACAAAGATGATCAAAGGAATGGAACATCTCTCATGAGGAAAGGCTGAGAGACCTGGGTGTGTTTAGCCTGGAGAAGAGAAGACCAAGAGGGGATCTCATCAATGCTTATAAATATCAAAAGTGCGGGTGTCAAGAGGATGGGGCCAGACTCCTTTCAGTGGTGCCTGGTGACAGGACGGGGGGCAACAGGCACAAATTGAAACACAGAAAATTCCATCTCAACATGAGGAAAAACTTCTTTGAGGCTGACAGAGCACTGGAACAGGCTGCCCAGAGAGGTTGTGGAGTCTCCCACACTGGAGATACTCAAAAACCGCCTGGATGTGTTCCTGTCCAACCTGCTTTAGGTGAACCTGTTGTGGCAGGGGGGTTGGACTAGATGAGCTCCAAAGGGCCCTTCCTACATCTACCATTCTGTGATTCCGTGATTCTGTGATCCTGTGTGGGTTTCCCCCAGTTCCTCCTTTCAGGGCACTATTATTCCACATGCAATCACTCCCCTTCTTCATTTTAAGGCAATGAGCATGCTGCCAGGGACTGGAAGTGACCCTGTGGTTCACCAAGGGGCAAACTGTAGATGAATACTTGCAGAGGCAGATATGATAAGACTACTAACAAAACACTATTCTCATGATACAGAAGGCTGACTGTCTGGGTCCCACACAGTGGCTGCCTGCACAGCAATATATCATTCAAACATTTTCCCCCATTCATACGATTCTGTAAAGGCTCGTAAGTGTCAGTTTTCCATAAATACTGAGGACAGACTCTGTGAAGTGATTGAGGCGTCCATTTTCTGTATAGGTGCCTACATCCCAAGAGTGTCAGTGGGAGTGTGCTAACTTTGCCTGTTTGCAGTGGCAGCCAGGAGGCTGATTT
Source organism: Ibidorhyncha struthersii (assembly GCA_013398815.1). Classification (NCBI taxonomy): domain Eukaryota; kingdom Metazoa; phylum Chordata; class Aves; order Charadriiformes; family Charadriidae; genus Ibidorhyncha; species Ibidorhyncha struthersii. The sequence goes on along the minus strand of VZSZ01011532.1, from coordinate 372,028 downwards.
TAATTTCTGCTCAGACCCCTTCCCACACTCTGGCTGTGTGAAGCAGCCATGAAGTGCAGGCCACTTGTAGTGGTTCTCCACAAACTGCCAGCGGTGGGTAAAATTCACCCTGCCAGGCCTTTCTCCAGAAGTTATGGCCCAATTTAGACAGGAGCACAGGGGGAGCAGCAGATCTATAGAGAGGGCTGTTGTACCACTGTGCTATGAGAAGATCTTGCATGCTAGCCTGAGAATCAAAATAGAAAACAATGGTCCAGCAGACAGATCAGAAGGGCACACAGACCTGAGGTGGCTAAAGAGAAAGAGCCCAGAGGAATGTAAAATTAGCAAGCCTTCACCATCTTTGTTATCTGTCTTGGTAGCAGGGGTTTTGGACGAGATTTTTTTTGAGATTTCCATGACAGATCTTGGCACCGACTGACACAACGCTACTTCCCATCCTCTTGGTGACTGTGGAAGGTGAGGAAAAATTTCCTAATGCGTGAATGGGGTCTGGATCAGATCCTGCAGTGCCAGCTGATCAGCTCCCCCATGGCTCAGCCCTGCTGCTTACCTGGGCTGGTGCAAATTCTCACCTCACAAATGGGAAGCACTTCCAACTTACTATGAGGTCATCTTGTTTAACTGAGAGTTTTTCTAATATAACAGTGTCCCTTGTGACATAACTATACCCATTCACCTGGCATCATGCTTGTTAATAATTCAGAAATACTTAGTGGCACCTGTTGTAGAAGTACCAATGACTGATACGAGCAGAACCATGTCCTGTATAGGGCTGGAGTTTATCTACAGATCCTTTCCTTACAGAGGAATAACTATCTGATTAGCATTAAGTGAGTGTTGTAAGTATGATGGACTTCTCTTGTAGAATCACAGAATTGTCTAGGTTGGAAGGGACCTTTAAGATCATTGAGTCCAACGATAAACCTAACACTGCCAAAACCACCACTATGCCATGTCCCTAAGCACCACGTCTACCTGTCTTTTGAATACCTCCAGGGATGGTGATTCAACCACGTCCCTGGGCAGACCGTTCCAGTGCTAGAAAACCCTTTCTGTGAAAAATTGTTTTGTAATATCCATCCTAAATCTCCCCTGGTACAACTTGAGGACATTTCATCTTGTCCTAACACTTGTTACTTGGAAGAAGAGACCAACACCACCTCGCTACAACCTCCTTTCAGATAGTTGTAGAGAGTGATAAGGTCTCCCCTCAGCCTCCTTTTCTCCAGGCTAAACAGCCCCCCTTCCCTCAGCTGCTCCTCATAAGACTTGTGCGCCCGACTCCTCACCAGCTTCGTTGCCCTTCTCTGGACACACTCCAGCGCCTCAATGTCTTTCCTGTAGTCAGGGGCCCAAAACTGAACACAGTACTCGAGGTGGGGTCTCACCAGTGCCGAGTACAGGGGGACAATCACTTCCCTAGTCCTGCTGGCCACACCATTCCTGATATAGGCCAGGATGCTGTTGGCCTTCTTGGCCACCTGGGCACACTGCCAGCTCATATTCAGCCGGCTGTCCACCAACACCCCCAGGTCCTTTTCCACCTGGCAGCTTTCCAGCCACTCTTCCCCGAGCCTGTAGCGCTGCAGGGGGTTGTTGTGACCCAAGTGCAGGACCCAGCACTTGGCCTTGTTGAACCTCATACCATTGGCCTCAGCCCATCGATCCAGCCTGTCCAGATCCCTCTCACAGTAAGAACTGTGATGTTTGGAGAATCCACAAAATAGGAGGTGGGTTTGTAAATAAGCCCATTAAATGGCAGCCTGGTGTACGTACTTATAGGCTCTTTTTTTGTAGCAAGGATTTCTTTCTAAGCTGAGCTTTATTTTTAAGGTTCAGCTGTTCATAGTGGTGCTCTGAAGACAAAATTCAGGAAGGCTCTGGTTCAAAAGCCACCAAATGCAACACAGAGACTCACTGAGCTTTGGGTAATGCCCAGGCCCCTGGCCATTGGGAAAGGCACTGCAACTCAATTTGCCCTTGGACCGCTGCCTATGAGGAAGCTGGATACCAATGGCACAGGTTCACATAGGACTCCAGTGCTAACATGGTATCTACAAAGCGTGTGTCTGCCCTAAGCATCACAGAGAGGGACTGAAGAAGGTCAGAGAGGCATGTCCTGAACCCTCCTATTACCCTCAGCCAGCAGCTATATCCCCCTGACCAGTGGTCGCATCCACCACTGGAGACAAAGCGTTGGAAGAGAGACCTCAGAGGGACCACAGGGGGTTTTGCAGTGGGAGAGAAAATCCTTCTTCATGGCCCTGCTCCCTTGGCTGCAGCACAATTACTCCAGCAGTTGGAGTGTGCTTGGAGGGACCTACAGCTGAACGCTAAATTCATTTATTTCTCCAGTTGGACTATGCCTACCCATTTACCGAGCATAACCATGTGCTTCTCTAGCTTCACATGGGCACTCACTTGTTTTCTTCTCCCACTGCCAAGAAACAGTCGAGTGTTTTGCAACAGCTGGCTGGGAGCACCTGCAGCCCAGGGTAGATGGAAGACAGAGGATAAAGAGACTCTCCTAGCAAAAGGTGGGAGCAGTGGATCACATTCTCTCTGGCAGAGCAAGAGTTTAGCCCTGATCTTCCATGTCTTGCATGGTTGTCCCAACCACCTCCTGCTCTGCTCATCAGTATGTTAAAAAAAATATGCTTATAAAAATGCAAGCCACATTTTCATAACAGTGTCATAGAAATTGTCCTTGCACAAAATGTGGATTCCTGCTTTGAGAAAGAGGGGCATAGGTCAATAATTTTTACAGTATTAGCACCTTTCATTC
>VZSZ01011532.1:319800-369217 GCA_013398815.1 Ibidorhyncha struthersii | reverse complement strand
TGGTGTGGTGTGTGTTTTTTTTGGTTTACCCTCTAAAGTATATCCAAGGAAACAGGTACGTTTTAAGAGCAACTGTAATCAAAATGACTTAGGAGAAGAAGTAGAGAAGTAACACGTGTCTCATTGAAACTGCAAAGGGAATTTAAGTAAGTAAATGGATAACTTGTGCTGGAGTCCAGACACAGCAAAGGCCTGAGTCAGTCTGGTACTTGGAGGCAACTTGCTGAACTGATGCCGGGACAATTTACACCACTATTTGTTTTATTAGTGTCATAAACTGCCCTATCTGAACTAGTGGTCAGGATTTAGGAGCGGGTCGATATTGAAAAAAAATCAATTAATTGATTATGGTATTTTTCAAACTTTCTGAATTGCCAGCGCTGTTTTGTTTGGTCAGCATATCTACAGAAGCAGACTGTTTGCAGAATGGGTGGCTTTTTAAAACCTTCTTCCTCATTAACACATTTTTCATCTGGTGAAGGCTGTAAAAATGCCATATGTGTTCATCCACCAACCGCACCCTGTGAGTGGCAAATAAGCCACGATTGCTCTGAAGAGCAGTCGTAGTAAATAGTTCGCAATGCCTCCCTATGCTAAACCGTGTTCAAAGAAACCAATACCAAAACATGAGAAAAAAAGGTCACCCAACCTTGTGGCCAAAGATCGAGGCTGAATCCCGCTAAGGATTTGCCCAGCTTTTCTCTGCCTGGGGACTTGCCTGTCTTGGGTGGTGAACAATGTCTTCCAGAAAGGCAGTGCTTTACCTCCAGCAGCACGGGGCTCTCACTGCCGCAGAGTCACCCCGGCTCAAGGCCACCCCACAGGGGAGAAATCCCCCACCCAACCCCAAATCACCAGCACCAACTGCTTCCCACTGCAGCAAGGTCTTTTGTAAAACACCCTCTGTAAGTGCTAATTTGGCCTCATTCTTTGCCTGAACTTCATCCAAGAACAGCATGAGGCAGTGCGGCTAGAGGTGCTGTTTGGAAAACCTCGTTCATGAAATGTAAATACTTGTAGGTGATTGCATAGATAATATGGTCTCATGAAGGAACCGCTTGATATGTCAGTGTTAATACCTGCATCCCTTCATTTCCCCAGTGTTTGCATGCACAGTACATATTTTGCTTATAGAATACAGAGCAGGGTTGTAATAGAGATGTCTTCAAGCTACATTTATTTGATGTATTTGTTTTTACATTATTTTTATGCTACTAGTGAATGGGCTGTTTGGGAATCAAAATGCCAAAGCTGAGGTATGAACGGGATCGCTCATCTCCATCCCCCATCATCCATGATAAAGAAATCAGAGCGGTATTGATTGTGGCAGAGAGGGGAACAGAGTACACTGTGCTAAGTATGCAAGTCCATGCTGGTCATTTAACACCGTGGAAAAGGCGGTATTTTTGCCGTAACTTTCTGCACAGTTTAGAGCTGTGCTGTATATTGTGGGACAGCATCATTGACTTTGGGGAAGACACAGGGGGAAATACCTTTCAGTAAGCATAATTAACAAGCTGCTTCATCAAATAGTGGTGATTATGCATCCTTCAAGGTTGAAAAATGGCAGGAAAAAGATATATTTCTTTAACCAGCACACTGCAGGCATTCAGACCTCTGCAAAGAAGGATCCCAGCAGGGCTAGACCCAGGGCTGTCAGTTCCTGAACTGTCAGCGTCTCATTGTGTCCCGAGGGCATTTCTCCCCGATCCCAGTGACTTTGGCAGGTTTACTGGCTGTGGCTTTAGCAATGGCAGCCCAGGAGCAGGCTAGGGCAGCTCCTCCTCTCTGCTCCAGGGTGAGAGGAGACGCTATGGCTGGCCTCGCCCCAGGATTTACTTCTAGTTTGGAGATGCCTACGTCAGGCTGAGTGTTGACGCTCGGTTAGCTTCAACTGAACCCCCCAAAAAAAGAACTTGATTTCAACCAAGACAAATGCGTGCTCTGCCACTTCTGGCCAAATTACTGCCAGGCAGTGGCCTGTCCCCCACCACCAGAGACTGTGGCCAGAGCAGTCCTGCGCCTCTGAGATCCTGGACCCCAAAATGCCTCTCCCCTGATCTGTCGCAGCTGCTGCTTCCTACGGGTTTTGGTCTTTTTGTCTTTTGTCCTCCTGCACGAGGTCAGCCAGACTGCGCCTCCCTCCTGCCAGGGTGAAGCTGCTGAAGACCCATTACCTGTGTTGTGCAGAGCACGAGGGATTTGCATTTATCACTGCCCCACGTGTTTAGACCCTGCTGGAAGTGCTACTTATCTCTCTCACCCATTGAGCAAGGGATGTAATAGCTTGCAAGCCCTTACCAATACCCAGGATACAAACGCCACCATCTCCAAACAGCCTGTGACACTGCGTCCATCACCCTGGCCTCAGCCCTGTGGGAGCCCTGTTCAGGCCAGCTCCAGGCAAGTACACATGGGTTATGTATCTCTGCTTTGAAGCAGGAGATTTTATTACTTTCTCGATGGTTATAAAATACACTTTTAGGTCTGTGTATGCTTTATCCTTCTCTCTTGCTGAGAAGTGTGAAAAACAAGGCCTGAGAGTTTAAGAGCAAAGATATTTTTTGGTGTGTGTAGGTTTGAGGTCAACCTTTGAAAAAAACACCTCCAGCTCCTAAAATAAGCTGTAGAGGTGTCACCGGTCTGTGACATGCAACTGCCCAAAGAACAAGTACATTTGCACAGGAAAGGGTGCATGCTAATTGATTCGTGCAGGTACAAATGAGCGTGCTCGTGTGTGGACAGACCAGTAAATATCAAACAGACAAGAAATGGAAAGCTGCAATATAAATGGACAACAGCATTTTAAAAATGCAAGTATGTGTTTGTTTTTATGGTGCTTTTATAACAGGCAGAAGCCTTTATTCAGAAGCCTTTTAGCCCTCATGAACTAGTGCAAAAGCAAAGTGAGATCTGCAGGGAGAAGTAACACCTTTCATCAGACCAGCTGATAACAGCCTGACAAAACAGGTAAATTGGGACACACAAACCCTTCCTCAGGCCAGAGCAGAGGTTTCTCTTCAGATCGGACAAAAAGTCCACGTACACATTAAACTAGTCTGTTTTTCACAACTTTCAGTGGTTACAGCTGCTGTCAGTCCATGGGATGCAGCTGCCAGGAACAGCTGGGAGCTGGTGAGGGACCCCACACCCCTGGGGATGCTGCATGCCGTGCCCCCCGCTCCCCTGCCGCAACACTCGCTCCTGCTGCCAGCAGCTCCCTGCCATGGGCCTCTCTGAAGCCCAGTCTGAAGCCAGGGCTGCTGGAACAACTTCTCCATGGAAAATGCAGATTTGTGTGGTTAGACACACTCCGCAGGAATAACAATGGTCTCCAGCAGACTCCTCGGTCCCCAGTTTCCTCCCAGTGCTCAGACCTACAATCTGCAGCTGTGTGGTTTCTCCACTTTGCCCAGTTTACCAGGACGGAAGTGGTCCAGAAGGGCTGGGACCCTTGAGGGTCTCACAAAGTTGGGAGTGCTTCCCTTTCTTGGACCTGGGCCAATCTGCTAAGGATGCATTTTGGGGATCCTGAATTGGAGCATGCTTATCTTGGAGCGGGTGCTTAACTCAGGGGTGTTCGGCCCTTTGGGGTGTCCCACTTACCAACTGGTGCACCCTCAGTGACCTCCAAAGCCTCAAAATACGTTTGAAAAGGTCAAAATAAATTATTTAGAGTTCCAGGGGGTATAAAATTGTAACTTCTGCTTTGTACCACATTTTTGTTCCACACTGGCATGAGATTTTTGGCAGTCGTTGCTGAAATTTGGGAACATCCTGTAAACCCACCATTCCTCGACCATTTCTTTCCAGAGCCCTTCCTCGGAAGCAGCTCTACAGACTCCTCCAGGCACACTGCCAAACAGAGGGGATGCTTTCACAGGAGCGCAGAAGAGAGGTGTGGAGAGGCTGTTCAGTTCTCTCCTATCTCTATATTTGTATCAAGAGAAGCTAAAAAAAGAAATGCTTCCGTACCTATGGTTGCACTAAATATAACCATCTAGCTGGTTCTATATATACATTTTAAAAAGCGTGACATGCAATACTCGCAAAGAGATGAGACTGGAGAATAAATTACGATGCCAGAGGGCCAGAGCTGTCAGTCACTCCATGCATGGTAAACCGCTGATTGATTTGGTCCTAGAGAACAGCTGACTTTTCTCTTTGTCTTCCTCTGGCATAGCAAACAATGCATTTTCTGATTTACAAAAAACACTCTAAAAATAATAATAACTTATATCATCTGAAATCCCCGGGAGTACTAGGGATGTGGTATAGAGGAGATTTTGGTTCATCTAGGGTTAAAATCTCCAGACAGCAGCGCCAGTGATATCAGTCACTAATAGTAACCTTGCGTAGCTGCGTGCATTAAGGTGGTATTGGATGATAAGGCTGAAGAGCGAAGCAATCCGTTGGGCTACAGCTGAAAATAGAGTCACTGCTGCAGAGGGAAAAAACTTCATTCCCTCCCTGGCTCTTTCTTCAGAAATGAAAATGCAGGGAGTGGTGCTGAGGGAAGGAAAATCTGATTTCCCACTGTTGAGAGACAGGGTGGCACTTGTGAGAAGGATTTCAAGGTCGTGGTGCCGATGCTATCAGTGGTGACAGGGGAGCCAAGCAGACAACAGGTGAAGGCGTTTTGGAGACAGCTGAGGGAGATCATCCGATAGCTGTGGCAAGCTGCCTGCTGGGGGGCACCTTCAGCCCTTGTTTCCCACGAGGATGCAGGGAACTTGGCCATCAAGGTGACAATCAGGAGAGGTGAGAGGTAAAGGAGCCTCGGCTAAGGTGCCTGTAGATAACTGGGGTGTTCATGGTCATGCTTTGTGAAAGGGCTCCTCCACTCACTTCTTTAGGTCTTTTCCCTTTGTCCTTGGGTACCTCCCCACCTGTATGCACACGCTGACATATATGAATGACACAAGCTAGTGTAATCTAGATAGTATATGCAACAATATGGCCCTGAAGTATGGGCCATCATCATACCCAGGCGGGTCGCACCCAGGGTGCAACAGTCCCCGCACAGGGACCAAGTGATGGTGTCTGTAGCCACCCACCATCATACCCACCATGCGGTCCTCCTGTATCGTCTCCCCCTGCTGCACACTATCCCAGTAAATCTCCTCCTGCCGCCGGTGCATCCTGAGACATCAGTAGTGCACAGTCAGTCTGGGAACAAATTCACATTTCCTTTAATTACATGGATTCAAAAGCAAAAAAATGAATTGGCTGAGAATTGAGAGGTTTGATGAAGGCCAAATGAACTCTGGTGGTGTCTTAAAGACAGTGCAGAGTTTACAGCTCTGCCAGTAAAAGGCACAGATTTGAAGGCAAGACCCTGTATTTCCATTGATACTTTATTCCCCAAACTGTGTTCCAACAACAACTCTACAAGACACAGTAAGCTTGCTACCCTGCACTTCATGAGAGTAGACTTTGGCCTCTTCAGGGATCCGTTTGGCAGAGGACCATGCAATAACGCCCTGGAGGGAAGAGAGGCCCAAGAAAGCTGGTTAGTATTCAAGGACCACCTTCTCCAAGCTCAGGAGCAATGCATTCCAACAAAGAGGAAGCCTGGCAAAAACGTCAGGAGGCCTGCATGGATGAAGGAGCTCCTGGACAATCTCAAACAGAAAAAGGAAGCCTACAGAGGGAGGAAGCAAGGACAGAAAATTGTCCAAGCAGCCAGGGATCAGGTTAGGAAAACTAAAGCCCAGATAGAGTTAAATCTGGCCAGGGACATCAGGGCAACAAGAAAAGCTTCTACAGGTATGTCAGTGACAAAAGGAAGACTAGGAAAAATGTGGGCTCTTTCAGGAAGGTTGTGGCCACCTGGGACATGGACGAGGCTGAGGTACCCAATGACTTTTTTGCCTCAGTCTTCACTGGCAAAGGCTCTAGCCACACCACCCAAGTTGCCGAAGGAAAAGGAAGGGACTGGGAGAATGAGGAACCACTCACAGTAGGAGAAGACCAGGTTCAACACCATCTGAGGAACCTGAAGTGTACAAGTCCACGAGACCTGATGAGTTTCATCTGTGGATCCTGTGGGAACTGGTGGATGAAGTTGCCAAGCCACTATCCATCATATATGAGAAGTCACAGCAGTCTGGTGAAGTTCCCACTGACTGGAAAAGGGGAAATATAACCCCCATTTGTAAAAAAGGGAAAAAGGAAGGCCTGGGGAACTACAGGCCAGTCAGTCTCACCTTTGTGCCCAGCAAGATCATGGAGCAGATCTTCCTGGAAATGCTGCTAAGGCACATGGAAAATAAGGAGGTGATCAGTGACAGCTACATGGCTTCATTAAGGGCAACTTGTGCCTGACAAATTTGGTGGCCTTCTACAATGGCGTTACAGCATTGGTGGATAAGGGAAGAGCAACTGACATCAACTACCTGGACTTGTGCAAGACATTTGACACTGTCCTGCACAACATCCTTGTCTCTAAATTGGAGAGACATGGATTTGATGAATGGACCACTCGGTGGATAAGGAACAGGCTGGACAGTTGCACTCCAAGAGTTGCAGTCAACAGCTTGATGTCCAAGTGGTGACCAGTGATGAGAGGTATTCCTCAGGGATCAGTACTGGGACTAGTACTATTTAACATCTTTGTTGGCGACATGGATGGTGGGATTGAGTGCACCCTCAGCAAATTTGCTGATGACACCAAGCTCTGTGGAGCAGTTGACACACTGGAGGGAAGGGATGCCATCCAGAGGGACCTGGTCAGGCTTGAGAAGAGGGCCTGTGCAAACCTCATGAAGTTCAACAAGGCCAAGTGCAAGGTCCTGCACCTGGGTCAGGGCAATCCCAAGCACAAATACAGGCTGGGCAGAGAATGGATTGAGAGCAGCCCCGAGGAGAAGGACTTGGGGGTGCTAGTGGATAAAAAGCTGGACATGAGGCAACAATGCACTTTCGCAGCCCAGAAAGCCAACCATATGGGCTGCATCAGAAGCGTGGCCAGCAGGTCGAGGGAGGTGATTCTGCCCCTCACCTCCACTCTTGTGAAACACCACCTGGAGTACTGTGTCCAGCTCTGGAGCCCCCAACATAAGGACATGGACCTGTTGGAGTGGGTCCAGAGGAGGGCCACAAAGATGATCAGAGGGCTGGAGCACCTCTCCTGTGAAGACAGGCTGAGAGAGTGGGGATTGTTCAGCCTGAAGAAGAGGAGGCTCCAGGGAGACCTTATAGTGGCCTTCCAGTACTTAAAGGGGCCCTACAGGAAAGGTGGTGCAGGACTCTATCTGGGACTGTAGTGATAGGAAAAGGGGTAACGGTTTCAAACTGAAAGACGGTAGATTTAGACTAGATATTAGGAAGAAATTTTTTACTGTGAGGGTGGTGAGACACTGGAACAGGTTGCCCAGAGAAGTTGTGGAAGCTCCATCCCTGGAAGTGTTTAAGGCCAGGCTGGATGGGGCTTTGATCAACCTGGTCTCGTGGAAGGTGTCTCTGCCTATGGCAGGAGGGTTGGAACTAGATGGTCTTCAAGGTCCTTTCCAACTCTAACCATTCTGTGATTCTGTGGTTCTATGATCTTGGGCAAAGCACTTACCAGCTTGGCACCTCTGTTTACTTCTCTTCATGTGACAAAGAGAAATCCTAAACCACTTCACAGGCTTGTGTTAGAGTTTGACAACTAATATTTATATGGGTCTTGGAGATCCCTGGCTTGGAGGCACTACAAAAGGGACACCTACATCAAAGGTGCAAATATACACAGAGGTGGTTCAAGTAGTACAATAACTGGCTTTTGCAAAGAGACTGCTTGAACTGAGGGCAGCAGCACGAACAAAGGTTGCACAACCCAGTTAGGACACATTCCAAGGTGATACTCAGACTTTACTTAAATAAGGCCTTTCTAGAGGGCAATGGACATTTCACCTTGTTAAAAACTGACATTCAGGAACTCACGAGTTGAATCTGGACCACTTTCCCTAAATTATGTTTTGGGTGGGGAATTAAAAATTGCCACTTAGCATGGCAACAAGCACTCTGACCTACCACTTATTTTTTCACCAGTCTTTTTTGTCCTCCTATGCTCTTGCTCTTCAAACTCCAGAGCTGATCTGGACACCTGAGAGCCTGCAGTCAAGGGTTTCTCTGATTATGCCAACACTCAGCAATCCCACTGGCAGAAATACTTACAGATCCTTGGTGTTCTTTTGCAATTAGGGAACAAGTATATTCTTGCAGTTTAAGCACCGGGGAGGTACGTGGGAGATCTGGATTAAACAGTAACTTTGACAAAACATTCTTGCAGAAACTTCCATCGTACTGAATCTTCCTGTAAGTACTTGTACTCCTGAATACCACATGGCTCCTATTGCCTGCTCACAGCAAATTTGCCCCATGACACCTACATAAACTTTTTTGGTGGTACTGGCTACTTGACCTGCTCTGTGCCCTGAAATCTTAGCTGTGTCTCTTACAGCTATCATTACCCACCTCTTAAATGAAGATTGTGCTTCCTTTCTCATAGAGCACACAGTGCAGTGCTGAATATCACCTGGAAATTCTGTGCACGATTTTTGGACAGATAATAACACTGACATATCTTTTGTCATACCCATAAGACTAAGAAGCTACAGGGCCTAAGTAATCTTACAATGCGTGTGGGAAGGGAGCTAGAACTCATATATGACATTTTGTTTTGTTGGGTTTTTTATCGTAGCATTTTTCTGATTCTCGGTTATCTTTTGCCCCTCGCTGTGAAATTGAGGACTGCCACAGGCTGACTCCAAGATGTTGGCCTGGCTGCTAATTTGTAGCTTTAAATAAAAAGGAAAGTGAAGCCGACTTGTAAGGCCATGTAGGGCTGGCGCTGTTCCAGCAGGGATCAGCAGGAATGCGAAAGCGCTGCTTACCCAACGCTGGCCCCGACCACGGGGGAACCGAGAAAATAGCTGCCGTCACCGCGCGCCGTAGCTGCACCCCACAGACCTGAAACACTCTGTCTAGCATGGTGGGTAACAAGTCCTCTGAGCTGAAGAACGAAATTGAACTGAAAAAAAAATATGCAACCAAGCCAAAGATGGCTGCAAAAAAAAACCTGCTGTCCTGCCTTCTTTTGCCTCTTTTCTGGGGTAAGGTCCTGAAGGCCATATCCTAAGCCGGGGTCCCCAGTGCAACTTCACTGGGACAATAGCAGTGCACTGGCTGCCGCCGCTGCTTGCGTGCACAAGGGTCTGGGAGGGGAGAAAAGGCTCTCGCTCATGTAGAGGCAAGGAGGACTGGAGGAGTCATCTAAGAATCAGTGTAGGTGCAGCTATCTATACTTAATTTTGACAAAGAGCCCTAGGTGTAGTGGACAGGACTGTATAAATGTAAATACAGTAAAATAGTCCCCCACTGGGCACTGAACTAAGTGCATACCTGGCAAAACAAAGTTATTATGGTTGTACTATGCTCACCATTGCCTTCTTCAACCAAAACTTTCCTTGTAGCATGGGCCAAAGCCTTTTGCCTTTGTAGGGCTTTCCAGCCAACACTATTAAACAGAAAGCATCACATTTAAACATTGAAATTAGGTTTTGCTAGCTTTCAGGCTTGGTGAGAGAAAGAAAAACACCACGCCATTGCTATATTACAACAAAATGTTTCAAATAGAACTTCAAAACCTTTTCTAAAGTCCCTCTTTTAAGAAATACCACATCATGACTTTCCATGCTAGCAAAGCATGCAAACTATTCTTTGTGAAAGAAAGCTCAAAGTGAATCACTCCCCAAGCAGACTCGCTGCTCAGCATCTAGCAGCGTGTTGTTGGCCATGCCAGGCTGTGGCTTGCAGATCATTAGTGACCTGTGAGGTCAGGACACATGATCTCCAGCTGGGCTCCACACCGCCCTTGTATGTAACACGTCTGGTAGCCCCAGTGCTCCTCTGTGGCCACAGTGACCTGACATGACAGGTATGCGCCAGCACGTGGCAGTGGCCCACATGCCGTGCTCTGTTTGGCATGGTGAGCAGGGAAAAAAAGGCTTTGGGCACCACTGGTCTAGGTTATTACGGTTTCAAACTGGGCTGCCTTCCTAGCCCTGCTCTCAGCACGCACGTGGGAACTCTGTGGGTAGGACAGCCTTAGGGTCAGGGCCTGAGACTAGAAATCAGGGGATTTTGTTCGCTTTGGGGATCATCCATAAAATCCCTCCGTGACAGTGAAACTAGACATCTCCCTGCTTCACAGTCACACAGGAGGAAAACTCTCCCCTAATACAGACCGGGGCTGTAGGAAGCACCTGAGCAAAACCAGATCCTTCTCAGAGATCTTGCCATTCTCACTGCTGGCCTCTTTCTGCCTTCCAGAAGGGACGTAGTGCTGTAGTATAGAAGCATGTCCAGCATTTCATCCAGCTGCACACACAGAGGCAGCAAGAAAGTTCATGGCACCCACCGTTCCCTGTACCCCAGCATTTCCACTTCTAAGAGTATCCAGATTTTGTGCTTGTCTTTCTTGGAGCCTCTCGGTGCATCCTGAGATTTTAATGCCTGAAAGATGTACCAAGGAATGAGGAATGAGCCTCTTAAATACAGCCACATCACCTCAGGTATCTCCTGGGTCTCCTGGGGGATCAAGCTCTTTCCTACTTTTGCCTCTGGCATAGGGCTGTGCCAGTGGGATGACCGCTGCCACGATTAACCTAGGGCCAGTATTAGCTCAAGATTTTGATTATTGAGGCCAGGCCTTAAGGAGAGTGGCAGAAATCTAGGAAGGAGGCTGCACCCAAACAGCACAGTGGGTACCCTGGGCTAGCGTGGGTGTTGAAGGCATGCTGCACACCACTGCCCAGCACTGCGCTGAGCAGCACAGATGCACCCAAAGTTCAAACCCCAGGAAAGCTGTGCTCACTTGTTTTTTCCAGTTGTCTTTACAGTGGTCTTCCTCTGCAAAACAAGCCCACAATTTTCACTTTTAAATTCTTTTGCAAGGTTTGGAAGGAGGAGGGGGAGAAGTGATGTCAAGGGTAACTCACAGCCTCAGGCTGGTCTTGTCAAATCCCAGAGGAAAGGAGCCAGGAAAGGGAAAAGGGAAGTGGGAGGAGACCTCAGTTTCCTGGAATTGTTAGCTATACATACAGGAAAAATAAAATTGCCCTCCCTTTCACAGTAGCAGGACACTAGCAATAGAGACGCTTTGCTGTAAACACTGAAAATATGTATGTCTTCAGTCATGAGCCTAAAAATGTCCATGCTTGCAACAGTGGCCAAGGAAAAGGCTGAATTCTCTTCATTCTGAATTATTTGCCAAGCTGTACATTAGATAGAGAGCAAACTGTTAATAACCACCTCCCTCCCCCATCCTCTCCTCTGCACCCAAAATGTTAACTGTTGTGGAGCCCCACGGTCTCAGCAGTTTTCGGACAGTTCCACTGCTTTCACATCTCAAGGAGAGCATGAAGTTCCCCGGGGAAAATACAGTGATTGTTCAGCAGTGCTCCGCCGACACTGCTGTCTGCTTCCTAAAGATGGAGATGTTGAGGATTAACAGGGGTGATTCCAAATGATCTACTAATGAACAAAGGTATGATAGGAATGTTGCCTATGTTTTATGAAAAAGAATTTCGAGGTAAGAAATTAAAGAAAGGAGAGTTCTTTCTTCCCAAATTACCTTTTGTAGGGCAGAAAATGCAAATGAGCAAAGCAGTGTTTTTGGTTAACAAACTGAGTTAAAATTTCTCATTCCTGATTTGTTTGCAGTCTCCTTTCTGTGCAAATCTTAATGTTAATGCACCTTGAGGTTCAATTTTGCTCAGTTTCAAAGACAAAATGGGTTTCTGTCTTGCAATACTTTATGAGGATGCCAAAGACAATACTTGTATGTATTTCATCAGTCTTAATCTTATCTTCTCCAGAATTTCCAGTAATCTCTGTGAAAAACTTTGTAGAATTGCCTCCTCCTCCTGCTGAAGAAATGCAGGGCCAAGAGCAGAAGCAATCGTTCCAGAACCCTCACAGACATCCTGATTATCAAATATCCTATTAGATATCCTGAGTCAAATTTAGTCCTGCTGTAAACTAGAGGAGTCTGGCTTACATCTATTGAGTATCCATTTGGCTCTGTTTGCCTAGATAAATGACCTCACACAAAATAATATTAATTTGAGGGATTTCTTTAAGAAATCAGCCAATTATCTTTCATATGGGGTTCACAGGTTTAACTCCAAGTCTACTGGACTTAAAATACATTCTCCTGTTTCTGTGGGCTGTACAAGAGGATCCTTATCGACACTGTGACTGTCACTCATCACAGTTTTCCTCTGTTTGTTTGTTTCTTGCAGATTTTTAACTTGGACAAACCTAAATTTCCAAGAGGAACTCATCTATCACCTTGCTGAGGCAAGAGTCAAAACAACAAAATAATTTGATTATAATGGAATATTTTACGACCTGGGGAAACATGGGTTTAAATTTTGATCTGCCACAGGCTCACAGTGTGACATCGGATAAGACGCTCAGGTCTGTGTTTATTGCACGTAATTCTTGCTATCTCACTGGAAGTCCCTGTGATAGGAGCACGGTCTAAATCAGGAAGCTGTGTTGCCTTGAGGGCCAGTGAAGGTAGCTGGGAGCCTGAATAAATTCCCTTCCTGTGTTGCCCAGATTTCTCCCCGCACTACGCAGAAAATTTCATTTTCTAGCTTAGGCACTTCTGCTAGGTGCCTAAAGGGACCTATGAAAAGTCCAGGCTTTGACCTTTACGCGGGGATGTTCCAAATGTGTAAAGAGATACTTAGCATTTGTTCCACACAGTAGCACTGTGAAGATAAATATGAAATATAGTGAAGTAATGAGATACATCCCTTCGATTCCAGGCAGAGAAGCGGATGGCTACTGGTAGACTTTAGAAGAAAATCTGAAGGTTGGTTTGAATGCTGACGCAGAAGTTGGTCTGGGTCTTTTAAACCTGCGCAGGGTCTCCTTATGTTTCAGAATATTAATGAGCCTCTAGAATAATGGCATAACAGTATTTTGTAGCCAAGATGACTGAAGGTCAGAAGAGAGGATACTACCTCTTCCTACAAGCCTTCCCTTACTTTGGAAAAACGAAGCCTGAAACTGAAGCATGAGATTAAATCCAAAAGTCTGCATTTGGGATGATTTTTGGAAATCAGCGTGGGCATTTGCAAAATGCTTATTTACATTTCTCCTTGCCTCTTGTTATCTTCCATCATGAAATGCAGGTTTTAGAGCACAGCTACAACCTTGCTGCACTCTCTGTGCTGTTATGAGCCTTTGATCACTTTAATCACTGTACTTAAGAGTAGCTTGATCTATTTTTTTCAACTAATTTGACATTCTACAAGGTAAGAAAGTAATTAGTGATGTCTGCTCTACTGAAATAATATGGTATTTCACTTGTTCCCCCATGAGCTTCACAGTTTGGCTATAGCCATTGTTAGATTAAAAAAATATGCTTCCTTCTTCTTAAAGAATGAGAAGCAAAAGACAACTTTGGGTAACCTGATTATGCAGCTTGCTCTTGTTTTGGCTTAGGTCCGTCCTTGATGCAATGCAAGCAATGAGTTTTAGCTTTCCTTTGCCCTGGTAGGTCTGGTTGCTGAAGCAGCCAGTGCAAGTTACCTACCTGGCTCTCTCTTGTGTATGTTTGCTGGCTCTGTACTCTTCATTTGGCAATAGGATCACATACATGGCTAAAAACTAGGTTTTCTTGTTTGGGGAATGTTTTTCCGCCCCTAGGATGTTTTAAGCAGGAGGTTCTGCTGCTTTTACTGCCTGATCTTATCTGAGTCACTTAGAAGGTGCCAGCTATCTGAGTATTACCTGATTGCTCAGTTTGTGTGTGTTTGTGCATGCTTTCATAAAATATAGGAATTGCATCGGAAGGGTAATGCTTTCACCTTCCAATGGGGACTCTCTAGCTGTGTGACCTGGCACTGCTCAGTGCACAATGACACTGGTCTGCTGCCTCATGAGCAGTGAGTCTGACTTTTGTTTAGACAAACCATCTGCTTCCTCTGCTCTCTCCCGCTCTCTGATCTACAGACACAAAGAAAGAGGAGTGGCCGGCAAAACTTCAAAACCTAGAAATATTTAAGCCTGGATTTGTTGAAGTACCTGGGATTCCAGCCTCCCCTGGGAGGTGGTGGCTAAATCACAGCTATCCAGTGCCTTCCCCAGGAGGAGATGCTTTTGCAGGCAGCCAGGCAGTTTATTTTCTCTGCAACCCAGGCACGACGCACTGCTAGGGGAGGGCTGGATGGCCTGCCCTCCACAACAATGGAGTCCGCTTCAGAAGCTCCTTCCCAGGTTTTGATAATCAGCGTGCTTTCCAGTGCCAGCAGCACTCTGAAGCCTGGTGCAGGACTGCAGTGTTGGTAAAGCATTTACAATCCCTCCCACAAGTGCCCTCTCACCCTTATCTTTTGCAAAGGTCCAGGTAGTCCATCCTTCCCCATCAGCCCACAGTTGCACTGCTGTGAAATAACATGCTATTAGGTCAGTGCAGTCCCCTGCATTGCTTCGTGCTTCTAAGTGTAATGGTGGGAAGGATTTGAATGTATTGGGATTTCCCTTTCCCTGGGTTGCTCACCAGGGCATGAGTGTGTCACTGCCCCTTAGAAAATGACAGGTGGCCAGGTTTCACCGGGTAGATTTGGCCAGGCTCAGCACATCAGAGCAGGAGGCTCAGGATCCTTATCTCAGCAGGACAGCCCAGCCACTGTTCCTCTGCTCTCCTCAATTTCCTTCCCTCCAAGGCGGTGGGCTGCTATAGCTGAGAAAGCAAAGAGGTGAGAGGATTCAAGTCCATCCCAAGACACCTGAGGTCTGTCTGAGAGTAGGGCAAATGTATGCCACTTCCCTAAACATGAAAACTTCAGGTTCTTTTTAGAGGTTGAACAGCTGCTCCTGCTTGTATAAATCCTGCTTCCTCCCTAGCAGGTAAAAGAGAGTCTCATGCGTAGCACACACAGCTCTTTGGAACATCACAGGACTTTATTGAAGAGTTGCATCTATATTACAGTAGCATGCAGAGGTCCCAATGAGTTTCCCAGGTCTCACTGATGCCGAACTGCAGCCAAACCCAGCCCCAGAGGGGTCGGTGAAGGCACCAAGTCTTCCAGCTGCTCCCACCAGCCAGGGATTGACACTTGCGATGCTCCTGCAATCAACTGATGCCTGTAGGGATTGAGCGGCTGCCCAGAGCAGCTCACACCACTATGACCTACACTCCTTGACTATTTAGCTTGTATAGTTAGGAACAAAACTAGGCTTACCGCACAGGGTCTATCAAAGTCCTGGTCTCTAGCAGTCACAGGATGAACTTCTGATTATACCACACATTTTGTTGTAAATGACCGGCCTAACAACCCCCCTGCTCCCCAAGTAATAGGATTTCTTCCACCAGCATATCTTAAGCAAAACTATCAGTCTGTCCAGTAGAAGGACAGGAGACAGATGGCTGCATGTGGATGGACAGTTTTTCGAAGAGCAGTGTGAGATTCTTCTGATTTAAGAGCTGCTAAGATGTTTGATCCTGTACTACAGAAACCACGTACTTCAAAGGCAACAGGATCTAGGCCGTAAGTAAGCGAAGATGGGGAAAAATCAATCCACCTTATCAAATAAATGTGTGGCTGGAAGCATGTGTCTAAGACAGTGACGTATTTTTTTAATGCATAAAAATTAACAGTCTGGCGACAATCTGCGACAATCTGGCGACAATTTCTTCATTATAACGAAATCCTGGGGAGCCCATGTGCTTTACATTATCAGAGAATTCGGGCCCTGAGCTGGCACCTGTGGTGCCCTCAGGAGCCCTCGCTGTGGCCGTGTGCTGGGCTTTTTGTTACGGCTGCCTTGCAGCCTTCTGCTCTGCCTCCCTTTGCTCTTACAAATAGAGAGACAGGCTTCAGTGAGGGCCACATCCACAGCACCCCCATGCCCAACCCCTGAATATCTTAAATGTCACGTAAAGAGTACACTGGGTCTTTTTTACAGAGAGAAGGCTTTGCATTTGCTGGCTTCTTGCTGCAATAAATTGGCAGATGATGCTCTAATGAGAACAATAATGCACCCACCCTACCGCCTTCGATCACTTACGTGCTCTTTTGCAGCTTGTGAAAGGCTCTAAAAGCTTTCACCAGACAGGTTGTCTGATTTTTAAGGAGTGTCACTAGCGCTGTTTACCCTAGACAGGCAGAAGCCTGTTTTTAGAGAGTGTGGTTGCTGGGACAATTAATGTCAGGCTAAGTGACCAATATCTAGTTTGATCCAAGAAGTGCCGGATTCCAGCCATTTGCCAGCAATTTCAGCAGTGGAGGCTGCCTGAAACCAGCATATCCAAACGGAGTGCTTCAATAAACTCCTTAATGGGTGGCACGCTGGGGTGCAATCAATTGGCATCAAATTTGCTGTGCCATTTTGCACCAGCTGATGGTCAGCAATAGTGATTTTGTGTATACTGGTACTAGCTGTACTCTCGCGACAGTGTGATCTGTGTTCTCCAGCCTTTTCCTCTACTCAGAGATAAGCATGCAAGGGAGAGAGTTGTGTTTCATTTTTCACAATTGTTTCCACTTGTTCAGTTCTCTAGCTACAGTCTCATGACCATCTTTACTCTTTGTTAAAAAAGTTATTTGGCAGCTCAGATGAAGTCCCGTGGGAGGTTATCACCAGGTTGTGATTAAAATTACTCACCAAACAGCTGCTTCTTTGGAAGAAATGTATTGTTTCGTTAATCTGTAAACCCACAGCAATTAAAATCGGGTCTTGAAACAACAAAACAAGCTGTATGCATCCTATCTCACCATTCGGCTTGCCATTTCCCATGTGTTGTGTGTGACTGCTTGTCTCAGTCACCTCTTCCTGCAGCATCTCAGTCTGAGCAACTGAATTGACAGGTGATCTTTTATGACTTTCAGCATACCTTTGTCTACTTTAAGACCCAAATCTGGTCTCCACTTATTTATGCATCTTTATCTGAAGGGGAATCAAGTCTATTTTAATTGCATATGAACGGGATGATAATAAAATGTTAATTGCTTTTTCTGCCCATGCACTGATCTATATCTAGCAGAATTTGCCCTTGACGATCCCATAACATTGGCACAATTGCAAACAAATAAACACAGACATGCTGCTCACATCAGAAGAATCCAGGTATCTCTCCTATTGTTTCCCGGCTGCTCGACATTTTTTCACTTCAGCAGCTGCACGCAGCATCACTGATGTGGAACTGCTCAGTGCATATGCTAATATCGTATATCCGCTATACTGGCCCATCCCTACATGGGAGGTAATGTGGGATTTCTTTTGGAAGAAGTTCTTTTTTTTGCAGGACTAAAATCTTCATTCTCATTGATCAAATCACCTAGAAATGGCCCGCTCATCTACCTCAGAGGAATCCTAGGTGCACAATACCCTGTTAAAATGTAGACCTGCTCAAACACGTATCCGTCATCCATAGCTTTCTATGTCCTGTAACATACCTACTGCTGTGATAACTGAGCACCTGTCAAGATACTCTATTGCTAGCCATGGAAATGGAAGTCCTCTCAAATTTATCAACAGAGAAGCTTACATTGCTGCCTGGCAAGTTTCTCAGCTTTTGTGACTCAACCTTGACCTCTAAGGATCTACTTCTCAGGGCGAGAAAGCAGCAAATTCTCCTTGCAGATTTAATCACTGTTTCCTCTGCTGCGGGCTCTGACTGACAAGATGGTAGAGATATCTTTAGCTCAGACAAAATCATCTGAAAGCAGTCACTGCCACAAGACAGAGACCACACACTTGTGCCATAAGTTGGCTTTGGCATCCCAGGTTCCCAAACAACACCCACAGCGAAGTGGGAAACTGCCCACCACTTGAGGCCACCAGCTGATTGCCAATGTCAGTAGGCCACCTTTCAGAGACTAAGACTCTGGGCCATATTTGAACTGCTGGCCCAAGCGGAAGACACTCTTTATACCTTTGCTGTCCTTTGAGCTTCAGAAAAATGCTTACAGCCTTGCAAAAAAAAAAGCTATATTACGCAGGCATCAAGTGATACTATACTGCAACTAGAAACCACCAGAAGTGAGTGCTGAAAGAGTCACATCTCTTAACACTAAATCATTCCATTATAACTTCCAGTAAAAGCAAATGTGATTTGTCCTGTGCATTGATGTCTTTCTCAAGTAATACTTTGCACAGAAGTCCAGGTTTAAGGCATCTCCCTTTCTTTTTCTGGGTGCTCCCCGTTCCCCAGAATGTGTCCCAGAGCTGGAGCCAATTCCGTTGCTGAGATGCTGCATTTCTCACCTGCTGATTGCAATTAGCTATTGCCAGCTGGCGGCTGGTGAGCTGCTGAAGAGCTAACAAGAAGCAGAGACCAGCAGGAGGCCTCGGCAGCGCGTATGTTGTGAATAAACAAGAAACGCGGTGCTGTGTTACTAAGGTGGCTCCACCGCAAAACAAGGTTTCCGCATCCCCATGTGTGTGTCAAAGTCTGCTTTAGGAGGCTCAGCTTGCTCCTCACACTCTTACACATTGCCATCTCATGTTTGCCAGAAAGAAAACCTGGGGAAATAAAGGTCACTGTGGGTAAAAACAAACCCAACTGTGCTCTTCTTAAGAAATCCTTCCAGTCACCCGTATCCTCAGGCAGCATCAATCATCACAACGAAGAATATTACAGTGATTGCCATACTGGTGACACACCAGGTGAGCTCTGGAGGTGGGCAGAGCCACCACTGTTCCCTGCTGGCTGCTGGGGTCCTGCCAAGCCTGCTGTGTGCTCAGAGGCATCCACACGGGCTCTGAAGTGCAGTTCCCAGTAGTCTTTACCTCGTTCTTCACCTATTTGTAATGAAGCCTATAGTGATGCTGACTTATCAGTCCATCACTAAACTATGTCCCTAAGCACCATATCTACCCATCTCTTAAATACCTCCAGGGATGGTGATTCAACCACGTCCCTGGGCAGACTGTTCCAGTGCTTGAGAATCCTTTCAGTGACAAAATTTTTCCTAATAGCCATCCTAAACCTCCCCTGGTGCAACTTAAGGCCATTTCCTCTTCTCCTATTACTTGTTATTTGGGAGAAGAGACCAACCGCCACCTCTCTACAAACTCCTTTCAGGTAGATGCAGAGAGTGATAAGGTCTCCCCTCAGCCTCCTTTTCTCCAGGCTAAACAGCCCCCCTTCCCTCAGCTGTTCCTCATAAGACTTATACTCCAGACTCCTCACCAGCTTCATTGCCCTTCTCTGGATACACTCCAGCACCTCAATGTCTGTCTTGTAGGGAGGGGCCCAAAACCGAACATAGTATTCAAGGTGTGGCCTCCCCAGTGCCGAGTACAGGGGGACAATCACTTCCCTAGTCCTGCTGGCCACACCATTCCTGATATAGGCCAGGATGCTGTTGGCCTTCTTGGCCACCTGGGCACACTGCCAGCTCATATTCAGCTGGCTGTCCACCAACACCCCCAGGTCCTTTTCCACCCGGCAGCTTTCCAGCCACTCTTCCCCAAGCCTGTAGCGCTGCATGGGGTTGTTGTGACCCAGGCGCAGGACCTGGCACTTGGCCTTGTTGAACCTCATACCATTGGCATCAGCCCATCGATCCAGCCTGTCCAGATCCCTCCTACCCTCAAGCAGATCAACACTCTCACCCAGCTTGGTGTCATCTGCAAACTTACTGGGGAAGACCACGTTTGACCGGCTTCCAACTGAATTTAACTCCATTCACCACTCTCTCTCACTCTTTGGGCCCAGCTAGCCACCCAGTTTTTAACCCAGTGGAGTTTTACACCCGTCCAAGCCTTGAGCAGACAGTTTCTCTAGGAGAATGCTCTGGGAAACAGTGTCAAAGGCTTTACTAAAGTCTAGGTACACAACATCCACAGCCTTTCCCTCATCTGCTAAGCAGGTCACCTTTTCATAGAAGGAGATCAGGCTAGTCAAGTAGCACCTGCCTTTCATAATCCCATGCTAACTGATCACCTGGTTGTCCTGTATGATGGCACTCAGGATGATCTGTCACATAACCTTCCCAGACACTGAGGTCAACTGACAGGTCTGTAGTTCCCTTGATCCTCCTTCTGGCCCTTCTTGTAGATGGACATCACATTTGCTAACCTCCAGTCAACTGGGACCTCCCCATTTAGCCAAGACTGCTGATAAATGATGGAAAGTGGCTTGGTGAGCACTTCCGACAGCTCCCTCAGTACCCTTGGGTGGATCCTATCTGGCCTCATAGACTTGTGTATTTCTGAGTGCTGCAGCAGGTATCCCCTTGGATTATGGGTTCTTCATTCTGCTCTGTGTCCGTCTTCCAGCTCAGGGGGCTGAGTACCCAGAGGACAACTGGTCTTGCTATTAAAGACTGAGGCAAAGAAGGCATTAAGTACCTCAGCCTTTTCCTCATCCTTTGTCACTATGTTTCCTTCACATCCAATAAAGAATTGAGATCCTCCTTAGCCCTCCTGTTGCTAATGTATTTATAGAAACATTTTTATTGTCTTTTATGGCAGTAGCCAGATTAAGTTCTAGTTGGGCTTTGGCCCTTCTAATTTTCTCCCTGTATAACCTCATAACCTCCTTGTAGTCCTCCCGAGTTGCCTGCCCCTTCTTCCAAAGGTCATAAACTCTACTTTTTTTCCTGAGTTCCAGCCAAGTCTCTTCGTTCAGCCAGGCCAGTTTTATTCCCCGACAGCTTGTCTTTCAGCACATGAGGATGGCCTGCTCCTGCACCTTTAAGACTTCCCTCTTGAAAAACATGCAGCCTTCCTGGACTCCTTTGCCCTCCAGGACTACTTCCCAAGGGACTCTGTCAATCAGTCTCCTAAACAGGCCAAAGTCTGCCCTCTGAAAGCCCAAGGTAGCAGTTCTGCTGACCTCTCTCCTTACTTCTCCAAGAATTGAAAACTCTATCATTTCACAGAATCACAGAATCACAGAATAGTCCGGGTTGGAAGGGACCTCTGGAGATCATCTAGTCCAACCCCCCCGCCAGAGCAGGGTCACCTACAACAGGTTGCACAGGACAGCGTCCAGGCGGGTTTTGAATGTCTCCAGAGTGGGAGACTCCACAACCTCTCTGGGCAGCCTGTTCCAGTGCTCCACCACCCTCAAAGTAAAGAAGTTCCTCCTCATGTTAAGATGGAACTTCCTATGTTCAAGTTTGTGCCCATTACCCCTCGTCCTATCAATGGGCACCACTGAAAAAAGACTGCTCCCATCCCCCTGGCATCCTCCCTTCAAGTATTTGAAAGCATTAACAAGATCCCCCCTCAATCTTCTTTTCTCCAGACTAAAGAGACCCAAATCCCTCAGCCTCTCCTCATATGAAAGATGTTCCAATCCCCTAATCATCTTTGTAGCCCTTTGCTGGACCCTCTCCAGCAGATCCCTGTCCTTCTTGAACTGGGGAGCCCAGAACTGGACGCAGTATTCCAGATGCGGCCTCACCAGGGCAGAGTAGAGGGGGAGGATGACCTCCCTCGACCTGCTGGCCACACTCCTTTTGATGCACCCCAGGATGCCATTGGCCCTCTTGGCCGCCAGGGCACATTGCTGGCTCATGGTCACCCTGTTGTCCACCAGGACTCCCAGGTCCCTTTCCACAGAGCTGCTCTCCAGGAGGTCAGCCCCCAACCTGTACTGATGCATGGGGTTATTCCTCCCCAGATGCAGTACCCTACATTTACCCTTGTTGAATTTCATTCAACATTTAGTGATCACTATGCCCGAAACAGCCTTCAACCATCACATCACCCACCAGTCCTCCTCTGTTTGCAAACAACAGGTCCAGTGGGGCGCCTTCCCTAGTTGGCTCACCCACCAGCTGTCTCAGGAAGTTATCTTCGACACGGTCCAGGAACCTCCTAGACTGTTTCCTCTCTGCTGTACTGTACTTCAATAAGTGGAAGTGCCCGAGAACAAAGGCTAGCGATTGTGAGACTTCTCCCAGCTGCTTATAGAATATTTTGTCTGCCTCCTCATCTTGGTTGGGCGGTCTATAACAGACTCCCACTATGTTATCTGTCTTGTTGGCCTTCCCCCTGATTCTTACCCATAAACACTCAACCCTATCACCACCATCATTAAGCTCTAGACAATGAAAACACTCCCTCCACCTCTCCTTCCTTGCCTCTTCCTTCTGAAGAGTTTACAGCCTTCCATTGAGCACTCCAGTTGCACGAGCCATCCCACCATGTTTCCATGATAGCAACTGTATCATAGTTTTCCTGCTGCACAACGGCTTCCAGCTCCTCCTGTTTGTTGCCCATGCTGCGTGCATTTGTGTAGATGCACTTCAGTTGGACTATTGATCCTGCCGTCTTTTGGGGGCAGAAGCCCCGATTCCTACTTGACTATTCTCAGGCGCTTCTGTGGCTTCCAACACATCAATAACCCTCGTGTCTTTGCTGCCATATGGATCTCCATCCCCTACCTCCACTGAGACAGCAGATCGAAACACCTCACTAGCACACCATCCTCAAACACTGGCATGCTGCCCCCAGGCTTTTCTCTAGTGAGCCTGGTTTTATCCCTTTCTCTCTTCAACTCTAGTTTAAAGCACTTTGAATGAGCTCCGCTAACTCCTGTGCAAAGATCCTTTTCCCCCTTTGAGACAGGTGTACCCCATCTGTTGACAGTAGGCTTGGTGTCATGTAAACTGACCCATGATCAGAAAACCCAAAATTCTGCCAGTGACACCAGGCTCAGAGCCAGGTATTGATCTGCTGGCTCTTCCTGTTTCTTCTCTCATCGTTCCCTGCAACTTGAAGGATACAGGGGAACACTACTTGTGCTCCTGATCCCTTAACCAGTCGTCCCAAGGCCCTGAAGTCTCTCTTAATTGCCCTCAGACTTCTTGTTGCAACTTCATTGCTGCCTACCTTAAAAATCAGTAATGGATAGTAATCTGAGGGCTGCACCAGGGTAGGAAGCTTGGCATTCTCTCAGATGCTCATTAACTGCCCAGTACAGAAGATGATGCAAAGTAGGCATGCACCATGCCATTCCTGAAAACATCATAGCTATTTCAGAGGAAATTTTGTGAACAGCAGTTATGACCCATAGTTTGTACTCTCATAGCAACGGAAGGCAGCATCTACTTCGTAACAATTCTCAAGCCAAGGCATTAAGAATGCACACACTATTAAGGTCTTTCCCAGGACTTACGTCTCCCTCTTCTTATTAAATTAAACAAAAAGCAGTGAGAAGGTTTGTCCTTAAAACTAGAGCAAGGGTGAAGCTCAGACTGAAAAGAAACCTCACCACCTCTGGGCCCTATGGACCTCAGGGGACTGCTGACAGATTCCTTGTGTCGCACCAGTGCAGCAACCCAGAGAGTGCCAGGCCATCTTCTCCGCTCTCCCACAGAGCTCCATGCAGAGGACTTGGCATCTCTCCATGCTCCAGGGGCAGGGACCTGGGAAGAGCGGCCCACGCAACACTTGGCAATCGGCAATTCTTTCATGGAGTGCAGGGAGACCTTGTGCAGGCCGCTTGGGTCTCCTTTTCCCATCAGTGGGATGTCTGGATTCTTTCCCCCCCCCAGGCTGCCACTTGCAGGGAGCTGGGCTGGTGGGCAGTCACTGAGGACCCCTGACCCCCCCACTGTTGCCACCATCTCATCCAGGGGACCCCAGGCACGGGATGAGGAGGAGGCCAGAGCCCAGGGCGCACGAGGGGAGGTAGAGGGCAGTCCCTGTGCCCAAGGGGCAACAGAATGGTGCAGGGGAGTGATCCCCAGTAAAGGGGCCCTCAGCAACCCCTGACCCTCCTCCTCCTCCCACAGTACGGGATCTTTCAGGCCACAGGC
This sequence comes from Ibidorhyncha struthersii, assembly GCA_013398815.1. Classification (NCBI taxonomy): domain Eukaryota; kingdom Metazoa; phylum Chordata; class Aves; order Charadriiformes; family Charadriidae; genus Ibidorhyncha; species Ibidorhyncha struthersii. Next base: position 345,431 of record VZSZ01011532.1, on the reverse strand, counting down.
CCCTCAGTTCCCAGAACATTCATCTTTGTCCACATTCATCACCATCACAGCAGCCTCCTGATGTCATGAGCCACCTCACTGCCGTTTGGTTTTGGCCCTATAAATAGGACCTATAAATGGGACCCCGGCAGCTGGTCCACAATTTGCCGAGCTTTGAGGCCCTCTCATGCCAAGAATGCTTGGAAGCAAGATGTCCCAGATCAGCAAGGCAGGTGGCTGCCCACCTTCAAGTGTCAGAGAAGACAGATGGTTGCAGGAGCCACAGAGGAAGAGGAGACAGCATCAGAGGCAGGGCACCATCAGCCACATGGTAGTGATGGCCATCGCTCATGTGGCTGACAGTATGGAGCCCATGGAGGTGGATCCACCCGAAGATCAAGAAGAACCAATGGAAGCGTATCCACCTCCAGCATGGCTCCCCTGGCACCACTACACTGTGCCAGGGCTCCCCTCCATGACACCACAGCAGCAGCATTGCAGGAGCACCTAGCCAGCACCCTACCATCGGCCCAGCCTCGGTGCCTGGCACTATTTGGGAGGCCCAGCCTCTGCACCTGGCCATCCTGCAGGTTAACCCATTACATCTCCTGGCAATTAGCAATAACTTTGTTGATTGCCACGGATGGTGTGAGCCCTTCTTTCGCATCCCCCACCCCTCCTGAAGGGTTGCCATCTCTCTGCTCTGAGCCCCAAGAACAGGGGATGAGACGACTTGGCTTCTACTGTGCTACTGTGCCCTGGGCAACAGGAGTCATCTGTCAGAGGGCCACCAAGGTCTATGAGGCCTGGAGGTAGGGTTTCTTCAGTCTGAGGACAAGAAGGCTGCCTGATGGGTGATGAAGATGAAGCTAGACCCTCCATAGCAGTGCACAAAGACTAGCAACAGATCAAGCAAAGAAGTCAGAGAGACAACTGTTCCTCTGGAGGAGCAGAAGACTGAAGTTGTGCCAGGAAGAAGTGCTGGCCTTCAGCATTAAGGTCGCTTCTAGCTGCTTCATTAGGAGTTCTTTTCGAGACTGACAACAAACAATTTTAAAAAATAAAACAATAAAAAAAATAGTAGAATTGCTTTCCTCCTGTCTTATTTGATACTCTGGTGATTGCACCTGGAGTCCTTTGTCCCATCCTGGTTTCCCCAGTCCAGGAAAGATACTGATGTGTGGGGTGTGGGCCCAGCCCAGGGCCTTCAAGATGGTGAGGGGCCGGGTCACACAGCACACAAGGGCAGGCTGAGGGAACTGCCTCTGGTCATGAGAGAGGGGAGACACTGGAGCAGGTTGCCTGGAGAAGTTGTGCATACCCCATCCCTGAAAGTGTTCAAGGTCGGGTTGGACAGGACTTTGAGCAACCCAATTTAGTGAAAGATATCCCTGCCTATGGTAGGGGGGTTAGACAATCTTTAAAGGTCCCTTCCAACCCAAGCCAGTGTATGACATTTGAAAAGTCAAGGCAGTCAGGTGAAGTCCCCGTGACTGGAAAAAGGGAAACATTGCACCCATTTTTTAGAAGGGTAGAAAGGAGGATCCTGGGAACTACCAACCTGTCAGGCTCACCTCTGTGCCTGGGAAGATCATGGAACAGATCCTCCTAGAAGCTATGCTGAGGTACACGGAGGACAGGGAGGTGATTCCAGACAGCCCGCATGGCTTCACCAGGGGCGAGTCCTGCCTGACCAATCTAGTGGCCTTCTGTGATGGAGTGACTACATCAGTGGACAAAGGAAGAGCTACGGACGTCATCTATCTGGACTTCTGTAAGGCCTTTGACACAGTCCCCCACAACATCCTTTTCTCTAAATTGGAGAGGTATGGATTTGATGGGTGCACTGTTTGGTGGATGAGGAACTGGTTGGATGGTCACATCCAGGTGGTAGTGGTCAGTGGCTCAATGTCCAGATGGAGATCACTGACAAGTGGTGTCCCTCAGGGGTCCATATTGGGACCAGTACTCTTCAATATCTTCAACAATGACATAGACAGCGGGACTGAGTGCACCCTCAGCAAGTCTACAGACGACACCAGGCTGAGTGGTGCAGTTGACAGACCTGAAGGAAGGACGCCATCCAGAAGGACCTGGACAAGATCAAGAAGTGGTCCCATATGAACCTCATGAGGTTCAACAAGGCCAAGTGCAAGGTCCTAAATGTGGGTCGGGGCAACCCCCAATATGAATAGAGGCTGTGGGATGAAGGGATTGAAAGCAGCCCTGCCAAGAAGGACTTGGGGGTACTAGTGGATAAAAAGCTGGACATGAGGCAGCAATGTGCACTTTCGCAGCCCAGATAGCCAACCGTATTCTGGGCTGCATCAAAAGAAACGTGGCCAGCAGGTTGAGGGAGCTGATTCTGCTCCTTTATTCTGCTCTCGTGAGACCCCACCTGGACTACTGCCTCCANATATGAACCTCATGAGGTTCAACAAGGCCAAGTGCAAGGTCCTAAATGTGGGTCGGGGCAACCCCCAATATGAATAGAGGCTGTGGGATGAAGGGATTGAAAGCAGCCCTGCCAAGAAGGACTTGGGGGTACTAGTGGATAAAAAGCTGGACACGAGGCAGCAATGTGCACTTTAGCCGGCCAGATAGCCAACCGTATTCTGGGCTGCATCAAAAGAAACGTGGCCAGCAGGTTGAGGGAGCTGATTCTGCTCCTTTATTCTGCTCTCGTGAGACCCCACCTGGAGTACTGCATCCAGCTCTGGAGCCCTCAGCACAGAAAAGATGTGGACCTGTTGGAGCAGGTCCGGAGGAGGGCCACAAAAATGATCAGAGGGCTGGAGCACCTCCCCTATAAGGACAGGCTGAGAGAGCTGGGGTTGTTCAGCCTGGAGAAGAGAAGACTCCGGGGAGACCTGATTGTGGCCTTCCAGTACTTATAAGGGGGCTTATAAGAAAGATGGGGACAAACTTTTCAGCAGGGCCTGTTGTGATAGGACAATAGGTAATGGTTTTAAACTAGAAGAGGGAAGATTTAGACAGGATATAAGGGAGAAATTTTTTACAGTGAGGGTGGTGAAACACTGGGACAGGTTGCCCAGAGGGGTGGTAGATGCCCCACCCCTGGAAACATTCAAGGTTGGACGGGGCTCTGAGCAACGTGATCTAGTTGAAGATGTCCCTGCTCATTTCAGGGGTGTTGGACTAGATGACCTTTAAAGGTCCCTTACAACCGAAACCATTCTATGATTCTATGATCTCCTGCTTGCCAGGCATTTGCCCTTGGTCTGTGCCAGTCTGCTTTGGCCTGGTGTCTTGGGTCATGTCTGATGTTCCTCTGGCACCTCTGAGAGGTCATGTTGGGGTCTCTTCTCTTCCTCCTGATGTCCTTGTAAATCTCAGAGCGGTTTAACAGCTGCTTTACACCCATGTATGTGTTCTTTTACCTAATTAACCCCTGAGCTTACCCGCTTTATGTCCCATCTCCCAGCTCAGCAAACCTGATCCTTTTTTCCCATGCTCAGGATGGCTGTGAATTTGCACTATTTCAAAAGGATCCCAACTCTTTGTGGATTTGGGATGCTACAATTTTGAGTAATAACAATGACATTGCTGCCAATGGAGCCTTTCTAGATTGTATAGCCATGGTAAGCCTTCCTGGCTTAACCTCTCCATGTGAGATACCTCTACACAAAGCATGCCAGAGTATTGAGATCATTTTTCTCTACAGTTTGCCCTATTTTTTTGGTTCCTTCTTGATATGTAAGAGAATTCTGTCTGCAGATATTTAACTGAACTTCGGGTGCTGTCACCAGGTGTCTCAGGACTTGTGCTGAAGTGAGCTGCTTTGGGCAGAGGACAGACATGTCAGGCTGTTCCCACTAGGGACTCTCTGCAGGCTCTCTTTCAGGGAACCCTGCTCCTCTGTATCTGGACACATTGGTACAGAAATAGGGTGTCATGTCTGTGAATCCCTGGGGAGTGATCCGCCAACATCACCTCGGCCTTGCCAGGCTGCCTGCTTGCAGTCCTTGGCAGAAAAAACAACTCTGGGAGGAGGATTTAGTTCTCATCCGTTGTCTGCCTTGTGGGGCCCAGCAATGACTCATGACTTTCTCCAACCGGGTGCCGTGCTGTGTTATAGAGTATGCTCATTCACAGGAGTTGCTAAACTGAAAATCCTCCATTAACTGGGATTAGCTCGCTATTACTTTAGTAACAAGAGATACCACTGTCATGGGAAGCATCCAGCCAGAACAACAGACTTCTTTTATATTGAAGGAAAGTCCTTGCTGTTCCTTCTTATTTGGCTGTTTTTTCGCTGAGGGATGTAAGGAAAAGGATAATTCCACGTTCTGACTCTGCAGAGGATTCAGGATGGTTTTAACCTCTGAGGTGATGTGCTCTGCTTAAGAACATACCAAGCTGGCATCCACCTCCCCATCCACAGAGTGTTTGCACCCAGTCCTTTCCGAATGACACAAGGGCAACCCAGAGTTATTTCGTTGAAAAACTGGTTACAAATTAGACAGTCCACAACCTCTGTTATGATCTAAAGGAGACAGCTGTGAAAAGAAATGATCACAAAAAGGTTGACTACCACGCAAAAGCTATGTACAGAAAAAGTCAAACTACAATTTCCTGTAGATCTGTAGAAGACTGTCAAAGCTTGCTAGGCTATAGGAATTCCTCAAAGGATTAAGCTATGCTACTGCCCACCTTTAGGTTTATAGTGGAGTCCAGAAGTTTTCTCAATATAGCCTCTGCCTGTTGGTAAAAGCATGATGAACCACATTTTTAGTTCTGCGGCACAGCTTTTTTTGCCATTTGATTTAATCTGGGAAGGTTGCTGCAGCACCCTCGTTTTGGTGGATATAGAGGATCCGACTGAGAAAAATGTAACAATTTATTCAGCAAGTCAATTTTTTTACTAGTGAGTTCCACCTTTTTCTGGATTGATTCCCAGGGGAATCACAAAGGGGGCTGGCCTCTCTCTGGGCCATTCAGCACTTTGGAACGTGCTGTAAAATGATTTGCACTGAGCAGCATTAGAGGAGAGGCATCCATCAGTTAACTTCATCGTCAGCCTTCTCTTCTGAGGGATGTGTTGCTGATGATGAGTCATAAAGACATTGATTTTAAAATTTGCTTTGAATCATAATTGCATTCATAAGATTACATAGCAGCTCCCAGGGATCTACTGAGTTTTTAAATCTATAGTTGATGCCTATTCTTCTCAGTTAAGTACTATATAATGCATAAGATGGCCTGGTAATTTTTTATTTTTATACTCATTGCTTTTGGAAAATGGTGTCTTACATCTGGAAAATTGAGTTAATACGAAAAGAAAAAAAGCTTTTTTTTTTTTTCAATGGTAGTCTTAGTTTTAAAAAATCTAGCATAATGGTGTAGTTGGGTGAAACAGTGCATTATAATTGAAGGTTAATATCCATATTGAGTTAATATATGAGGGGTTCCCATCATGATTTGAGATCCCAGTGTCCTAAGTTGCTATAAATCTAAAACAATGGTTAAAAGTATACAATTAAAAAGACATACCTAAGAGTGAAAATGAGGTGCAAGGTCTAGTCACCAGGACTGTGGAATGATAGACGTATCTTACAGTCCATATTGCTGTGGACTCGATCGTTTAGACAAATGCTTCCTGGCTATCCTAGAAGGCTGCTATTATTACTATTACTATTACTATCATCATTATCTCCCACTTTGTCTTCCCAGAGTGAATGCTCCTTAAAATACACTTTCCTTTGACGTCATTCCCCTCTGCTGGTCTTTACCTACAGAGTGCTTGGGTAGCAGGCAACACCCCGTGAAGCTTCCTGAAGCCCCCTCAATAGGCAGTGGACTCTTCCAGTTTGGAGGCACTGGTTTTTTTCATGCACCAGGCAGCCTACCACCATCATGCTCTGCCGTTCAGGGGGAGAAGGTGAGCTGTTTCTCTAATACGGGTTTGACAGAGAAGGAGATGACAGCTTCAGGAACACACCAATGTCCACATTTTACCCTATTTGATGAGAATTTTATATTCTGGGTGAGCACGAGAATGCTGGATGGACATTGACTGACCCTCTGGTAATCAAAATGCAGTCTTCACTTGTTTAGTTTGTCTTTAGTGATCATGAAGCCAGTAGAGAACTTTCTGCCTTGCTGCTGTGGTCAAGGAAATAAAGCACTGTCGCTTTACAGAACTGACATTAAGAAATCTCTCTTGCTAGCCTTCCATTCAGCCGCTTTCCCCTTAATTTGCTGAGTAAAAAGAATACAATAAAAATCCCAAGGCATTAGTGAGGACAGCAAGAGACAGGGGAGAAGCTGATCCATGTTAGAACCTAATGGGGACTGGTCTCTCCAGCTGGTCCCTGCCCCTCCTTTCTATGTTTTTTTTTCCCAAGTACTTTGCATAATAAGCTGGTGAGAGGTGAGAACCAAGATCTTCCTAAGGTTTAAAAGCAGACAACAGGATTACAAAATGTGATAGTCACATCTCAAAAAAAACAAACAAATGCAAATCTTGTCTCTCCGCTCCGCAGCCCTTAACAGTACTTTGAATATGATCAAAATCAAAGTTGTTCATTGCAACTTACAGGAAACAGGCTGGGTTTTGTTCCACTGCCCTGTGTCTCTCAGGAGCCAGCTGGACTCTTGCTGGCAATTTCTGACCCTGGCAGGCAAGAGTCCCACAGGGCAGGGTCTCTCTTCAGGCAGACGAGGAAAGGGGTGTTAACACATGGGATAGTAAAGGTGCCTGAACCCGCTGCTCTATTTGGGCTGCAAGGATTCTCAGTTGACGGTTCTAGAGCTATTAAGATTTCAAGCACTACATAAATGCCAAGTATTGTATTCCTGGGGCTAAAAAGAAGGCAATCCTTCCTTATCCTACAATTGTAAGGTCAAGGTAAATGTGACTGTTTAGAAACACGGCAGTCCTGAAGCCCCTGGGGAATTTTAATGTGTTTTATAAACTTGTTGCCAAACCAAGCTATTAGGAAAACAAGATATTTCTCCATAAAGCCTTTCTTTTTCTCTCTTTAGGGACAGTACTGCCTGCCTTACAGTGCTTTAACTCAATCAGAATCATCATTTTTATAAACAGACCATTTTTCATGACTTGCTTGATCAGCTTGGAAGGCAGCTTTTAAGAAGTTATAGTCCTAGACAGAAAAAAAAACCCATCTTACTCCATCTGTTGCAGCCAGAGATGTAATAGAAACCATGTCCTTTCTCTGAAGGTAATGCATAAGGGAAAATACAGACATATGCACTTGTTTTCCCTTCACGCTCAGCTGCAGTTATGCAATATTACGGAGGGAAAGGAACAAGCTCTTTCACAATTAGATTGCAGAGCTAAACCTTTACTTTCGTACAGAAGTTTATGGTGGGAGATGCCAATATTTACCCAAGGCTTCGTCTGTATCAGGAGGACATTTCAAGCTGGTGGCTTTTGAATACATAAGTCGGGACAAAGGGGGCCTCAAGGACAGACAACCCAAATAACCATGGAGAGCTATGGCAGCACTGGGAGCCAACAGCAGCTTGCTGTAAAATGAAGAGCAACTGGTTGCTCAGCCATGGATCAGCTCTGGGGAAGACTAAAAAATGTATTTACTTTGGAGGTCTTAATTGTCCACCTTTGTCTTTATTTCCAGGAGGTGAACTACATACATCAAGGGGATTTTTTGTCTCAGCACAGGAGTGTGAAAAGGTTGACAACTGGGGACCTGCTGTAAATGAACAGAAGAGGACCCGTTCTGCTGACTCGGTCGACGGTCTGACAGTCAGACAGAAACCTCAGGAAACGTCTGAGTGTTACGGGACTGCAAAGTGATTTCAAGCACTCTCACTTGCCTCAGCAAAGCCACACTTTTTCACACACACCCCTCAGCCAGAGGCGAGAGATCTCTTTCCCCTCCTCTCCTCACATAAGTACTTCAAACATATAAAATATTTAGTGAAATAAAGATTTAGTACAGAATATGAAAAAAAAAAAACTTATTCTGAGTCAGTGGTCTCTAAGCACTGCTGTCAAACTGGGAGTTTAGAGAGCTATCCAAAGAAGAAGGAGTTTTGAGACTGCTATTTTAGAGAAAATATGGTGCCACCCACCCCACAGAAAGCAAATATGTGTAAGAGGAAATACCTGCTTATCTGAGAATTAGTACTATTCAAACATGCCTTCTGTGGGCAGGAAAGAGAGGCAAGGTCTACAGATTTAGCTGCTAACAGAATACCTCAGGCAGGTGTGTTATGCTCCATAGGAATGGACTTTGCACCACAGCATGGATCTAATTCCACCCCAGCTCATGGGAACGGAGGTTTTGGGGTCTCTCTGAAATGGATCTTATCAGCTCTCTACAGACTTTTCAGGTGGAAAACTCAACTTCCCAATGACAGTTGAAACTTTTACAAAGCTTGATTGAGAAAAAGGACACATATGTAGTTTCTTCCCCTTTTTTAGTTGCTGAAGCTCAGACAGTTGGGGAGGTAGTTAGATTATTCTGAGTTTGAAAACTGAATAAAATGCTAAAATGTAAACATAGTTTTAGAAAGTTCCTGTGTTTCGCTGAGCTCTTGCTGTGCCTCAGCAGTGGATTCTCCTTTGCGGGTGCTGGTCCAAGTAAAATTCTTTAATAAAGAAATCTTTCTTTTCAGTGCAGTGCTATCATTGTTAACAAACAAATCTAATCAATATTCTGCATCACTTTTTGAGAAAGAGCATGAGCTGGGGGTGGGGATGCAGCAGAAAGGAACAATAGCAGGTAAAGCATCTCTTTATTTCTATAGACTGCTAGACAAAATGCGCAAAGACAGAGAAGGAGGCATTAGCAAAGGGGGAACAGGAGAGAAAGGGATTAACCTAGCTACATTGGGTATGGTTGTTGGAAGAGATCGTATGTTGTTCTCAAAGTATAAGTCAACTATCTCACGAGCAGAGCACATTACTCAAATTCCACCGACAGTACTGGGGACTTCTCTGGGAATTTACTGATGATATGGCAAACAAAGGGAAAATATTATTAGGTCCTTATTACAGACTGCAAACAAGTAGTGCTCTGGATAGTAGTGAACGTTGAGTCAGAAGATTATCACGGGATGTGTCTTTGACGTAATGGAGAAGTAAATGAAAAAGTCCACTAGGAAGAAACTCGCGAGGCAGTGAGGAGGGGTCTGTGTTTCCCAGTACTGCTCTGGGTGCAATAGCCACCCGACATCCGCTTCTTCAGGCTGGCATGTTTTACGTGTCTCCAAGGCTCAGTCTACCCCAGCAGAACTAAATGACCCGTTCAAGGTTGCTCAAGAAGCACATGAATATCTAGTTCTGAATAACTGAAAGCCTCCCTATCTCTTAGCCAATTTCCTTAACTACAAAACTGTCCTTCCTGTTTGATGCCTTGTTTTAAAGTGAATCCTTCACCACAGTTGTACTCTCTTCCGCCATGTCATCAGCCAAGCCTACCGTTTCTCTGTTGCCAGTAAACACTTGATTGCGCTTATCACATTAAGATATTTTTGCCTCCTTGGCCAAACTCTTCAAATTGCTCAGCTTGCAGCAAAGCCACAACAGAACAACCTCTGCTGCCATTGCTGGTCCTCTTTCTTGCTTTCTGAGGTGCAGATGGAAATCTGACCTTCACCTTGGAGTGACTTCCCATTCATCATCAAGATGAATAGCTGTCGATCCACCCTGCGCTGCTTAAAGAGGTGCCTCACAAGTGAGTCGGTGCATACTTCCCAGCTGCACCAGCAGAACTACTTCTCTGCAGTGTTTGCGCTGGGTGAATAGCGCTCATAATCTGAGACTTAACGTCAAATATTTTCTGCAAGGGAAATAAAAATGTCAACAGGAAGTGAAATGTGACCTGATTAACAGTTAGACCTCTGACTCTGCTTCATTTTTGACTGATGTGGTGTTTTACAAGGATAATACCACCGATTCCTCTTAATTGATGGACCCTGATGGAAATATAAATTAAGCAATTAATACAATTCTCTGAGAGTCATAAAAATAAACTGTGCGGAGAGATAGTCATATTTATTTTTTGAATTACATTAAAAACAATTGTCATACAAAGCATTACAACATTTTTTCCAGGGAGAGCCAAGGCAAGTTTGACCTCCTTAAGAGCCAGAACGTGCCAGCGGAGGCAATGCAAATAATCTGCCACAGACCGGGGCAGTTTATGATAACCCGAACTGGCTTTTGTCTGGGGAGTTCTGCAAGCCCCGATTTTCACGCGTTTTGTTTAAAACAAAACTAACTCAACATAATTACTGTTTAACATTTAGAGTCGCACCCGGAGGCCCCATTCAGGATTGGGAGTCCTTTGTGCTAGCTAAGAGCGTGGCAAACACAGTGGGAGAAACAGGCTCTGCAGTAAATGGCTGGCGATCTGATTCCTGATGCTTTTAATCGTTTCTTCTGTGGGAGGTGGATTTAATAGCGAATAGTAGACCAGAGTGACCTTGAGAGATGCCAGCTTGAAACCAATGGGAGTTTTCAGGAGAGAGCAGGAATTCTGGGAAAGCAAAAATTTAGAGGATTTGCAATACCCAAGTGATATGAAAGAGTATTTACAAACATTTACAAACAGGCTGCTGTTGGATTCAATCACGGCTGCATCCCTCCATGCTTGCACTAATGGGCTTCCTGTGACTGATATATTCTCCATGTTTCTCATTTGACTTCTGCTTTCTGAGCAGTCAGAGTTCATACTCAAAAGCTTTCCTCTGCCACCATGAAAGCTTCACAGTTGTGTTAATAGAGGCTGGGATTCTCTTGTAATGTCTTCAGGTGTAAAGAAAACAGCTTGTTCACCCAGAGGCGCTCAGTGCTTGCTGTTCTTTAATTCTCTTTGAAAAGTTACTCCCTGACACCAGGAGCAGAAGCCACACCACAAATTACAGGGAGTGAATAAAGCAGGATTGTTGCACACGCGATCTCCTCCCTGCCTTTGAAATTTGAGAGCTGAATAATTTGGAAAAGGGACTTGACTTCTTTTCAAATCAAAGCAAAACAGATGCCTGTTTTCTGACTGTGATTTGAAATGTCTGCAGTAAATGTTCCTGCGAGCCGGGCAACTGGCTGCTGGCCCCAGAGGGAGCGTTACCACAGGGGTGACCCTGCTCCGCCATCCTGCCCCTCCAAAGGTGCACGAAAGTGGGTGAAAGTGGGTGAGGGACGCATACATGCACATCCAGCCATGTACATCTGCACTTGTGGCCAAATGACAGGGTGCCAGGGAAGTCCGATAAGAGACACCCCCAGGTGTCAGCCGTGTCCCAGGAGAAGGGAGGTGCCAGGGTGCATGGGTTTGCACGCCTCCATGACAGCCCTGTGGCCTACCCTCATAGCCACATGGGCTACGCCAGCAGAAAGGCTCAACAGTGTTGACAAATCAGACAGGTAGGAGGCAGGAGAAGCGGGGAGCACACCCAGCGTGGTCCCTACGCCTGACTGCAGAGGTATCCAGGCTGAGGGGAGCCAGCTCTGGCTGCGGAGGCGAGTCTGTCACGAGGAGATGTCTCAGTGCACTCAGTGATTTCTCTGTCTCCGGGGAAAAGACGAGGAGAAAGAGCAGGAGCTACCTAGCTGGGCTGGGGCTTATGCATTGTGTGGCTACTTCACAAAAGCTGAGTGAGGAAAACAGCTCTGAAGAAGAAGTGGCAGCATCTCTCTCCTCCTGTCACCCTGCACTGGGACTGTTGGGATCCTGGACTGGCCCTAGCAGTAGTATTTAAATAGCTCTCGATTATTTGTCAAAGATAGTTAGCACTATATAAGCTGTTTTGATTATACAGTGTAACCTGTGACTGCTGCCATTTTTATATTCTACATTGACATTTCCCTTCACCTTTCTCTTCTCCCTCCATCTCCCTCTTTTTTATACGGACAGAATGGAAAGCCTTATACAATGTAAACTAAGCAGGATAACTACCTCCCTCGCCTCACCATTATTCCTAACTAGCTGCTGTAACTAGTCAGCCAGCCTTTGCAAACAGCCACTGGGGCAGAGGAGGAATTTAACTGAATGGGTGTGTGAGGGCACCACTGCCAAGATGCACTGCACTGCAGGAGCTGCTGAAAAGCAACATCCTCCACCTCTTTCCTGGGAATTGTCCTGGTCAGGTGAACAGGGCATTAGTTTTGTGTTCCTGACACTTCAGAGGAAACAGAAAGCAACACAATTTATCAGAGGGAAACCACCGGGTATTAGGGGTGTTTGGTGACCGCAGTTCCTTTCCTTCAGCCACCTGGGGCTTCCTGCAGGGCTCTGCATCACGGGCTAGCAACGGCTGAGAGCATGGCTTTGCCACTACTGCGGTGCCGGCACCTCTGAGCACGTGCCCAGACACCCATGCCCAGCAGGATTAGGGCTGTGATTACTTAGCAATCTGCAGGGCTTTTTATGGTGGGTACAGCATCACATCAGTAGGGCAGTACTGATCACTTTCCATTTCCAGCTCGAGCGTGGGGCCCCTGCACCGCTCCTACACCAACGTATATTCACACAACTCCAGCCCATGTGTCTGCCTTCCTAACACGCAAACGGCATTAGTTTCTCCTGGCAAGGTTTGTTTAGTTCCTTCAGAAGTTAGTTGCATTACAAGGACATTCCCTTGTCATCAGTCCAGTTTCAATGGTATATTGCTAAACATACAGGTAAACATACCTACACCGTAACTGGGCTTTCACAATTACTTTGTCTCTTGAATATTGTTCATCCAAATGCAAAGTTAGCAGAGCAGCGAGAGACGCTGACATGCAGACTTTATGTTTGGGGATAGACAGGAAGGACTGGGAGAAACAAATGCTGTATCACATATACAGGAAGCCCATTTTTCATTTCACAAAAAGTAGAAATGAAGACTGAGAAGTCAAATACTTACAAATTAGGTATATAAGTTATCACTGCACATGCATCCTTAAATAGGTCTTCTTCAGCGTGCACATTTCTTACACATGCATGCTTTAATTATAACTCACCACTATACTAAAGCAAAACGAGATCTTTTGTGAGCCCTCACTCTGCCTCTGTAATTTTCCAATACAACTGAAACTGAACCTACCCAAAAAGATGCTACTCAAACAGGTCTCCTTTCACAAAGTTCCAGACAAGCTGAAATGGGAGGGGCAGCATCAGGCCACCCTAGCATAAGTTCTTGCTTTGCCCACACACAGTCATAGCCAAGGAGGTGGTTGGGTCTAACTCACACACAAAAATAAAGCACAGAAGAAAAAAATGTGCTTTTCAGGGATGTGTGTTTATGATGTTATGGGAGTGACTGAATTCATATGCATTTCTGCTCTGTGAAACTTTCCTTGCTCCATCCTGATGACAAATGATAATAATTCCAAAATCCTCAGATTAATTCCAGCTCCTAGCACAAGAATAAAAGATCTCAGTAAGAGCTCTGTTGCCAGACCACCTGGGCATGGCCGAGACTACTTTCTCAGCTTTCTGAGCAATGCTTCCACCTTGCAGCAGAGGCAGCCCTGGCAGTACGGCTGCCTTGTTGTGGGCACACGGAGGGCTGCAGCTGGCACATCTTTCATCCAAAAGGCAAGGAAACCACTGCTATCAGCTTATTACTGTGTGCGGGGCAGGGCATCTTTGCTGGTCACTGTGACCTGTGGAGAGAAGAGATAGTGGGAGAGACTGGTTTTGCTCTTTCTCCCCCAGCTCCCTGCTGGCTCTGGAGCAGGAGGGCTGTTAAATGACTCTGCAGAGCGCAGTCAGTCACCGTCCTTGGGATCCAACGGGAAATGCGGGCTTATGCTGCTGCTCCCCGAGGTGCTCCGGGCTCTCAAGGACACTGTGTAAACATTGATTAGACAGAGTGGCGTTGACCCAGAGATCATTAAGCGTCACAGCTATTACTGGAGGTATATTGGATTGCTACTACTCGCAGGCTGAGAGACCATGCATGTCTCCTTCTAGGCTGCACTCTGTGGCAGCATTTTTCAGAGAAAAGCTCTTCCGCTCACCGCTATTGGTGCTGCAGTGTTAAAAATGCTGTTTATAAACTCATGCAGATGTCCTAGCTCCAAGTCCCTTAACCTCTGGGCTACAGCCTGCAGCAGGGGATGGAACACTCGCCCTCTGACTCCTTTTTTCTGGGAGATATGGGAGGACAGGTCAAAAAACTTCTTTTGTGTTCAAACAAGGGGTCACAGCGTGGAAAAGGCTGAGAAGCCCCAAGGTAGTCTTTTTGCTGGGCAATCAACAGCTAATGGAAGTTGGGCCAGGGTATGGATGGACTGTCTGCCTGCAAAGCCCTCCCTGTGCTGGTGCTGTGCTGCAAGGAGGCCCAGGGAGGCATCCTCACTCCTCATAGACAGTGTCCCCGCTCTGAATACTGCTAAATCAGCCTGTCTGCAGTGACAGCCCTGGGGGATTATGTCTCCTGCTCAAAGTATGCCACTTGGGTGGAGCAGACAGGGGGAAATGCCTGCAAGATGAAACAGAGAAGCCAAAAACCTCAGGGCAGGAGATTCCTTTGCTCCCCAGTGCAGAAGAGTGACTGCGTATGCAGGCAGCACCCTACCAGTGCTTGACTTTGGTGCCTTGGCTCCCCCTGCCCTGACAGGCAGGTCTGAAGAGCAGGGGATTGAATCCCCCACGGTCTTGAACTACACATCAGAACAGCTGTCACTGTTGTGTAGGAAGTCTGAACACAGGTGAGATTCCCAGCTGCACTGGTTTTGGCTGCGATAGAGTTACATTTCTTCATAGTAGCTTGTACAGTGCTATGTTTTGACTTTGTGAAGAAAAAAGTGTTGATAACACATTGATGTTTTAGCCATTACTGAGCAGCACTTGCACAGCGTCAAGGCCTTTTCTGCTCCTCACACCACCCCACCAGCAAGTAGACTGGGGGTGCACAAGAAGTTGAGAGGGGACACAGCTGGGACAGCTGACCCCAACTGACCAAATGGATATCCCATATCACAGAACCTCATGCTCAGCATGTAAAGCTGTGGGAAGAAGAAGAAAGTGAGGGTCATTTGGAGTTAATGCATTTGTCTTCCCAAGTCACTGCTACGTGATGAAGCCCTGCTTTCCTGGAGATGGCTGAACACCTGCCTGCCCATGGGGAGTAGTGAATGAATTCCTTGTTTTGCTTTTGCTTGCGTGCGTGGCTTTTGCTTTACCTATTAAACTGACTTTATCTCAATCTATCAGGTTTTGCACTTTTACCCTTCTGATTCTCTGCCTATCTCGCTTGGGGGTGGGGATGATCAAGCTGCTGTGTGGGGCTGAGCTGCCCACCAGGGTTAAACCACGACACCAGCATTTTTATTTTAGGCCCCATCCAAGTTTACTTGAAGCCATCAATCTGTCAATTTGGTTCACCTCTGGATCAGGCCCTTTCATTCCCCTTAGGTGTCTACAGTTTCAGCAGTGAGGACGGCCAGTGGTATGTGCCACCCTCACCAGTAGCCTCTCTTGCTAGCTGGGGAGAAGCCAGAAATTTACAGGAAGACAAAGGAGCAGGTTACTCAATTCCTGTGTCCTTCTGTCTCAAGAGTTCATGGTTCATAAAGCGGCTTGAAGGCAGAAATTTTGTGGAGACCCTTCTACTGAGACTTTGGACCAACCTTGCTACCCTGAATCACAGCTCCTTTGGAAAGTGGGACTGAATGTTAGCTCTCCAGCACAGAAGAGGATTTTTTCTATGGAATTAATGTTTCCTAATTATTCCAGCACTGCCCAGAGGACAACTCCTTTTGCATAAATATGACTCACTTTTCCTACCCATTCTAGGAAATATTCCTGACCTGGGAATATTTCTCTTCTTCAGAAAGTCTGCATTTGCATGATCATATTTTTTTTGGCATTTGGCTAGGGCAAAAGACAATGGGAGGAAAAAAAAGGCACCTCTAGAAAAATCACTGGGGTAGTTTTCTAATAGGGTACATGAGAAGTGTAATTATAATTCACTGGTAGTGGTGAGTATGCACATAACTGTAGTCTAGAGGGTTAACGTAGACAGTGTGTAGTGTGTCTTTCTTGAGCAGAAAGAGGCGAATCCCAGTGGCCTTACTTGCCCTCCTAAATAATAAATCATTTTTATGAATGATTTCAGGAGAAGCTACCCACCCTGCTGAAGTTATTCAGGTGCTGTTGTCAAGAGCAGCTTTGGTGTCAGGGGCTGAGGACATGATGGCTGGAACATTGCTGCTTGTGATATCTAGTCAGGCAGGTCACAAGCAAGTCACGACTAATTCCTGGTGTTTTTCTTTATTATGATTTTTTTTCCTTATTAGGAGTGGGGAAACACAATAACAACTTTGGGGCATTTTTAAATTAAAAAACAAGGGTGAAAAAAACCAAACTGAATGTGATTGATGCTGCTTATTTGCTTGTATGTTGCCAGGGAGCTCTGAGGAGAGCAGGGAACAACCAATAGCAGGCAATAGGGGTGGAGGAGGCCTTTTTAATTATATCACATACTTTTTCAAAATAACATTATTTTATCTCTCACAGGATCTTAAATAAACAACTAGGAAACACATCATGTTATATTTTTGCATGTGGATTGCCTGGTCAGCCATGGTTAACAACTGACTTTGCGTTTAGGTTCCTGTTCAGATAGGCTGCACTGTCACCCTTACACTGTTGGAAAGATAATAGTCTAGGAGAAATAGGAAATTGGAGAAGACCTGCAAGAACGAGTTCAGCATCCAAAGGATCACGCACTTAAAGCTGTCAGAAAACCCCTCCGTCTCAGCATGCATGCTGCAGGATGAGCAGAGCAGTTGCCAGCACAAAAGGACTGCATCCACAGACAAGACAAGTCAGTTCTGTCACCACAGAGATGTCCCCTCCCTGGGGAACTGGAAAGGCTGCACTGCGTGGGGGCAGACCAGGCAGAGGTGGAAAATGGCCAGGTGAGATCTGTGGGTGGTGCACAAAAGCTTCACTGGTTGTGCTGGAAACCGTTTTTTCCCATCTGTTCCTGAAAAGGTAGAGCAGTTGTTAAAAACAAAAAGCAGAGAGATCCTCTCATTCATCAGTGAAGCAGTGCCAAGTTAGCTTGGGTGTTTGGTGTCCCTCATGGTGCTTCACTGCAGCAGCAGTGGTCTCAAGAAAGACGCAAGAAGGGAAATCCTTTCTCCTGGCCCTACCTGGGCTGGAACTTGCCGTGTTCCATGATGTATCCTCCAGATTGTGCACCACGATATAGTCCTCACTGTGACAGGCACTGTTTAGTCCGGTATACATTAAGCCCTCCTGCGGCTTAGGCATCTTTTCACATTAATATGTGCACCCAGGCAAAAGTTTCAATACCTCCAGGGGATCTTCTCTTGCAGGCACAGGAGGCATATGTTTAGGTAGCAGTTGCCACGGCAGGATGAAGACCTAACTCAGGATAGAGCCTTATCAAAGCAGGCTATGTGCAATGAAATGTTGTGGGACACAAAGTAATGGATTTTAAGAAAGATGCTGAAAGCTGAATTATGCAATTGAGATTCTGTTGTGGAGTGATGCAACTAATCCATGGAGACTGTATCCACCTGAACATGCTAGGGTATGCCACAGAACATCCCAAGTTCCTGCCTTTGCAGTGGTCCAAACTGGGTGCCTACCCAGACCATGTCATCGCCCACCATCAGCCAGCACGCCCAGCTTTCCCTTGTGTTCAGAAACTGGCACTGTAGAGAGGAGGTGGCGGGAAGATGTGGGCTCAGAATGTGGTGGAGCAAATCTGGAGCTAGCAACTGGGAACTGCTGACCAATTTGGTAAAACAAACTGGGGCTTCCTGCACTTATGTCAGTATCGGTTTGTACTTAAGCAATCAAGCCAGCATGGATCCACAGAAAACGTTACAGAAAAGACTCCACACAACTCATACTATGACAACCATCTGCGTCTACAGAAGACCCCACACATCTCAGAGAAGTATTCAATACAAGATCTGTGGCTGCAGAGGAACCACAGTGACACTAACTCACAAATGAACTTTAGGGGCTGGGCAGGAAAGCAGCAGTGGGCATAGTTTTATTGCCCTCTCCTGTCCAAGAAAATATCTGCTCGGGGAGGCTCCATTACTGCTACCTCCACCAAGTGACCTGTGTGGCTTATGGGCTACCCCAACAAGTTAAGCAGGACAGACACCTCATGGACCTGCCTAAGGAACACTCTGTTTAGGGACCAAAATGATTTTCACTCAGCCCTAGATCCAAAGCCTGAAGAAAATATCTTTAATAAGAAGAGAGCAGTTGGGGTCCCAGCTCTTTTTTATTCCTTTTCTCTACTTGTTTGTGAAAGAGAGATGCACCTTTCTTTTCACAGTCAAAGCCAGGGGCCTCCCTTCCCCTCGATTCTTGAGAATATGCTGTTCTCCTTCAGTGCATTCCCAAAAGAATTAGAGGAGGGAAAAACATCTTTTCCTGCACAGCATGTTGACACAATGCCAAGATACCGCTAGGGCCAGGAATAAGTGCAGAAATAAGCCTGATATGTAAGACCTGAGACCCTACCTTCATGGCTCCAGATTTCCATGAGTGTCTCCAAGTCAGAAGGCTTGACATCATATCAAACCCTACTAACAGATGATTTAATAAGCAAAGAGCCATACAGGTCTGATGAGGAAGATGTACATTTCACCCCAGACCACTAGGGAAAAGAAAAATAAAGGCATGGGGTGAAAAAGAGTAAAACAGAGACTGACCGGCAAAGTTGGGGTGAGAAGTCCCCACGTTTCCTGTGTGATTTTATGTCTACAGAGTCTGCTTTTGCAATGATTAATATAACAAACAAGGGACTCACAAAAAGGCTCCTAATGCTCACTGATCAGAAGTATAATGACGTGTAAGCTGCAGCTGTTCCAGTGGATTTCTGAACAGCAGGCTCTTGTTGAATGAGCCCCATGATTATTTATCTCCATCATGGGCTCTTTATTCCAAGGTATTTGTTGTCTTCTCTGCATTTTGACCGTCTGTCCTTACTCATAGAAATCTCCAATAATGGATTTTTTTTTTTATTAGCCTCCTCTTCCTCCTGCTTCTACAAACACAATGCACCCCTGAATCACCGCATTAGGAAAGGGAAGGCGCTGCCAGTGTTTTAACAAGGGCCTCCCACAGCATTCTCCCCCATTAGCCTCATAAACACAGGGCACTGCTGGAGCATGTGCTGCAGAGAGAAGGGTCAGGAGACTATTTATTCTCCCCATTTAAACAAAAATGCTTTCTCGTGAGCAAGGAGAGAAGCAAACAAATAAATTAAGCTGTGCCTTGATGGAAGCATTTATACTGTGTCCTTGGGAAATGTACCGAGTGTGGGGATAGTGCAGGCCAGTGTTTAACTTGGCTGATTTGAAATGGTTTGTCTGTAAGTGGAGACCTTGCAGGGGCACTGAGTGCATCCTGCCGCTTGATTTTTTTTTTCTTTTTTAATATCTTGTGTCTGGTACGATCTGCTCTGTTTCAAGGTAAAGTGCTCGTTCTTTGGAGTCCCTTTGTGACAGCACTGTCAGCCGGAGTCACAGGCCTGAGGCTTGGAGAGAGAAGACCAGGGGTCTAATTGTGGTTGCCGCAGCCCTGCTACATGATGCCCAGGGAATGCAGTTTTCCCTTTTGCCAGATAACGATAATGTTTGTGCACCCACCCCACAGCTAATGTACTACTGCTTGAAATGGCAAATATTTTTACTATTTTCTTGAGACCCACTGTAGGCAGGCATGGCTGATCACAGCCTTCTCAAACAGGAGGAAAACTCTAAGCCAGTGGCTCCTGGCCACGTCCCCAACCCTTTGGTTTATCGCTGCTGTGAATCTGCACGCTTGGTCCAGTTGGAGGCTGGAAGTTACACTCGGGAATTCATTGGCTCAAAGCAGAACATGGTTAGAGGAAAAGCTCTTTGCATAGTGTGAACTGGCATAGCGCTCCTGACATCAGCAGGGTTATGCTGACTTACATCCAGCAGTGATACAGCTCTAAATGTCCATATTTATCAACACTTTAATACAAAAAGACATGTTTCTATTATTGTATTTCATTTTCAGCTGGTTCTTTTTCTCCCCTTATTCCCCTGGGATGACATCATTGGAAGCCTGTTAGTAACACTTCTCTCCCTGTCACTCACTGGACCAACATGTATTTTCTCTCCATGTGATTCCATTGGAGCTGTAAACTAAAAAGGCTCTTTGATTATCATTTTTATGCAAGGTCAGCAGAAAGAGCATGCCTGCTATTTTTAAGAGTTTTAAACATTATTTTACATTTTTTTTCTGAATATGTAAACACAGAAATGAAAAGGCTGAGTGTCGCATTCCTGCCCTCCTTCCCCATCATACTTTCTTCCTAGAAACCAGTCTTACACAGTCTGTACAGAGGAGGGCACCAAGCCTGTGCATTCTTTGAACGGTTTGGCTCCACTTTAAAGTGGGTGATGAGTGGCAATAAAACAAAACCCAACGTACAAATGAAGTCTCCAAACCAGTATCAGTGTGGGCATGGGCTCCTGTAGTCAGGCAACTTTGAATGACTGAAACACACCATTAAAAAAGGAGGGCAGCCTGAAATCAAAGGCTTGCTGTGGCTTGCTGTGACTTCTCACAGCAGCACGCCACAATCCCTGGTCTCACACTGCTGGAGGCATAGCCACAAGATTGCGTTCTTTCACAGGCTGGCTGGAATGCGAAGCAGAGGCAGGAGGGCAAGCTGGTTTGGGTTTTTTTGACATTTCCAAACAATCACTTACCCGGAGAGCCAGGTGGCTGGGACTGTGACAAGATGCAACAGCTGAATGGACCAGACAAATGGAGGCGGCAGCAAGCCTAAAGGGCAGTAGACAAGCCCAAACTCACAGAGTAGGTGGCAACTTTGGCTCACCAGCTGCCCCTACCCTCAGGGGGAAGTTTGTATCACATCCAAGGAAGGGTCAACAGAGGTTGTGGTGTGGTACGGGGACGTTGGAGAGGACAGACATGACTTAGGCAATGCAGCAAGGAGACCACTGCAGTTCATTCTTCACCTCAAGTACTTCAGTGGATTCATCAACTCCACAGACATTGAGGTCTCCTTTAGCCCTAGGTCTTGTTCTGGACCTCCTACAAGACTCTCTTAAGAGGCACCTCTTCCATGGCTGCATTGTCCCCAGGGCGCTGGAGAATGCTTCTCAGCTCCTGCACGAGGGTGAACATCCTGGCCATGCTCTTGTGACACACCAGGTTGAGCCTGAGAAGAAGACAAGGCTTTCAGGGAGTCTCGGACGAAGCTATGCACTGCAGCAGATGCCTCGGTTCTTCGTCTGGTGAATGAGCTTGCCAGGGCTCCAGGGAGCTAGTTCAGAGCCGGCTGAACTGTAGCCACTGAAACATAAGGGCATGTGGAGACCTGCAGGATGGAGGCAGCAAGGAAGTCAGACTCTTGTGCAACTGTATTGATTGTATCAGGGCTAAATTTGCTCCTTTAAGTGCTGAGAATGCATCGCGATTATTATTAGACACTGCTTCTTTTCTTGTTGTGAATGGGTGCATATATTAATACTCATAGGAACTGGACAAAATTACTTGCCCACAGCTTTTTATATCTAGAATTCAAAAAAAGCTTGGGGTGCTTTTAACCAGATTGTAACATTTTTGTCTCACACAGCTGATGGGATGTCTGCTCTACATCCATCCATTTTCTGTTTAAAAGGTCATCTTTAATTTTCTAAATGAGCCCACCCCCTGCCCCAAGCACTCAGCTCCAGACGTCTTTTCTCTCTCTATGGCAAGACATCACTGCATTTTTCCTTCACTACTATGCTGAAAGGGTGCTCGTGCTTACAAGGCTTGTGTGCAGTGAGGGAGAAAAAACATCTGCCACCAGTGACTTCCTAGACATGGTATATTTACAAACCTTGTTAGTTGCCATGAATACGTCATGCCTGGTTGATGCCCTTATGGGCAAAGTAAAATTGTATGAAGAGTATTCTTTTTTCTGCTCCCGTAAGGAAAACAGCCTCATTTTGTAAAGGTAGCACAATGGTGTGAGAGCCCCAGGGGAAGGGGAAGAACATCCTGTAATTCACCTAAAAACAAAACCAACTGGCCACCTCTAAAAGTTCTGTCACAGGTAGGTAACTGCAGTCTCTCTCCCGAGTCCCACAGCAGCCTGGGACCTGACACATGCCAGTTTTGGTCTATGCTCCCACCTAACAAAATGTGGTGCCAGAGGAATGGTATTAAATATTTTCTGTGGTAGAGCTCTGCATCGGTTAGCCTTCACCCTTACAAAGTATTTGCTGTGGTAGAGCTCTGCACCAGTTAGTCTTCACCCACAGAGGTGATTATCTGATGTCACCATTGCTGTTAGCCTCCCCTACCCAAGAGAAAGTCCTCTCCAGTGTTATCTTCCAAGGCTCTGTCACCATGAAAGGCTCTGAGGGGTGCATCTGTACAGTTTCAAAACCCTAAATATCAGCTAATGATAGATACGGAAGGTGTGTGGCTCTCACAAGTATTCTTATGACTTTTGAAAAGGTATGTTCTTTTTCAAACAGCATCCTTTCAATGGGATCCATTTTAATGAGATCCTCTTTCTCTACTGTTTCCAGGAACAATTTTCTTAATTTCCTTTAGCCTACTAATACCTCCTGACAACATCTTTCTGTTATCATTTGTGTTATACATTGCAGTCCAAAACTGCTCCTCTTGTAGCTTGCTTCTGAGGACATGACAGAGAAGTAGCTGAGCCTCAGGGTCTCTGCAAGGCTGGTTGTTCTGTAACGAGGCAGTAGGTTACCATTAGAAGTTCATGTAAGGAATAGTTAAACCTTATGTAATAACTCTGACTCAGTCTAAGCGAAACAGACACTTTGAACATGATGAACATGCATCTGTCAGTAGTCAGAGGGCTGGAATCCCTTTTCCATGCCAGCACCTATTTCTGTAACAAGACCTTTTATTAGCCCTGATTCAATTTCCTCAGCGTTTAGCTGAAGAATTTGGAAATGCTCACAACTGCCTGCATTTGCCAAAAAATCCTCCCAACAAGACCCAAATTGTGAAATTTGGGATTCACCCAGATACAAAGCTAATTAAATAATCACTCCGTTGCTTTTTGTTGAGCTTTAAAATCTGAAAATCATGCTATGCTCGTTTTTTTTCAGGTACATCTGACTGTTCCTCTAGCATCTTTTTGTAAACAATTGCCTCCGACTTTAAAAAAAAAAACACGTTACTTCTGCCTCCCTGCTTTAATAATACAACAGTAAGAGAGTGTCATTTGTAGAGAATACTGTCATGGTCCTAAAAAGGTTTCACAATCTTCTCCCACGTGGAACAGATAGCACAGATAGGCAGAGTAGCAGACCATTGCCTTCAGCGTTCCTACAGGAGCACTTTACTGATATTGGCTCATATTTTTTCCTCTTGAACTGTGGAGCCAATCTTTGTGTGCCCTCTTGGATGTGTAAGTTGCTCTTTGTTTGGCACACCACCTGAATGTCAATGGGCGCAATAACAGTGCTTTACATTTCATCGGTATTTTCGGGCACATCTGCACACAAACACATGCATTATGCTTTCAGCTATATTGCGGTTTGTCTCTAAACTTGGATTCCTTTTTCCTCTCATGCTTGAACTATCAGGTTTGCAAATACTGCTACTCAGGTTTACAAACACTGCCAAGGAGTACTCAGTCAGAGACTGCTGCATGTGGGCTCCGACCCTACCTACAGCATGCAGCACTGTGCAACACACACAGCAAGCTGAACAAATTCACTTTCCTATCCCGTTTGCCTTTTAAAGGCATGCTAGGGAGCTGGCAGCTACAGCTCAACGCAAAGGAAATGCAGGAAAATAGGAGCGCATTATGGGCCCAGTCCCACAAAGTAATGAGCACAGCCAGTAATCCCATGTTCCCGAGATCCAGCTCCCCAGTCTTTGCACAATTAAACATTAGAGCTGAAATGTCTCACTTAAATAAAAAGCCCTTTTCAGGGTTTGTAAGCAAGGAAAGGACCAGGTTTGGGAAACACGGAAGTTCAAACTGCCAAAGGTCTACAGGATAGCAAACAAAAGGCACGGAGCCAGAACAGAGATAAAGGATGTGATTAAAACGGCAGTACCAGCAGGTGAAAGGCTATGGTATAAGCAGAGACAGAGCACACCTCAGTGCAGTTCAACAGGAAACGCACGCTACCAGAGACTGAAAGACTGGAAAGAGGCTGTTGGTGGCCAGAAGAGAAGATAAATCTTGAAGCGGCACGAACCCGTCTGTTATCTGGTTGAAGCACTGAGGCAGCACTCCCTGATAGACAAATTCAGGAAGCAATGACATTAAAGAGATGTAAACAAGCTGTCTCAGCACTAAAATTTTGTTACTAACCAATTAAATTTCATCTTCAACTCTTAGCTGGCAGCCCTGGCTCACAGCCCCTTTGCTCTTATTGTTTCACATAGATAAAACATGTTGTATACTATTTCCATCAAAATCGGGAGATGGATGGAAAGCTCTTCCCTTCTCTAATGAGGCTGAAAGACTCCTTACCCTATGTATCAGAGAAGCCTGTCACATTTACATTAATTGATGCTGAGAGTTTTAGCGTTGTTCAGAAAGTGTTCAGGGCCAAAGGAGGAATGGGAGGCCCATGAAAATGTGTGGTTAAAGTGGATCAGGCTGTGCATTAGTGAGGCCTGCAATTTCCAAATCCAGTGTTCCTTCATGAGGTTTAGCATTCACGCCACACAAAACAGTGCTGTGTGGGGAGCCAGAAACCCTTTGGCAAGCGGCTGTTTCATCCTCCAAGTAGATTATTTTTACTAATGTTGGGAAAACGTCCACAGAGCAGAAACGTGCTGCTGCTGCTGTTACAGCCATCACCTGCCTCATTCTGCCAATGATTTTGTCCATGCAAGAGTTTTTGTAACCACAAATGACAATTCTGCTTATAACTCTTACGTTTCAGCTTATACCTCTTCAGTCCTTTCAATGTTCTTGGAGCTAATAATGTCAGCACAACTTTCATTTTGCATCACCCTCACCATTTACTGAAATGGATCTGTCCTGGGGACAGTTTCTTCTTTTTATAGCAGCCTTTACTTCTGGATGGAGCTCTTCATTTCCAGGCATGGTCTGTTGCGTAATGACCGACAGTAAAGTTGAGAGAAAAAAAATAAAGTCATGATTTAGAGAAAGCAGAAACTTCTGAAACAGTGCAAAGCTTAAGCTGTTAGTCTCGGTGGCCCAAACGCCGATGGCCTTTATGAACAACAAACATCTGTAAACATGGGGTGATTCCTGGCCAGGACTGAGCCCAGTGTGACCTACATCTCTCCAGATATCTGCTGCGTCCTGCAAAAGGTTGCCTTCGAAACACAGCCATGAGCACTGTCACATACCAGCGAGCTTCTCTGACTTGACAGCAAATGCATTTATAGTCAGACCTTAAAAAGAGCATTCCCCGGTCATTAGGGTGCATGGTGCTCTCCCACTGCCCTACCTCTGAGACGGCATTTGCTGCGTAGCAGCAAAGACAAACGAGGAAAGGGGGGCATTCATCATACTAACATTAATCACAGTAATAAAGCCGCCCAGAGCCGCTCCAGGCTTGGAGCTCGTTATGAAGGCAAGGAGGGCCGCGTGCCCGCTGCGCTACAGCCCTCGGCCCTTCGCTGGCCTCTCCCGGCAGCCACCCGCCCCGCGGCGCTGCAATGGCTGCGGGCCCCCGCCCCCCCCCT